>OZ018328.1:15103487-15478487 GCA_963969495.1 Ceratothoa steindachneri
AAAATCTCTCTCTCTCTCTCTTTCTCTCTCTCTCTCTCTCTCTATATATATATATATATATATATATTTATATATATATATATATATATATATCATCACTAACTTTATAATTTAACAATGGAATTTTTTTAGTATTTGAATAGTAAATTCATCTTAGTTTGGTTACGAATTATATCGTTTTATCAACTTATTTCTAATAATTCTTTTATAATATCAAAAAACAAAATGGTGAAGTTCAGAAATAAATATAAGTATCGAAATTTTGTGAATTATTTAAACCCCAAAGAATTACAAATGGTGAAGTTCAGAAAATTTATTTTTATATATCTTTTATAATTCTATATTTTAGTAACGTGACATTTGGAAAGGGGGAAATTTAGTTTAGAGTTCAGAAAATTTATGAATTTTAACCATGGCTGCATTTTTTTAGATTTTATATTTTAATCTTAGTAGAGAAGCGCAAGCTCCCCCCGTAAGGGGGAGTGGCAACTCCATTGCCTGGTATATATATATATATATATATATATATATTGAGGTTATATTTTAAAATAATATTTATGGACTTTATTGTTGCAGATATTTACTGTATTAATTTCACCAACCTTCCTAGGTAAGATATTCAAAGTTTAAATTTCTAATAAGAAATTTTGCTCTATTACAGTGTTAAAGCTGTTCTTTATTAGCTAGAAACTGTATTTCTTGCCGTCACTGAGATCAATTCCACTATCTTCACAAACTAAATAATACGTCCAAGGGATTTTTATACCAAATCCCTTTTCCGCTAAAATATTAAAAGGATCACCATTCATATCCAATACAAAAAAAGAAGAAATATAGATGTGCGCTGTGTAAGCAAATGACACATGGTTTTCGCCATATTTGTATCATTCGCAACATTTTGAAGGTTTTATTATTTCTATTTTTTACCTTGTGCATCATTCTTGCCCTCCTGAATCTTTATATGTTTCGGTGTTCCTGTCTCTCATTCACATTCATGGCTCTGATATGCAGTGGAAGGCAAAGGTTTACAAGACAGTGTTGGAAATGTAAATTTAAAGAATTTTAGTTAACAGAGGTTAATGAAATTTACAACCCACGAAATTTATAACTACAAAATGCTAGTAAGTGAGACAAACGGGTTTCATAAAGGAAATAGGACGAGAAATAGAGAGAGAGAGAGAGAGAGAGAGAGAGATTTTAATCCCTTAGATCAATGGTACCCTCGGGTACTCAACCTTCCACGCACTTCTACATTATTTCCATTTCCAAGAAATAATGACTTGCGTCGGATAGGCTTAATAACATTCGTTCTGAAATTTTGATATTCAGTCATTAAAACACTCAACTCACACTCCAAGATCATGTTATAAGGAGGCCAAGCTGAGACAATTTCCTGGCTTCAAAATCCAAGAAACACAGATCGCTATTTTGGTTGAGAAAATGAGCATTTGCAACCCTTATCACATGTTATATATATATATATATATATATATATATATATATATACATATATATATATATATATATATATCGATGAGGATTGCTTCTAGAGAGCCTAAATTTAATGTTTAACAGAAATCCCAGGGCGAGGAAACTAGATGGAATCATACTTTTTATTTACCGGCGACGTTTCGACCACAATACGGTCATCCTCTTAGGCCTAAAATACAAAATCGAAACAAAATATTTTGCACTGTTAAGAGAGCACACTGCTAAATGTACTTCAAGAAGTTTACTAGCTAGTATTAGCTTTGATTTGCAAATTTAGATTTAAAGGGAATATTTCGAAATGAGGCTGAAAATTACAATAGAGAGACTAGGGAAGGATTTTAAATATTTAAATTAGTTAGCGAGTGTATAATTGCAAAAATCTATTAAGGTAGAGGAGATTTTACTTTTTGAATCTAATGATTATATAAAACTGTTTTAAAAAGAATTTGAAACGAATAATTGAAAGAAAAATTGACGAAACCTAAAAACAAAATCACAAACCTTGCCAACGAGCGTGTTACGTGCTCCGGCTGACCCAAAAGTACCAAAACTGCGCCCCGCATAACACATCCAAACGAATTCAGGTAACAAGGAGTGGAACCGACGAGAGATCATTATTTAAATTCGCGGAGAGCTGTTTTATATATAATGTTTCTAAGATTTGAAGGGTAATAGGGCATTTGTACGAATTACGAATTTCAAAGGTATCTAAGGAGATAGCACTTTGACCCTTTATTACGTAATCTCTTATCGCTGAATTTTCTTTGGTTTCAAGTATCTTACCGGTTCTATTACTTATACCCATATGGGAAGAGAATCTTGCCTCAAGAGTTCTCACGTAGCTTCCGATATATTTGCCTTGGGAACACCCAGAACATTTAAATAAGTATATAATCGAAATCCGAAGACTCTTTGGAACCGGATCCTTTATTTTAAAGAAAGATTTCATTATTATTTTGTTGACAAAGGTAATTAAAAAAATTTGAAATTTTATTTGACATAAGTCTTTTCTAAGCAATATGTGGATTTTTCGGCTAAGGACTTTATTGTGAATACCCAGCTCTGGCATTATTAAATAATGTTTGTCTTTTGCCACTGTTATCCTTAGGGTGGCTTGGTTGATACAATCCACTTAAAAATGTGCGGATTGACTCTTCTACAATAAAAGAAGGAAAACCATTGTGCATAAAGAAAGATGTAAGGTACTGAAATTCTAAACCTATAAAAATGTAGGATGAACAGAGATTGTATGCGCGGTGAAGAAGGGTCTTAATGGATGAGATTTTGTATTTCAAATCTAAGCAACTAAAAAAGTTTAATCCTAACCTCATATTAGTAGGTTTCCTATATACTGATGTTTCTAGATTATTTGGATTTTTTCTTATTAAAAGATCTAAAAAGGGGAGGGTGTTATTACTCTCAGTTTTCATTGTATATTTAATACCGGGATGGATGGTGTTTAAAAAATTATGAAATTATAAAGCTTGATCTCGTTGTTTAAATATAGCTATGGAGTCATCTACAAAACGTCTATGGAAAGTTGGTCTACATGAATCAGGAACTTCAGAAAAAACCCTCTCCTCCAAATGAGTAATGAAAAATTTGGCTGCCAAAGGGCCGATTGGGGAGCCTATACCATATCCATCGATTTGTTAGTAAATCTGGCAATCAAAGGTAAACACAGACCGACCAAAAACAAGGTCCAAAAAAACTTGAATTCTGATTTACTGAAACCATGGAAGGTTGTGGAATCCTTAAAAATTCTGTCTAAAATAATAGTCTTTGTTTCATTAACTGGTGTGTTTGTAAACAGTGACTGAATATCGTAACTCATTAAAAAACTACTGGAATTTGCTTTATATACAATCGAATCTGCTTGAAAACTGTACGAGTTGGTAATTGTGTATTCATTCCTTGATAATGTGGATAGTAATTTCACAACGTATTTTGCGAGTTTGTAGGCAGGTAAGCTATACGAGGCCAAAATGGGGCGTAATGGGATTCCAGGTTTATGTATTTTGGGTAAACAATACAGTTTGGCTAAGCCAGAACCTGTGGCATGTAATTTAGAGTAAAGTTCATGGCTGATAGTTTAGAGGGATTTACAGTTGTTAAGAAATTGATTTAGTTTGTCCTCCAATTGAGTTACAATTTGCTCTTCGGGTTTTTGCATTTTTGGGAATTTAGAGGGGTCTGCCAAAAGAATTTGTGTTTTGTCTATGTAGTCTTGACGATTTAATATTACTACTTCGTTTCCTTTGTCTGGTTTTGTAATTACATATATTTTTTTTATTCCTCCCCAAGTTACGCAAGATTCTTACGTCAGATTTCCAAAAAATAATTGAAGTGGACTTATGTAACCTGAACTTCTGATATATCTCGTGAGAAATATTTGAAAGTTCCGTCAAAAATCAATTGAAAGAGCCATAGCAAGGGACAGCTTTTAAGTTCCTGGCTAACTTCTCAAAGTGAAACATGAAAGTAGGCTTGGAAAAAGAAAGGTTGGGAAGTTTAAATTCCAACCCAAGTGATAGCAAATATTGTTCTCGGTCTGAGAGATGATAATCTGTAAGATTTGTAACTACCGTATTAAGGTCCAGAAATTTGGGAAAACTTATACCGAGAGATTTTAACTTACGATCATGTGTTTAAATGATGTTATTTTTAAATATCGTTTGGCTTTGCCCAGTAATAGTTTTAACAAGTAGGCCATCCAAAAATGACAGGTTATTCATCAGTGAGCAGAAATAGGCTTGAACTTTGGGAAAAAGCTCATTAACCTTCGTTGTTTTAGAGTTAATTTCATAATTAATTAAGTAGACAAGGGAGTCCTGGTAAAATTGGGAGTTATAAAGGGATTTACAGTATAGTTTAAAGTACAAAAATTTAGGATAAACTTGGCATGTAAGACAAGTTTCCAAAAAAATCGCATCGAGCTCGGCCTTTAAGTCTCTTCTGGAAGTTTTCTCGTAAACACTAAAGAGGCTCAGGTTTTCTTGTTCATAATGGGAATATATCTATCAAAGAGGATTGCTTCTAGAGAGCCTAAATTTAATGTTTAACAGAAATCCTAGGGCAAGGAAACTAGATGGAATCATACTTTTTATTTACTGGCGACGTTTCGACCACAATACGGTCATCTTTTTAGGCCTAAAATACAAAAAACGAAACAAAATATTTGGCACTGTTAAGAGAGCACACTGCTAAATGTACTTCAAGAAGTTGACTACCTAGTATTAGCTTTGATTTGCAGATTTAGAGTTAAAAGGAATATTTCGAAATGGGGCTGAAATTTACAATAGAGAGACTAGGGAAGGATTTTAAATATTCAAATTAGTTAGCGAGTGTATAATTGCTAAAATCTATTAAGGTAGGGGAGATTTGATTTATGAGTCTAATGATTATATAAAAATGTTTTAAAATGTATTTGAAACGAATAATTAAAAGAAAAATTAGTAAATCCTATTGTACAAAATCACAAACATTGCCAACGAGCATGTTACGTGCTCCGGCCGACCCAAAAGTACCAAAACTGCACCCCGCAACCCACATCCAAACGAATTCAGGTAACAAGGAGTGGAACCGACGAGAGATGATTATATAAATATGGGGAGAGCTGTTTTATATAAAGTATTTCAAAGATTCGAAGGATAATATGGCATTTGTGCGAATTCAGAATTTCAAAGTTTTCTAAGGAAATATCACTTTTACACTTTATTACGTGATCTCTTATCGCTGAATTTTCTTTGGTTTCAAGTATCTTACCGGTTCTATTACTTATACCCATATGGGAAGAGAATCTTGCCTCAAGAGTTCTCACGTAGCTTCCGATATATTTGTCTTGGGAACACCCAGAACATTTAAATAAGTATATAATCGAAATCCGAAGACTCTTTGGAACCGGATCCTAAATTGTAAAGAAAGATTTTATATTTATTTTGTTGACAAAGGAAATTTGAAATTTTATTTTGGGTCGGCCGGAGCACGTAACACGCTCGTTGGCAAGGTTTGTGATTTTGTATATTAGGTTTCGCCAATTCTTCTTTCAATTATTCGTTTAAAGTTCATTTTAAAACAGTTATATATAATCATTCGATCCATAAATCAAATCTCTTCTACCTTAATAGATTTTAGTCTCTCTATTGAAAATTTCAGTTCCATTTTTAAATATTCCCTTAACTCTAGAATTTGCAAATCAAAGCTAATACTAGCTAGTAAACTTCTTGAAGTACATTTAGCAGTGTGCTCACTAAACAGTGCAAAATATTTTGTTTCGTTTTTTGTATTTTAGGCCTCAGAAGATGACCGTATTGTGGTCGAAACGTTGCCGGTAAATAAAAAGGATGATACCAGCTATTTTCCTCGCCTTGGGATATCTGTTAAACATTAAATTTAGGCTGTCTAGAAGCAATCTTCATCGATATATATATATATATATATATATATATATATATGTATATACTGATCAAGGAGTTGTTCCTTGGGAACCGAATTCGTAGGATGAATATGAAGACCCATTTAATCGCTGTAAACATTTATTTGCCACACGTTTTGGTCTTTAGCAATGGCCATTTTCAGCGGATTGTTCTCTAATACGAAGACAAGAAATTTTAAGAATTGAATAACAAAATTGCTAAAATAGCACACACAATTCAATATTAGTTACAATATTAAAAATAAGTCAAACTCAACAAGAGAGGGAACGGAAAGGAAAACAGAATGATAAGCAAGTAGTTAAATCTAAGTTAATTTACGGATATATGAGGTTTAAAATATGTTAAAAACCGTTGAATGCAAGGGATAAAGCGATCGATAAATACGAGTTTAACCAAGAAAGGAAAATTTAAAATTTGAAACTAAATTAAACAAAAAATATGAATAATTAACATGAATTAAGCTAAATAGAAATAAAAGAAATTGGTTTTAAAAGAAATAACGGAAAAATTTGTAAGAGCATAGCGAACAATGAAATATGAAAGGTAAGTAAAATCAAATAGCTAGGAAGCCGAAAGGAAAAGAAAAGGCAAAGCAAACAGTTCAATATAAGTTAAAATAAAAATATATGATAGTGAAAAATATAGATAAAAAACAGTTGAATAAAGGAGTTAAAAGGTAATTCAAACAATCAATAAATGTGAGTAAACTAGGTAACGAAATTTTAAAACTTAATAAAGCAATAGGGAAGGAAAAAAATGAGAAGGAAAAACATGAAACTACGGGAAAACTTTTTATATAAGTTCATTTCTAAATGATCACGGCTCTATAAATATATATGGATATATATATATATATATATATATATATATATATATATATATATATATATCCATTGCCCCATATGTATAGAACGGGATTATTTTAGAATATTTTGCTTTAAAATGGACCACTAAACTGGTATGAATTTCCAGTGCATTCTATACCCCCTCCTTCTCCCCCTTCCTTCTTAAGCTCCATCTTCCCCTCCCTATTTTTCTTTTCCTTTCGTCGCTCCCCCCCTCTCCCTTCCTTTTCCCCCCTCACTCTACTCCTCCCCCCTCGATCTCCCATAACTCTCTATACCCCCTTTATCACCTATCCCTTCCCCTTCTCCCACCCCTCTCTCTAATCCCCCTTCTGCATTTCTACAATATCCCTCTCCCCCATCCCCCTTGCCCATCTTCTCACTCTTTTCCCCCTATATCTACCACTCCATCTCTATTTCGTCTACTTCTCTCCCTAATTCCCCTCTGCATTTCCCCTATATTTCTCTCCCCCGTCCCCCTTCCCCATCTCGTCACTCTTTTCACCTATATCCACCACTCCATTTCTATCTCCTCTACCCCGCACCCTCTTCTCTCCTATGGGTAGATTCATGGAGAGAGGGAATAATCTGGAGGGGAAAAGGATTAGTAGAAGGGAAGGAGCTGGGTAGAGGGAAAGAGAGGAGAGATAACGAGGGTGGAAAATAGTAAGGGAGGGGAGAGATAGGGCGAAGTGTATATTATTATAATGTGATTTTTTGAATATTTTTTATTTTTTTATAGCTTAGTTTAGGAATGAGCTTCCCACTCAACCTGTGCCCCCCTTCCCCTCTCCTGTTAACAAGAGGGAAAGATAGGGGGATAGAGGGGCAAGGGTAGTTGTAAAGGGATTAGGAAAGATGAGGAGGAGGGGACGAAGGAATAATAGTATATATATATATATATATATATATATATATATATATATATATATATATATATAATAAGGTAAGAGGCCATGTTATATACATGCACTGTTGAATAGCAGGAATGGCAGCGTTATTGATTTTAACTCGTATTCTCTTCATTATTCTTACAAGTTTTTTTGTCTTTGAGGCGAGAAAAAACATTCGCAAAAGACATATTTTATTCAGAGACGTCTTTCAACCGTAGTCGGTCATCTTCAGTGAATGAATATAAAGAGAATGACGTCTTACATTTTACTTTTAGGAGAGCTTAGAATTTAAAAGTATCTAGTTAGATTAGAGTGGACAGTAGGTGCTAATGTAAAGTTGTGAAAGGAAATGAGGATGAGATATTATGGTTTGCTGGGTGACCAGCCATCCCTTGTTCGTCCATTATTATCGTTGTATTTCTTCTTCTTTTATTTTATTTATTTAGTTTTAGTGCCAAGGTTCTCACTGCTGTGTTCTTCTTTATTGTTTTATTTTCATTTTTATTTTAGTTGGCAGTTTATTTATTTTTTCCTATTGTTTTTTTTCAATATTCTACGTAAACATTGGTGCAGGATTGACTCTGACTATCGGTTTCCCGCTTTTAAAATTTCCCCTATTGTTCCTCCGGTAATTTATGGGGATCTCCAATTTTCTATTTTATTCTCCGTTTAGAAGTTCTAGTTCTTCTCATATTTTCATAGTCCTTCTGTGAAGAATTGTGTTTATTGGTGCTAAGTTAATTTCTTGGGGTAGATCTTGTTGACTACGGTATTCTATTTGTCTCGTATTTGTAATTAATAATACTCCTTTGTTCTGTACACTTTAAAGCTTGACGGTGTTTGTCTTTCTTATGTAGTTGATTCAGAGATATTGTTGGATACAATAATATCGATCTGCCTAATGCATTATTTATTTTATTTTCCTCTTTTTTGTTCAAACTTCTGAGTTGAAACTATTTTGTGAGATTGTTTATTGCTAGGTTCATTCTTTCATTGATATGTTTTGTATATCTGTTCATAGTTAACTTTAGCCTGAGAACCTTGCCCTCTTGTTTGTATCTATATCACTTTTCTTCGATAAGTACTCACGAGGTTTTGCGTCTTCCCACTGATACGATTATAAACTTGTCTGGATTAGTTGGGTTTTCCATTTCTTTATATAGTTATTGAAATTCGAGATTTCTGCTACCATTATTCTATCCCTTGTGGGTGGATGCCAATGGCTTTTGGTGAGTATTGAGATATAATCTGCGAATTATATATATATAGTATTTTCAAAAATAGTCTCTGGCAAATCCTTTGTGTATATGCTATATAGTAACGGACTAAGGCATCCCCCTTGCGGGACTCCCTGCTCTATTTCGATTTTGGATCTCCGTGGGTCCTCTATTTCGTAGAAGAGTCGAACAGGAGGTTCAAATAGAAAAACAGGCAGTGCCTATGTTTTGAACGTTAGTTTCTCCTAAAAAATTTCTTAACTGTGATTGGTTAATTTTGTTCCTTTATGTTTAAGTAGGAAAGTATACATAGTTTAACATTCTATAAGTCACTCAACCAGCCTACATCCTCGCCCAAATAGCTCTGCTTTGCAGGCTACCACACGTATCTTTCTCCACAAGCGCCGCACTTACGGATCAGTGATCCTAATAAAGCGCTCTATACACCACTCCCTCATTCCAACATACGATGACTCTTTTCTAGACAGCAAGGTACAGACAAGCTCGGTTACGTCCTAGTGGCTAGACACTACCCACAACCACGCCTACAATTGAACATAGAAGTCCCACTCCGGGATTTATTAAACCACAGCCTTCCTATTTTCTTTGCGGGGGACTCCAACGCCTTTCACCCAACACTCCTTTCTAAGACTACAATTGATGTAGGAAGGTATCCGGCCGGTGCCCTGCAGCGCTATCGCTGCGAGCACATCGGCCCGGCCTTCCCCATATTCTTCGGTCCTCGTGGCGGTACCACGTCTCCGGACGTGGTCTTCCGCAACGACTATACTACACGCTTCTACACGCACATCTCACCGGGTCCCCACGTACTCTCTGACCACATATCGATATGCATTAGCATATCCGCATCTCCTATATTCATACCTACACCCCTCTCTACGACTAGAAAACACAAACTGGGAAGAGCTTAAGAGACACATAACAGAAAACACGCCACAAAACCTCGACCTGGACCAAACCAATCCAGATATGTTTAGACGACCACTGGTGCTCAATCCTAAACGCTATAACCACAGCACGTGACCTACACACACCACACAAAACCTGCACACGCATAAAACATTTCACATTTTCCATACACATTTATAGACTCATCACACAGTATAACAATCACTACACTAGAGGGCTACGAGAACACAAAAGCAATTATCTACCTGTCCCCATCCTACAGTGCGTGCAGCTAGATAGGAACAGGCAGTGGTGAGAGGTCGTGCGCATCGTGGACGACACGCGTCGCACTAACCCCTCCTTAATCTGTTGGCACGTCAAAAGGTTGCAGGCACTGATCCACCCATACCCATCACCCTCCAAGTAAACAACTAAACACTCACAGACACCATCGTCATCCTCGACGCATTTTGGTCCCACTGGCTTACAGTACATACACACAACCCACCTAAACCTCACGCTCAAGAGCACTTCCTGAAAGTTCAGGAGTGGTGTCTGGCCCACGCTCACGAGCTAAGGCCCGCGACTCTGAAACGAATGGAGCTCCTCTACTACACATCTACACTGACCACTCTCACTACCGTCGAGGAAACAAAACACTACATTAAAACAACACCAAAGCGTGCACCCGGCCCCTCCAGGCTACTAACAACACCAATACACAACATCCCCGCAAACCTATACCCTACATTTACACACCTATTCAACGTCTCACTAGCTTCAAGCCACTTTCCCAAAATATTCAAAGTCTCTCACAACATACTTGTACACAAAACGAACAAAGACCCCAAACACCCAAACAATTACAGGCCTATTGCTTTATTAGAGCACCTAGGCAAAATACTCGAACGTATGATCAACTGCCGCCTACGGGACTACCATGGAGACAGAGGCTGGTTCTCCCCCCACCAATATAGGTTCAGGAGGGGCCAAAAAAAATAAAGTATATGTTTTAAGGAATTACAAACATTCTGATAACATTTTTGAAGCTTAAACTTCAATAATAATAAATTCTTACCTATAAATTAATCGCACTCATAACCATATTTTACTATTGCTAGTATAATGCAACTTTAATTATTTGAATTCTAAGCGCGGTGCAGGATTAGAAAGAAAGCTGTAACTTATTCGATTCTCGTTTAACGTGATTACCTCCAAATAAACCCATGCAACCACCATTGCCTTACAAAAAAGAGGAGTTTCGTGTTGAATCCTCTATGGCTGTCAATTGCTTGATTAAATTGATCATTATAAAGGTGAAGTAGATAAAAATAGGATAATAAAAGTTTCACGATATCAACAGATATCGAAAGATCCTGGCATTTGTTCTAGGTGTAACCTTCTATTTGCAATATCATTAGCGTAGAACTTACTCATATTTTTTAGACGATAGCAGTGATTACATCTTTAAGTATGATCGGATACACATATTTTGCCAATTGCTTTATTAAAAAGAGAACCAAAATAAATTCCCTTACTCAACAAAAAGCGGCGGGATAATATTAATAAATGTACCATGATTTGACTTAAGCTGCCGTCAAAGATAAAAATAAAATCCGCATATCCAACTTGGTCCTACAAGCTTCAAGCGGCACTATAAACAAGAACCCTCTTAAGCGTGTAGCCTTTAGTATGTGCAACAATTTACAATGCTGGGGGAAAAAAGCAGGACAGCTACAATTAAACCTGCTGCATCATATCAGCAGTGTACTATGTTAAGTATATTGTCATTTGCGGTTGCCTTAATGCAAATGGTAGATGCTAATTAAGGTAACTCGTCTTGGGTTCTATTGCCACAGCAATGTGCTGATTAGGGTCATTTGGCTTGAGTTTTAAATTATAATGGTATGGAATAATTAGGGCCTCTTGTTTTAGCTTTCTAATACCACCATAATGTTTTGATTAGGGTCACTCGTATTTGGTTTCTAATGCCACCCTAAAATTCTGATTAGGCCCAGTTTTCTTGAGGTTCTAGCCCCCAAATCAGCTGATAATTAGCGTTTGTAGTCTTAGGTTTAGAAGGCCATCATAAGGCCATTACTATTGGCTTTCTAATGCACTGGTTGGTGGTAATTAAGAACAGTTGTTTTGGTTTCTAATACTATTGGCAGCTGATCATTTTAGCAACTCTTCCAAGGTTTCTAATTTCAATGCTTGATGTTGATTATGGTGAGCCGTCTTTGGGTTCTAATAGTATTAGTAGGTGTTAATTATGGACAGTGGCATTGGGTTTTTAATGCTACTGACGGTTGCTGATTAGGACTAGTAAGCTTCGGTTTCTAATGGCAGTAGAAGTAAATGTTTACAGCAAAAATGGCCGAAGGTGAGTACACATCAACAATCACACTCAAATCCACTTATTGTGCCGGATTTACTTCATTTTATTCCAAGCAATCATGTATGTGATAACATCCCCGACCGAAATATCTCGCCATATATTCACGGAAATTTCGTCTATCTCCCTCACATCCTGACGCATGAAACACATTTTTCCTATCAACCTACATTTTTATCATATTATACAATATACACTTATTTTAGTAAAACCAGCGTTAGTAATTTAGGATAGAGGCTGTAAAACCACTTCTAGTATTGCATTGCCTAAAATAATTAGCCTAGACACCAAGCAGCTAGCAAAATATTCCAACCTCAATGACGCCGCCACATAGAGCCTAAGTTTATTCTGATTAAATTTTCTCTCATAAATGTCATTATAAGGAAAAATGAGCATCCTTAAACAATACCTAAATCCAATCATTGTTATGCACAAGTTTAAAAAATTTCAACTTTAATTATAACGTCACAGACATTAATGTGAAGT
Source organism: Ceratothoa steindachneri (assembly GCA_963969495.1). NCBI lineage: Eukaryota > Metazoa > Arthropoda > Malacostraca > Isopoda > Cymothoidae > Ceratothoa > Ceratothoa steindachneri. Next base: position 15,116,160 of record OZ018328.1, read on the forward strand.
GTCAGATTCTGAAAGGTCAATGTAGTTGAATCAATAAGGTTATTATCCCATTCTGCCACCCTTGAAGACCCCTAAACCTGGCTTATATCACTAATCCCCTCCCTATAACTCTTTCACACATCTTCTGAAGTACAACTTCATTTTTTTCATCCACTCTTTCAATCAATATCTTGCCAAAACTTTTCCATTAGCACTCATCGCAGCAAACTCCCATAATATTTTTACTTAATCTTATTCTTCACTTTTTCTCTTCCAAAATATCGCTCACATCACACAAATTATATACACAAATGTGATACATACCATTAACTTCGGCCACGTCCTCGTCTTTGCCCACGTAAGGAATTATATATTGTATACTATTAACCTGCTTTTAGGGACTGGCGAGTTCTCAACTATGCTTTTACTGCTCATTAATCAATATATCGAAGTTGCAATTATTTTTCATCTAGTACGATCGCGGCCACCATTTTGTGGATATCTTATACTCCCTCAATTGGTAAATTACTGAAGATTTTGAGGCATTTAATACACCTTCATATTATTAAAGAGAATTATTATAAATCCTTAAGAAACTTTAGCTCAAAATGAACATTACGAATTCATAGATTAAAAATAATAGTAGAAACAAATAAAATTATAATTGATGAGCCAACTTTGGAAATGGACAAAATCTTTAAATACAACTTATAACCGAATATGATATGAAACCTGGAATTATTTAGAAGTAATATTCCAAAAATAGGACGAAAATTAGGTAAAGGTAGACCAGTATATTGAATCTTTTTTATCAAGTCATAAACCCTTTGAGAATCACATACTATTGTGGGAATACTCTGACAAGTTATTTATATTCCAAATATTTCCTTCACACACTCTTCCCTAAAGATTATATCACTTTTAATACAATGTTCGGATGATGGTAAACATTAAAATATGGGAAAATATTATCCGATCAGAAAATGTTTGTACGTACATCAGCTGTGCACCAGACACTAAGAATCATACATTTTATTGTCAGGTGCACTAATAAATGATTAACCAAGTGGAAAAATGCTGATATGTCATACTCGGAATATATGTTAAGGAACCTTAGAAAAAAACTATTATTCTCAATGAAATTACAAAAGTTTATAATCATTAAAATCCTTATCCGTCCGATTTTTATGAGCGTTACAGAAAATTGCATCGACAAACTTTGCTAAAAAATCCCTGCAAATCGACGTCGCATTATTTGTCTTTATGATATCTTACTCTGCTGAGTGTTTTCATCCTCATAGCTTAGCTGTAATTTTGTGAGGGCAGCTTGTTAATTTCAATTAATCTTTCTCTGCTGTTGCCTGGAATTCCTCTTTCAACATCTCTAATTTAAAAATGGGATGCGAGTAACGCAATTATGTACATTTAAACCTAAAGATTAAAGATAAGACACATTTTGACGAGGAGGAAAGATTTGTCGTCGATATTGCTCCAGCCTAGCAAGAACGATTGAGGCACATTGAGCAGATTCATTTAATTAGGATGGCACGTTAAAATGAAGGTCACCTTTGACAATTCCCGAAATAGTGCTAATCGGTGTTAAAACCAGGACAAAAATAATTCTTGACTATCGGTAATAAAGTATCAAGTATCCTCTAATGCTCCGCAATGCGATTGTCCGTTAGTACCTATTTATTCTTGCTATTTGTCGCTTAGCTAGCCATCGGCAGCTATACTTCCCAATTTCGTCCTCCCCAAAATATCTTTCTCCACAAAAGAGGATGCTCCATACATTACCCATTTGAGGGTATGATAGAAAACTCCACAACTCCACGACAAGAAAAGTCGAACTAATGCAGGCCAAAATGGAAGACCAGTTCTTTTTAACTACTCGTTATCACTACCATAGGTTGAAGGCAAAATAATGCTTCCCTCCTAGTACATTCCTAAACTAGAGTCTGTCTAGCAAAAGTGAGGGAAGCATCTCTACCCAATTCTTCGTCTCTCCTCTCTTAAGGTCGAAGGATATTCATCTCTATTTGTAGAGTCTTCTTCAACTTTGCGTGTCATCTTGTGGTCGCTTGCAAATGTCGGACATCTCCCTTTCTCCTTGGTGTTCTCCACTCAAATCTCCAACGCAACTCTTACCTTAAAATCTAACTAAAGTAGCATTAAATTAATAGCAATGATTACGCGTTTAATAATATCGCAGTGACTAAACATCACTAAATCATAATCAGAAAAACTTATCGTTCATTTAAAGCCCAGGGATTGTAACTAAATCTTATTCTTAACAACTACACCATTTTTAAACAGTCTCATTGGTTTCAATTGGAATTATTAATTTTACCCTGAGTTAATTGTTTAAGTATGTACACAAAGTCATTAAGTTAATATTTGGTGATTAAAATCCATATAAAATTAGAGGAAAAGAGAGTTGTGACTAGAGACAAGCTAAGAAAACGTTTGTTTCTCTCAATGTGCGATTCGCATTTTGGTTAAAACGGCAAATTCTATCGATAAAAAAGCGCATGGTGTGTTTGGCTGTGAAAGATCAGCCAAAAAAACACTCAGGATTATTTCTCAGTCCATGTCATGAATACCTTTATATTTACCAGGAGAGAAAATTGAGTATCACATGATTCAACTTCCTTATTTATTTGTACTCACTGCAATAGAGTTTTTACGGTCCTCTACTTTCGTGATTTTAGAGCTTATGAACTACCATTTTGACTCTGTATATTATTATTTCCTTTTTTCGCTACCCTGGTGTATTTGTAGCGACCGGCATGTACGTCCAAAATAGGACATACACGAGAGTCGCTACACACATAAAGTACAGAGGGAGAGAAAAGAAAAGTTAGCGCCGTTTACGAGAATGTCACACGGTAGTAAACGGAGCACAATTATCTCTGTTAGAGCTGTTCAAGGCAATCTTAGGCAAACAACATAATCAAGGCAGGATTCAGAATAAACCTGATAGCTATAACAATTAAACAAATAGAAGCCAGGACAGGAAGCTGTCTCCATGGCAACATGCCAGCGCCCACAGAAAATTTTACCTAATAGTCGGAGTGCTTTCTTTATCAATATGTTCAGCAGTAGCCAATCAATAGTCAAGTTATGTTATTACCGACAAATCAACAGGCCGTTACAAGAGGGAGATGTGGCTTACTTAGACGGGAAACTTGTAACGGGGGGCTAAATTAAATATATAATTGTGTGAAGCCATAACAAAGAGAATTAGAATCACTGTTTATATAACAATATATTGCGTTATATATATCGTTCTGTCTGACCTCTCGGATTCGCGTGCCTACATATTTGCCATAGCTTTAGCTTTATTATAGGGAATTGAGTTTGCTTTAAAACTGAGACCTTCCACTCGTCCTTAAAAGAAAGCTACTTTTTTATTATAAGGCTCGTTTTACAGCGTAGATAGTAAATAATGTGCTTGGAAGCGCAACCACAGTACCTCCCTCATTCGCTAAATGCTTTCCCTAGAACCGAGAATAATCTTAGAGGTGCCTATACCTTAAGTATTTCTGGTTTAATGCCAGAAAACTCTTTCGAGATATATATGTAGCCTTCGAGATATATGGTGGCCAAGGCTCCAATATAAAACCTACCACTTCTGACCGTTTGTCACCACGCCCCTGCTCCCAAATCTTCCACGGCACATAGATTACTGACTTCACAATTGTTAGAATTCCTGCCGGATCACAGTGAATTTGTACCAGTGAACACCGCTGGTTCTAAATACGAAAAGAAGGAGCGGTTTTCAGACATTCTTCACCCTGAATGAAGCTGTCGGCGGTCTCCTAGGATTTTCCCCCATCCTCACGGCCAAGTTTTATGGTTATCGTTGCATTTATACGCATAATTCCATCAAATTTACGTTATTTCAGTATTATTTTTTTTCAACTGTCTTATAAAATTAAGGCTGAACAATTTCAAAAGAAAATTTAAGAGAATGTTCTCACCAATTTTCATGAAAATATTACGAGTTTTGGTGAAACTTGTCTTTGTCTCTCTCCAACCAATTGGATTCACAATAGGATGTGTTTCTCAGGTTAGCCCCACACACCTTACACCAGATTAATAAATGTCATTAACCCTACACACCTTACACGAGTTTAATATAGGTGTCATAGATTAGGAGCAAGTTCACACTTTCTGCTTCCGAAGCAGAGTGCAAATTAACTGAAAGTAGGTTGGCTAATAGTCAACTATCTTGGAGTTCCGGGATAACAGAAAAACGGGTACAAAAAATAACTTTACTAATATGCAGATTAATATTATTTTACAAGGTTAAAAGGAGCTTCAGAATGAGCTATAAACATACTAGATTTACAAGGGTCTCCGCAGCTAAGGGAGGTGGGGAAAAACGCGGTTAGGATGGTCACCGTACAAAAAAACAGACAATCTAGACGAGGGACGCTCTAACGACCTTGAACGTAAATAAGCCGATGATAAGGCTTACACTGGGGAAGGGGCAGAGAGAGCACATGCACAAGAGAGTTGCACGTTGCTCTTACCTCGAAGATTTGGTTCGAGGGAGTAATCCTTGCCTTGGTTCAAAGTTCGAACAATAGTCTCTGGATAATGACTATTACGGGGGTGCACCTAAAACTTTCTTTGGAGTAACACGAATTAAGATTGGGCCCGCTGCATTCGAGGAGTGGGGAAGCGGGTCGAGGTAGACTCACGTGAATTAACAAGAATACCGGGAGCTTGAAAGATTCTGTGAGAATTGTGCAGAATCCGACTGGAGGTAAATAGCGGTTACCGACTGGCATGGACAGAGGATACGAACGGGGCAGGGAAGACGGCGAATACTGTCTTCCAACTTTGGTGCCGGAGGACTTATGAAGGTCAAATCAGGTTTTTCCCCTCTCTGTCCGAAGGGAAGGGTTTTAAGGTCAGACGCATCGGCAGACGAGAATAGACTCGGCCTTGTAGCGCGAGCCCGAGAAGGTTCTTAAGTTGGCGAGGCGAACTTTGTCTAACAAGAGATAGGAACTCCTTTCTCTCACACTTGTCGCAGTTTTCTGTGATGGCCGCATTTCAGGTCATCGCAGCGTCACACGGCGTTTCATAATTTCGCAACTCCATTAGCGCAGACAAAGAGGGTCGCTTAAATGTCTTTTTTTCTCTCTCTCTATCGAAGAGCGAGGCGGCGTATATCTTCCTCTCTCGTTGTCTCTCTCTCTCTCTGATCTCTAACTATGTTCCGCTGCTCCTCTGAAATATCTCTCGCAGCTCTAGTATTTTGAATGACGAAGATTTATATTGGAATCCTTTTTACCCCCTCAAAGTTTGTTGTTGAAGTCTTTGTCATTCTCGAGGTTGGTTATGGCTGCCGTTGTCACCCCACGGATTTATCAGTTCAATTTCTTTAACTTTTGATGTTTGATATTCCAGTGACTGGTAACCTCAAGAAGTGTTTTATATGATGTTAAGTTTGGTTACATTCGGCATCATTTGCCATAATCTAGATACGCAATTGCCTTTTTGGTTAACCCCAAAGTTTCTTATAGTTGCTTTGTAGGACTAAGGGGAGTAGGGGTAGGGTTCTTCTTGCAGATTTTGTTTTTGTTCATCTAGATTTCCTATTACAGGTTTTCTCCCCTTTGAAGTGTAACAACGTTTTCGGGTTTATTGAATTCATTTATTAAAAATTTCTCTTTTTTACCCCATTTGCTCAATAAATCGATTCTCATTGGATAATATTTTTCAATAAAAATAAATTAAATTATCAATTTTATGATAATACATTAATTTTAATTAATTTTAAATACTTTTATTCATTCATCCTTTAGTTTTATCTAAAAAACACCTTCGGGGTTTACAAGACCCCGTGGGGCTAATTAAGTTGGAGGAGAGAAAACGATATTATAATCGGAAATTTTTAAATATTTTAAGCTTATATGAAAACATTCAAAGACTAAGATATAGCAACCTCTATTTCTAATAAAAGAAAGTTCGCAAATCTCCCTCCAAATGATATTATATAATTTATTTAATAATGAATTTTAATTAGATTAAAATTAAAAGGGATGATTCCGGTTCAAGTAGCCATCGAATAAGATTATATTCCGGAACTGCAGAAAATCGTTAGATATATAAACGAATTTTAAACGAAATGCGGAGTTTTTTTCCAAGTTTCTTCTTAAGAATTGATGAGAAAAATTTAAATACATTTAGGGATGGGTAAAGAAAAACGATTTAGAATGGATTTAATGACCTCATATCTAACTTACTGTGTCCGTTTAAATGTCTCTGTCTTTTTGTCCATCTTTTGGAATATTCCTGTCTGAATGACTCTGTATGTGTTTGAATGCCTCAGTTTGTTTGTCTGAATGCCTCTTTCTGTCTGACTAATGGCGATTTCTCTATATCTTAGGTTTACATAAAAGATAAAATGAAATGTCTCAGCCCCACCCCCCAAATATATGTTCATCCTTTTAAATATAAACTAGATTATGGCTGAGAGATAACAGTTTACTCCAATTAGCACCAACAACTTCTCTTACCGCTTAAAGACGGATCCGCAACCTAACTAATGCCTTCCTCACTGTCCCCTCGGATATCTTTGAGCACCTTCTCATTTTTGGCCACCTTCTTTGCCTTAGTGTCGCTGGCAGAGCTGTTCATTTCTTTCTTAAAACATAGCAATACATATTGGTACTGCGAAGGATTAAAATCGTGAAAATTACGAAGTCAGAAAGTGTGGTTATTGATATCATTCGAATTCTACGATAACCTTTTCTCACTTTTAGGGAGGTATAACCTTTCATTACCAATTCTCTCCTGCTAGGCTTGGCCTAAATTCTCAACCATATCCTATAGCAGTCTGAATTGACCCTAATACTCTATTTAATACTGTGGGGCGGCATTAGGTCACCTTTACTCAATGTACCCAATGGTCATAACAGTTTGAATGAACTTGGTCTTAAAGAAACGTGGGGCGTCACATGGATTGTTAGCAGCCCACCTGACATTTCGGATGTTCTTTAACTAATTCTTTAACTAAGCTTGCTCAAGAGCTACTTGGCTTTCGTGTAGCAGTTATCCTGGCCAAAGCCAGGATTTCCTTAATCGGCATTCCCACAATCGTAACAACCATAAAATTAATGATAGTAATTATTTTAGTCCCACAATACAACCACATGCTCGAGAGCATTTCTAGGAAGACCAGGCATGATGTCGGCTCCACGCTGAATATATTGGGCACGCTTCATGGCAAGACTAGAAATGCTAGACAACTCAACAACATGGATCACTCTTATCACCGACGAGGAAACTAAAAAATACATAAAACAATCCTTGACCAAGTTCTTGCACCATCCAATAATTACAGAAAAATATTTCCAACACTCAAAGCGCCTGTGGCAACTTTCTACATATTATTAAATCCTCATACAAAATACAACTACAAAAACAACACAAAACATTAAAAAGTTACAAGGCTATTGTTCTCTTAGAGCACATTGCCAAAATACTCGAAAGTATGGTCAACATTCCTCTCTGAAATTTTATGGAAGAGACTGACTTGTTTTTCCTTCGGCCAGTATGGTTTCTGACAAGCCAGTCCACACAAGTGGGCGGCACAAAGGTTCAAAACATCATACTAAAATCGCAATAATAAAAAAAAAGATGTTCTTCATGAATACGTATGTGGAGAAGGCTTAAGACAAAGTGTGACTCCGTTGGAAAATAGCCAACAAAATAGAGTTCCTTCTCCCCGTAAGGGGCGCGGCGATTTGCCATCCTGGCCGCCGTGCTGACGGGATTCAGCACTCCGTCCGGCCCCAGCTTAGCCTCTCTTCCTTCCTTCAAAACACTTATTTCCTCTCTTTTCACACAACCTCTCCCACAACTTTCTCTGGTCAGCCTCTAATTTCACAGGGTAGATGCTGACCTTCCTTTCAGCCAACCGTCCCGCATCGGGGCTGAGGGGGTGGGGGACAATGTTCCCTAACCCTTGAGCTCCGGTCTGATGTGGCTGGTTTTTAACAACCTGCTTCATCCCCACCCATACCTTCCACACATCCCTTTTCCTCTCCTCTTCACAACCTATATTTTTTTACGCCATGTCTAAGGTGGAGCCGCCATGCCGATGGACTGCCAGGCCACCAGGCGGGAGGGGTGGTCCCAAATGGCGGCGCCTGGCTCTGCCAGGCCTGTAAGCACCTCTTGCAGTGCGGGCAACTGCAAGAGGTGATGAGCTATTGCGTCCCGTGGCAAAAATAGGGTCACCATGCCCATGGATGAATTAATAAAACCTCCAACCCCTTTAACTCCCCCTTGCTCATCGACGGAGCCACCCTCGGGCAGCTCCACCGAAAAAATGGAGGTCCACCCCTGTGCTTGCACAGGGGACCCTCCATATTTCTCTAACCGGAGAGGAAGCTTACTCCTCTCCTTCGCCTACGGGTGCAGGGGACTCCCCCTCACCCCCTTCTCTGGAGGTGCTTTCGGGCACCTCCCTTTTCCCAGCGGCAGTCCCCTCTTTTCTTTCCAAGGGGACTGCCAAGAAAGCCAGCAGGCAGCCCTTAGCCGCCTGCTCCCCATCAAAGCAGCTCGGTAGGGCAAACCCCCTTAGGGGGAAGAGGGAAGCCAGGCCCTTTCGGTCGCTTCCCTCAAAAGACCTGCTGGCAAGAATTTTAAACATTGCTGGGGTCAAGGCCTGTGCCTCCCCACACAAGACTGGCGACACTGCTAAGGGGACCTGCGATGTCCTGGGAGGAGATGGCCAACTGGAGGCCCCTCCTGTGATAAACATGGTCCTTGAGGAGACCCAGCCTCAGACGGTAGGGCCTTCCATGGGGGGGAATTCGGGCTCGGCACCAAGCACCGAACCCGAATCCGCCCCTATGCAAGGTCCTCCTCAAATGGCTGATGGCTCCGAGGCAGTAAAAGGAGGAGAGGAATCTCCTCCGACAGGTGCCCCAACGACAACCAGGACCTTCTCCATTTCGGAGAGGGACCTGGCTGAGGCTGGTCCATCTGGCCTGGGGGCTTCTGCCGGCGGAGGTGAAAAGCGGGTTCATTCCCCGCCCTCCTCTCCAAAAAAGAAAAGGACTAAAAAGACGAAAAAAGACTCGGGGCTCCTCTCCATCCACGGGGGCTGCGGGGACGGATGGGTCTGCTACCACTTTGGGAGGCGACCAAGCCAAGATCGGCACATCCGGCCCCTCTACCACCTCGTGTGCAGAGCCCCTGACCAAGACTAACACCAAGAGTGCACAGGGCGGAGCCTTGATGACATCGGGGCACCTCATTCAGAGGTTACCTGGCGTTTTCGAGCCCGCTGGCTTCAAACGCTTCCTCGTTATTCGCTCTACTGATGGCACCATGTTGTCCAAGGGCAACATGATCCATCAGAGGAGAGGATTAGCTAGTGCAATTGGTAGAGAGCCGAAGGTGACCCGTTTCTCGGACGGGAGCCTTCTGGCGAATGCGGCGAATCCCGCCGAGGCGGCAAAGATAAGTGCTCTTCGGACACTTCATGGCACCCCGGTGAGTGTGACGCCGCACTTTACCATGAACTTTGTGAAAGGAGTAGTTTATGCGAGGGAACTCGTTGACTACTCCATTGAGGACATGACCCTAGAGCTGGCCGATCATGGGGCGGTCAAGGTCGAACGTGTGATGAGAAAACAGGAAGCGGCTTCTAGACCCACCCCTACACTCTTCCTCACGTTCGACTGTGACAAGCTCCTTGAGTCGGTGCGTGCTGGTTGGTACCACTACCGCGTGAAGGCATTCGTGCCACTGCCGCGGTGGTGCTATTACTGTCACCGCTTCGGCCAAACGAATCGCTCATGTAGACGTGCAAAGTTGGGGTCACCCAAAGTCTGTGTAAATTGCTCCAAGGTCGCACACGATAAGCCCAAATCGTGTGTAGCCAAGTGTGTCAATTGCGGAGATCCGCACCCTGCTTCTTCGAAGCAATGTGGTGCATATCTCCTGGAGAAAGAAATCCTGGCCGTTCAGGCATAGGATAGACTCTCATTCCGCGAGGCTAAGGACTTGGTCCTGGCGCGCCCAGCTCTGCCTGGGACGTCATATGCCTCAGTAGTTCGAAAGGCACCCTCTGCTCCTGGCCCATCCAGGCCAACGAGCACGGTTGTTTCCGCGCCCATTCGGAGCCCTTCTGCGCGCTCTACCCAACCCGGGCGCTCCCCTGGTAAAGCTGGAAGCAAAAAGGGTTCATACCCAGCCCCGGCTAAAACCAGGGCTCCCCTCTGTTTCCCCAGCGTGACCGTTTCCCGCAAGGTAAAACGGCCACGCGCCTCCACCGAGTCATTAGACTCACAGGAGGCAACACCGCTGAAGATGGTCGCTAGGCCATCTTCAGGGGTTTCTAAAGCTGTCCCCCGAAAGGAGGACAGCAACAAAGGAGCATCGGCTCCTTCGCCCACGCCCCGAGGTGGAGCGGGTGGCTCAGAGACGGTGGTTCCTCGAAAAGAGGCCCCCCTACCTCCGAAGCCGCAGCGCCCGCCTAAGGTTTCGAGGCGGAGGTAGGAAAAGACTTGCATGGCGAGCCCAACCTCCCCCAATAAGTCCTCGAAGGCGACAGCGCCTCCAGCGCTTTGTCCGGCCAACAGCGCCCGGGGTTCTGCCCTCGGGAAGCGTACGGCCATTCCCGTGAGGGTCTTCAATTCGAGGAGGGCACCCGCGTCTCCTCCGAGCTAGGCCTGGAGGGCATATTCCTTAAATGAAATTGCCGTGGACTCCGGGCCAACTAGGAGGAGCTGCGGAGGCTCACCTTGTCCCGTTCCCCGTTAGCTATTTTTTTGCAGGAGACCATGCTAGGCGCCTGCCCCCTGCCTGCCCTCCCGGGGTATAAGGGTCTTGCGACCCCACCACCGCGGGATGGCCGGGCTGGGGGATGCGCGGTTTACACCTGGCATGATGTCTCCGTTCTTCCTTTCTCTTTAGATACCTCTTTTCAGGCAGTGGCTGTGCAGCTGCACCTGGATAGGAGGTATACTATCATTTCTGCGTACATTCCAGCGTCAGCTGACTTCGACGTGGGGGACTTCCGCCGCGTCGTGGCACGGTTGCCGAGGCCCTATCTCTTGCTAGGAGATCTGAACGGCAGGCATCCTCTCTGGGGAGATTACTCCATAAATCCCAGGGGACAGGTCCTTGCCGATCTGATCGAAGAGCTTGAGATAGGTGTCCTAAACGTGGATGAGTTTACGCATCATTGTCCAAGAACCGCTTCATTTTCTTGCCTTGACCTATCTTTGTGCTCTTCGGATGCACAGCCTGATTTTGATATGGGGGTGGTCGATGACCTCCATGGTAGTGATCACTTTCCTATTCAAATATCATTTTCAGGGCAACTGCCGCCTGAGAGACCACCTCGGTGGGGCTTGGCGCGGGCGCGGTGGCCTGCATTTCAGGAAATGACTGAATTCTCTATCTCAGTCGAGGAGTTTAGGTCGGTAGATAAGGCCGTTGAGTTCTTCTCCGGCAACCTCATCGCCGTGGGCCTGACTACTATTCCTAGGACGTCTGGCCGTTTTGCACGCCGACCACTCCCATGGTGGTCGGCCGAGTGTGAGATGGCCCTTAAACAGAAGCGTTATGCCTACATACGCTATAAGCGCCGCCCGAACGATTTCACTGTCGCTGAATTTCGTCGGGCCTGGGCTAGGTTCAAGTATATTTCGAAGCACGCCCGCCGCTCTTCTTGGCGGGCATACGTGTCTTCACTTAACGGGAAGACCACTTTAGCTGAGGTGTGGAAGCGAGGCAAAAGGATTCGGAGCAAGTTCTCGCAGGACCCCCCTCCCGTTCTCCAGGAGAATGAGACCGCAATCTCGAACCCCGCGTCCGTGGCGAAATCCTTAGCGACCGCTTTTTCCGCATTCTCTAGCCGTGATGCTGCTCCGCCAGCATTCAATGCACGTCGTGATGTCGCGAAAGGCCGCCGGCTGGACTTTACCTCCAGAGGCGGAGAACCCTTCAACGACAAGTTTACTGTGAGTGAGTTGCGTTCCGCTCTCGCTTCGTGCGCGGACACCGCCCATGGTCCGGACGATGTCCCGTACGCCATGCTTCGACACCTGGGTGAGTGAGGCATGGCCTTTCTGTTATATTTGTTCGACAGGATCTGGGTGGAAGGTCTTCTCCCAGACTCCTGGCGAATCGCTACTGTGCTCGCCCTTTCTCAAGCCGGGGAGAGATCACTCTACTTCGACCGGTTTCCGCCCAATCTCTCTAAGCTCTTGCGTGTGCAAGTTGATGGAGAAATTAGTAAATATTAGATTAGCCTTTTTCCTGGAAGGCGGAGGCCATCTGTCTTCCGCACAGTGCGGCTTCCGCAAGTTCCACTCCACGTCGGATGCTCTGCTCCGACTGGAAAATGCCGTCTGCGAGGCTTTCCTTCGTAGACAGCACTACGCCACGGTGTTTTTCGATCTGGAGAAGGCCTATGATACCGCATGGCGATACGGTATCATGGAGACTCTCCACACGATGGGGGCGAGGGGACGCCTCCCAATTTTTATATCTGAATTTTTGCGAGATCGTCAATTCCGCGTACGGGTGGGGGGAGCCCTCTCCGGCCCAAAGGAGCAGGAAGAGGGTGCTTCGCAGAGAAGTGTCCTCAGTGTCACACTCTTTGCCCTGAGCATCAACGGCATCAACTCGGTGCTGCCCTAAGATGTTCTTGCTACGCTCTACGTTGACGACCTTTCGATCTCTTTTGGCGCGGCCCAGATGCCAACTCTGGAGCGTCGACTCCAACAGGCATTGAACGGCGTCTCTCGCTATGCCGAAGCGCACAGGTTTCGGTTTTCTTTGGCCAAGACTAAGGTGGTGCACTTCTGCCGCCATCCACGGCTTCACCCCGACGTAGATTTGTTTCTTAATGGGGTGCGCCTGGATGTGGTTGAGTCGCACCGTTTCCTTGGTCTTGTATTCGACCGACGCCTCACCTGGGAGGCTCATATTCGCAGCCTTAGGGTCTCTTGTACCCACTCCATGGACATTCTCTGTTCCGTGACGTTCAGCGCTTGGGGCGCTGATAGGGCTACTGCCTTACTTTTTTATCGATCCTTTGTTCGTTCGAAGCTCGACTACGGATGCGAGTTTTATGTATCCGCAGCCGAGCGTTTATTGCGGAAGGTGGATTCGATCCGCCACACCGGCCTTCGCCTTGCGACCGGTGCCTTCCGCAATTCCCCCATTGAGAGCCTGTTGGTCGATGCTGGGGAGATGCCACTCGCTCTGCGCCGCGTGCAGTGTATCACTCGACTGTACGCGCGAGCCCGGCGCCTCCCTCAGTCGCCAACAGCTCTCACCCTCATCCGCAGCTGATCTCGATGGTGCCTATGCCGCCGAGAGACGCCAGTCATACCCTAAGCCTTTTTGGGTTTAGGGTCAGGAAACTCCTTCGAGAGGTAAATATAGCTTTCGGGCCGGTAGCGCCCCTGGTTCTGCCCAGGACGCTACCCTGGAGGGTACCACATTTGGCTATTTGTCGCCACACCTCTGCTCCCAAAGCTTGTACTGCGCCCGGAGTATTGCGTTCGACCTTTTTGGAGCACTCATCATGTCACGCTGGTACCGTGCCAGTGTATACGGATGGCTCGAAGTCCCCAGAGGGGGTCGGCTTCCACGCCATATCCCCTCTGTTTGAAGTCAGCGGGGCTCTACCAGGCGCTGCGTCTGTATTCACGGCCGAGCTGGTGGCAATACACCACTCGGTACGGGAGATTACGCGACGTGTCCGGTTCGGAGACCGGATTGTGATCTAAAGCAACTCACAAAGCACCCTGAGTGCTCTCGGGGCATTGGAATCTCCGCATCCCCTGGTTCGCAAAATCCGTGACGCCACGGTTTTGGCGAGCCGGGCAGATGTCGAGATTATCTTCTGCTGGGTTCCTGGACATGTAGGAATTGCGGGGAATGAGCGCGCCGATGAGGGCGCCAAAGAGTCCGCGAGGACTCTGCGACCGGACCAGCGTTTCGCTCTTCCTTACACTGACTACATGGCAGGAATACGGGCAGCTCTTCGGACTGCTTGGCAAAGAAGATGGGAGACGGTCGAGGGGAACTTAAAGTTGCGTGCCATTGCGCCGCGACTGTTCCCATGGACCTATCCCCCAATGCCGCGGCGGCTTTAGGTTGCTTTCTGTCGTCTCTGAATCGGCCACACTCGTGTGACGCATCGCTATTTGATGGAGCGCTCGCCTGCGCCCTATTGCAACGACTGCGTCGTTCCCCAGACTGTTCGGCACATTCTTGTCGAATGTCCCAGTCTGGGTGATCTTCGCGCACGACACCTGTCACGGTACCGGGATGGGCGGGGTCGCTACCGCCTGTCCCTTGTACTCGGGATGAGTACGAGCACATCGACTGGTGGACTTATTGACTTTTTGGGGGAGGCTGGCCTTCTCCCTATTATTTAAGCAGAGTTTGTTTTTTGTTTTGTTTTGTTTCATGCATTTGTTTTTGTTTTTTTCCCTTCTCCCATTTACGGTGTTTTTTTTTTGTTGTTTTTTTTTCTTCGTTTAATTTTATTTTAAAGTAGCCTAGAACTAGGCCAGTTTTAATACGGCGACTAATGCCCATGTAGGCAGTCGCCAGATGAGCTCTTAAAAAAAAAAATAAATGGAGCTCCTTCTCTGAACCAGAAGGCTATTAACAGGAGACGTCACATTAAATGGAATACTTGCCATTGTAGCGCAGGTAGTGTGCTGTCGCCGACACAATTTTCCATACACACAAACGATAATCAACGGCTTTTATAGACACACCGTCCTAGTCTGAAGACGATACCCTTTTAGTCTCGGCCCAGGGCCCAAACATAATCTCAGCTGTGCACAAAAAAACAGTACAAAGACAAGTGCATCATAGCCATGTTTTCTCTAAATACACAGACAACACTCTACAGGGCATGACACCGCTACATGGACAACAAAGACACTAGATCAAAATTACACAGCACCCAAAAGACTCAGATACAAACATCACACAAAGATAGTCAGGTCTGCATTTGCTATATACTTACGCTTCCACCTCAAACAAAACATAACACAGATAAGAGTATCGCACACAAACTAACTTTTGCGAAAGTAAATTAAAATGAAGAGTGGAAGAAGGGAAGTTAGTTAGTCAACATCCACAGCCAAGAAACTTTCACTATGTTCGTCTTCCACTGACTATTCACTTCATAACCTTAAACTTCGTCAAAAGCGAAAGGCTCCCTAAAAAAAATAAGACTGGGAAGAACCTGACCGGGTTTTGGGGAGGCGGGGGGCTATCTCGATATTTAAGGACTGAAAAAGTCCCTAGGCGCCTGCTACATTAATTGAGGTCAGTAGTTCACTGTTCAGCTTCGAGATCGCTCACTTCGCAAAAACTCCTACCAGTGGCAAATCAGAAGTTTAGCATCAAACTATTTAAACCTATCTTAAGATGTAATATTATTACACATCACAGAGTTAATAAATCTTAACATTTATCAATATCATTAATATTCATCAACACTTCCAGCACAATCACATTCCAGACTCTAGATCTTTTTTCATAATTCTAGCATTATAATATATATATATATATATATATATATATATATATATATATATATATATACCAATCATGTAAATATGTTAAAGAGGTATGGCATTAGTCCTACTCATATTTTTTCAATTTATCCTTTGGTCTCTGGCTCTAAATATCAGTCAGATCAACAGTCCAAAATCACTTTAACATTTTTCATTTTATCTCTAACATCTAGTTGGTATATTAAGATTCATCTTTACTTACATCCTACTTATAATTTATAAAAAAGCGAGGGGAAAAAGATTTAACGGTGAATTCCCTTATATCTGTTTTACATTTTTATTGATAAATATTGTGGTCATATTCATCATAGAGTATTTTTCTTAACTAAGATGGAGCAGTTGCAATTTACATTTGGTTTAGAGTAATATAAATAAACAATGCGCCAATTTAAACTCTAGTAAAAGAAAAACAAAGAGCTGGGGTGTAATGCTTTTTCTGTCATGATCCCTTTAAACTCAGGCTTCAGTTATTGGTTGATTTATTCAAATAAAAATAATCACAGTAGCGCAAGTTGGGAAAAGTTAGACACACTGGTCGTTATTTGCGGCAGTTACATTGAATGTAAACCTTATCCACAACTGAGATGGATGAGGTGATAGATAAGATTAATGAATGAAACCTTTTGCAGGAAACCCGGCAACTATTTAGATCAATCTAATTACTGTAGTAATTAACAGTTACGCTAAATGCCGGGTATTTGTTTGCATACGGTCATCCCCTATGTGAGTTATATTAAACACCAGAACACAGAAAATCCTATAAGAAAATAAAAGGGAATTTATTGGGATAACTAAATGTTAAAAGACCGAAGAGTACAACAGTAGCATGATCTACTGTGAGGCTCACCCATAAACCAGGGATTTAAATCCCATTAGTTGGAAATGAGCTTCAAGTTGAAATAAATTTATAATTGAAAAAGTTCTCACTAATATACTACTCATAATGCTTTAATGTCAATTCATGACCACTTTATTTACGTGAAGCTTTTAGTACAGTTAAAAAGCGAATCAAATTTAATATTATATTATCTTTTCAGAATTTTAAAGAGGAAAAAATTCGTTCATAAAATATATCTTCATAGAGTTTTGGGGTAATACGGAATAAACTTTGGAGCTATTTACAGTATTTTCTTCAATGCACCAAATCTTTTGCACATATAAGGAAACAGAACTAAGCTTCATATTAGAGCTGAAAACGCACGATTGTTTCGGAAAATGAAACTACTATTCTCTGCGATCTTATTAAAAATTTCTCGCAAGAAATCTAAGTGTTATATTTGCTTTTTTAGCTATTTTGACGCAGTATCTTAAATATTAAACACTGAAATCACATTCTTCAGAAACTTTTTAATATTGTTGGTGTTTTATTTATAGGCTGAAATTTTTTTAAGGGGTGACAGTCACTCTATTATTTTGATCATTGTTTTAGTTCTGTGGTATATGTTTGTACGTTTTTCTCGGATGTATTTATCTGTTTAATGCTATTGAGAGATCATTGAGAGAAGCATTGCGATTGCCTATATCGTGCGTGAATAGCTTAAAGATTACGGGCAAGAGAATCGCATATTATGGTACACCATTTTACAACCAAGAGCAAAATTATAAAGCACAATAAAGAATCATTCATATCTTGCAATGAAACATTTATAGTTAATGCGTTCAGTATATAGATATATTATATATTTATTTTTTTATTAATTTAATGCTCAGTTGCATCTCTTTTGCTTTTATTAAAGTTATAATTTCTCCTAGGATCGATTTCACCTAATTTTCACAAATTTCTGAAGCTTTCTTTCCCGACTCAGCTTGTAATATTTCATAGTTCTGTTTTATTTGTATTAATGCTAGTTTTTATAGCTTTCCACGCATTTACCAAAAGTGTTGAAATGAATTTAGTCAGGGGTCTATGGTGGCTACTCCATTACGATGTTCCCTATGACTCCAAACCCATTCTTTGTTTGGTTGAATGTATAGACAGAAGGCATTTTCCCGCTGAAGTATAATTTAATTTCATGTTTGGTTGTGCATTTACTGGAAGGATGGCTCTCAAACCTGTGATAATATGGTGGTATAAGTTGTAGAATTTATTCTTCCCTGGAATAATGGCATGACTCCTACCCAGATGAAGACATGCAGCATGTCATGATAGAACCACTTCCATGCTTCACAGTTCCTACCAGACAAATAGGGAAAATGCTTCCCCAACTCTTCATCTCACAAAGGTAGACAAACAAGTGTTGAAAATCTGCAAAATTGTTATAAAAATTTGAATATTTAAATAATTTACTTCTAAGGTATATTTTAATGGAATTACATGAATATAATGTAAAACAACAATAAAATAGTCTTCTTTACATTGTAATAATTTTCTTCATCGGATCAGATAACTCTAGGCCTTTGTTCATTTGTCCATTGTTTTGTGATCTGTGACCCACTGAAATGTTAATTTCTGTTGACCTCAGATATCCATGGCTTCTCTCTCGACTTGCTTCCTTGTAGCCGTTGATAGTTTAGTTTTCTTCTACGTCTTCTCGGTGATCTTTTTTAATTTGGAGTTTCATTAAAGTCCAAAGTAAGTTCAGAATATGTTTTTGTGATTATGTAGTGAAGCCCAAATGATAGTTGTCTTTTTAGCCGTTGTAAGAATATTCTTGCAAATTATCTTTTAATAATATAAAGCTCTCGATCTCTTGATATCATTTTGATAGTGATTTAGAGAGCGAATACTACTTGTGGTAGCCCGTGGATATGGAGAAGTTGCAGGTGTGCTACCTGGGTTTATTTTAAAGAATATTAAATAAACAATAGTTATAAATTTAAGCTAAAGTATAAGAATATTGGTTAAATTATGAAATTATTAAACATGCCAATTTATTAATTACGCACCAGTTTTTAAATTACTAAGTAATGCAATCAGAGTAACAAAATATTTAGATATATTAGTAAAATACACATTTTGCAAGCATTTTAGAGAATTAGGTGAGCAATTAATTCTACGAAAAATAAAGCAAACACCTCAAGTAAACCAAAATGTTAGAATCATGATATGAAAGTCAAATTGAAGGATATTAACTGTGCATACAAGCGTCACCCTTTAGAAGAAAATAATTAAATCTACGTAGCCCAACGGAGGGAATATCAGAAGGAAATACGAAGCGCTAAAAGAAAATATAAAATTCAACTTGCCAACGAAAGTGAACATAACCCTAAGCAGTTTATCGATTATGCATCCAATATTAACCTGATAGCAGAAACAAAAATACACATCAAAAATGACAATAACAAATTAGTTTCGGATATAGAAAAGGTGGCTACTATATTAAATAAGGTTTATCCACGAACGAACGAAGTGATAAGCTTTAAAGAGCAAAAACTTTTAACCAATATCAAATTCTTCGAGGCAGAAATAGAGTTTTATATAAGTAAGTTAAAATCCAGTAAATCTATAGGTCCTGATTTAATATATCCAGCGCATATGAAAGAAATTCAAAACATCTTAGTGGGACTGCTAACGAAATTCTATAACAAATGATTGGAAGAAGGTGTCGTGCCATTAGATTTTAAGCTACAGAATATAACTCATATTTTTTAAGAATGGAAAAAGAGAATTTCCGCTAAATATCAACCCATGAGTTTAATATCCATCGTAGGTAAATGAATGAAATCTGTCATTGGCGATAGGACGACCGATCATTTGAAAGTGCTTAATATCATATATGATAGTCAACACGGCTTTAGACAAAAACGTTCAAGTTTAACTGATATTTAGAATTATATGACTGTATGATTAAAAGCTATGAGTAAAGTAGATCATTGGACAAAGTTTACGTACACTTCGCTAAGGCATTCGACACCGTTGCTCATGAGCGATTACTAACTAAACATTTTGCTCATGGAATTAGGGGGAATCTCCTACAATGGATAGACTTCTAGCTAAATAATTGTAAGCAGAGAGTAGTTTTAGACGGTAAATTTTTGGAGTGGAAAAATGTAATTGGTGCCGTTTCCAAGGTGTCTTTATTGGGACTATTGTTTTTCCTTATTTATGTAAACAATATGGACACTGGCCTACTATGTAGGTAATCCAAATTTACAAACGCACAAAAATTGGGGGTAAAAGTTTGAATAAGAACGATAGCAAATTAATTCAGCGGGATCCAGATAAAATCTCCGAAGTCTCTAATAAATGGAACATGAAATTCAATTGAAACAAGTGTAGGTCAAAATAACCTAATTTTTAAGGATGAAATGGGTGTTAAAAATCTTATCTCCGTGGACGAAGAAATTGATTTAAGGGTGCGTGTTTCAAAGGATCTTAACGTTTAACAAACAGCATGACGAAGCGTGTAAGAAGGCGAACTGAATGCTTGGACTTATTAGGAGAAGTTTTCCTACAAACACCTCTATATAAAGTTTAGTAAGGCCACACCTGGAATACGCGATACAATTGTGGTCACATTATACACTTGTTAACATCAATAAAATTGACGGGCAACTAAACTATTTCCCATGATTAGAAATAGCTACAAGGATCTACAAGAAAAATAAGTATCCAAGAAGTCCTTATGGTCCATACAAGGAGATACTTTTGGCGCAATCTTTGAAGGTGTCTGTTGGCCACCTCGAAGATCACTCGCGAGGATCTTAACGGCGATTCTGGTTTTATATCGAAAGATCACATTAAAACTACCGACTATCGAAACTAGGCACTTGCGAGGTGAGTTTATCGAACTATTCCCAATTTTAAATAAATTTGAAAACGTAAATTAAAAAAAAAATAATACAACCATGGTATCACACGTAACAACGGTTTTAAACTGAAAGGACGAAAGTTTCAAAATTTCACACTTAAATTCATCGATAAATGAAACGCACTGCCTACGGAGGTAGTAAATGCTAGTAGTGTGAATAGTTTTAAAAAACAAATTAACAGTTATTTTACGATTAAAGATATTGTTTAAATACGGAGCCCTGTTGTGGATCGAGTGGCGCGTGGGTTGGGTTACCATCGTGGTGACAATGTCCAAGGAGGACTACTAGCATATTATTATAGAATGGGACTTGCCTTTCAGTGGAATAAGTAGTCCTTGTTGACTCCCTGTAACTATGTAACTTCTATACATATTTATGATTAATATGATTAAGTCTAAATAGGTGAATGTCCGACATGAATCTTTTACAATGCTACTTTCATATCAAATGTGGAGTACGTAACTGAACTTGATGATTTTGATGCCTTTTCAATTTCTTCAAAGTAATAGTTTAGAAAATTATCTTTCGATCAACTGATGAAATGGTACAATTATATATTTTAATTTCTTATTATTCATCATCATCACTAGCTCTATAATTTAAGAAGAGGATTTTTTTGAGCATTTGAATAATAATTTAATCTTAGTTTGGTTATGACTTATGTATTTTTTATCAAAGTTATTTCTAATAATTCTTTTATAATATCAGATAACAAAATAGTGAAGTTCAGAAAAAAAATTTATATATCTTCTTCTATAACTATATTTTAGCAATGGGGTATTTTGAAAGGGGGGAAATTTAGTTCAGAGTTCCTTTTTAAAATTATTATAATTGGCAACGTTCAGAAAATTTATAAAAAATTATCCATGGCTGCTTTTTTTTAGATTTTAATCTTAGTAGCGAAGCCATTGTCTGGTCGTCTTTATAATCGATGTTAGCATTTAAGTGATACTCTCCGTATCAGATTCAAGGTTAAACTTTGTAATAAATATTAATACTACGTGTGTTGTGAGTCCAACATCTTGTGGTAGATATGAAGAAAGATATGAGAAGCAGGAAGAAAAATAAGAGAGGGTGAAGAATACAGTTAGAACAAATTACTGCCTCGACCAGAATCAGGGGGAGGAAGGTGAAGCCAACTCTCAACGACAAGGCACGAGTAGACAAAAGCTGGTCATCGACTTCTCTGCTAATTTAACCGCTGGTAGTGAAATTGGTGAAGGTGAGAGTAAGGTGGAGGGGGAGTTATGTAAGATAAATAAATTTAAGGAAATTCTGAGCCTAGTAAGGAGGCTGGGGCTGGTGTAACATGTTATTTTTCCAAGAGTTCTTACGATAATTGTATGCGTTCACCCATTGAAAAATAATTACTATATTCCTGCATAAGTATTACCACTCACGAAGGCTGAGAGTCTCACCACTACTTAACACTTGGGTTACAGCTAGTCTGATATGTTTATCATAAAATAATTAGGTCACATATATTGTGATAGTATTATCATTGACCTACATTAAAGAAATATTTTGTTATAGCAAAATATTGTGAGTCATGTTACTTTCGTACCACTGAAGAACAACTGTTTTTCGTTTCTTGCGTTAGTTTAACAAATAAGGACAATTTGATTACATTTCATGAGAGTCTTACGTGACTAAAAATTAGGTCATATTTTCTGATAGTTGTTCCCGCGAAGACAAATTACTTAACCTTTCCTATGATCGTCTTATCACTTTTGAACAAATGGGTAATTTCGCGTCACGTGAAAAATTACCCCCAACCAGAGATTCGGTACCGTTATTTGTGTTAATGTTTGTTGGGCTCCCGCCTGGAACCTGAACTTAAAGTCTACCTGTGGTTATATTACGTGTGCTGTTTTTTTTGGTTTTCTCTTTTTATATAGATTTTTATCTTAATTAAGATAAAAATTTCTTTTGTAATTTCTTGTGGTTTTCTATTGCTTGTTTCCAACAGTAGAAAGCGCAATTTTAAAAATAATTATATTCTTTTCTCGGAGGAAAGAGTCGATCCTTTCTTTAGATATTTTTATTAGCCCCGGCGCGTATAAAATTTTCCAGTTTCTAGTAGTTTTATCACTAAATGAAGCTTTTGGATATGTTTCTTGTCATCGTCCTGCCTCTGTCTAGCATTTAGCTGCGTGTATTTTATTACTCTTACCACTAAGGATCAATTGGGTTAAACTTATTTTTATATTATTAACACTCAAAGTGTAAGTTTATTTGCTTCCAACTGAAGATAAATGGTCGCATTTGTAGATGAAATCAATTTATGATATTGATTAAAATTAAGCTTTAAAGCATGGGTTGACATTGTGATGTTAAAAACATTGCATACAATTGGCTAGCCCAGTGAATGAGATATTGAACAAGAGTGTCGTAGGTTAGAAGGAATCTAAACGGGTGAAATATATGGTACTTTGAAGTTGTCCATTCTGAATCCTAGAGGAAAATAATGCATGGAAATATTTTCTTATGTTAAATAAAACTAGTTCTAATCGTTGTAGGTAGTTAAAAGAGCGAGTACAAAATAAAATTATTTAATCGAGGATGGCAAAGATTATATACTTATGGTTAGAAAAGGATAATGAGGTTTAATAATGCTAAGGTTTGCTACCATTTTTCTTGCTTTAACCTTGGATTAGGTTTCTTTATCGCTGGCTTTTGGCTGCAAATCTTCAACGAAAAATGGAATCCAGTGATAATGCATAGTTGATAAGGATTATACCAGATTCCCTAAAATTAGTAATTGAAAACCGAATTGGCAGCTCAATCAGAAAGATTTTAAACTCGTGAAGTAAGAGCTGAGATAAAAAGGCTTAAAAATGTGCGTCAGTTACATATCCCAGGTAAATTACAGAAAGAATACTGGGGTTCCTGCTACCGGGCCTATAACTAAATCCCCTATATCTCCCAATTTCCCTAATGGAGAAACATCTCTTTGTTTGGGCAAAGAGGATGATGAAAATGAATCGCCAATGGTCAACCTTTGTAGCCAATGGAATTTGTAGTGAGAGAAATGGTTTCCAAAAGACTTATCTGGAAGGAATTGGAAGTGGTTGGATAGATTAAGGTTAAACTTTAGTGGAAATGTCCCTAGTCTGTGCTTGTATGCTAAGCTGACCATCATAGACGATAGAGGGAAATTAACTTTGCGTTTGAAAATGAATCGTTCCCACAAATTTGAAAGGTACTACACCAAGGACACATAGCAACTTATTGTTGCTACCTTACATAGGTGTCGCTTCGTAACATTTAAGCATATTAAGAAGGTAGAGTTCATGTCAACAGAGCTACTTTCGTACTATCCCACACGTAATATCTGATAGTTTGCCTTTTATTTCTGATGAGGGCTATGACGTAATATCGTAGGACCTTGGTTCGATCATTTTGAAGCTGACATGTCATCCTAAAAATTCTAGAATGTTCGTTTGCTTTGATCGGCCATTTCCCTTCTAGTTATTTAATTGAATTCTAAAGTTGGATTAAGAATTATTGCGATTTTGTTATGAAAGAAAGTTATTTGATATCTAGAGCTAAGAATTTTCATTATATGTTGATATAGCATTGGGGTTTTAAACGATCCATATTTATTATTATTCCATGTAATTCGATGTCAAGGCCTTCATTCTTCACAGAAGACAGAACATTTTTTTGTGTTTGAAGAAGAAAGTTGTGTTCAGGAGTAGAGTGGATTTCGTGCACTTGTTTTCCAGTCTCGTGCGCCTCGAAAAGCTATTGTGATTTAATGCTATTGTGACTTATTGACTTAGTGTAAGAAAACCGGCAGAGTTGTACCCCTTTTGTATTTTAGTGCAGAATAACCACCAGTGTTGTACGTCTCGTGCATTTTTGGTAGAACAAGCGTGTGTGGTGTCCTTGTTTTGTATGGCCTACACGAGGCCTGATTTTGGTGGTCGTGAGTGACCCTCATTTTTTTGTATAAGCCTCCATATCTATGCATATGGTCGGTCATTGCGCGTTGGTGCATTGTGGTCACGTTACGGGTGAGTGCTTCCCTTTGTGGCTCAACCTTCTTTCCCAATGGTCTCATATACATAGGAATATCATATGTGCATTATTTTTTGTCTACATATTTGAGTTCTTGTGTCTTCCATACTCTAATTCTATTGACGTATTGCAAAATGCCATTGCTTAGCTCGATCTAGCACAGTTATAATTAGTTTTAAGGTCTTTTCGATGATAATCTAGTCTTTGAATATATTGGCATTATCAAGTGGATTAATTATCAAACATTTTTAATGTTCATCTGTGATAGTTTTAAATCACTGTTTTTGAATTAATTTGATTTACAGTAAACTAGTTTATATTTTAAAATAATTATTCAAACTTGCACTTTTTAATACTATTATATGTGATGTATGTATATAGATATAATTTTTAAGTTTGCAGTACATCTGTAAGTATTCATTTATTAGTTTGACGAAAGGATATAAGACTATTTGAAATGATAATAGGTAATTGTCGTAGCTTCCCGTCAGATTTAAATTAACAATTAAGTTAACAATTAAATTAGCATTTAGTTCGTAATTTTCCCTATTTTGGGCAATACTATTTCCTTCAGGAGCGAAACTCAACTTAGGATCGATCCCTTTTATTTCATTATATCCCTTTTTGTAAATATAGTTTTGTTTTAAGTCGACGCGTTTTCTATCCTTGGCTATAAACTTTTTGGATAAAGAACCTGTGTATGTCACCTGATCCCAGTTTGTGACACGTACAAATTTTTAAAAAAATATAGCGAAGTTTAAGAAAGAGCCTTTAACTCGTAATTTCCTAAGGCCAAAGAATAGCAAAGCAGTTATACAATTTATTTTCATATATAATATTCTAAACTATTTGTGTTATGGTGGAATTGAATATTTCATTCGTGGCGAGATATATTTGAATGTATTTGACTACTTTGTAAAAGACAGAATTGTGACACTCTCCCAAAATAAGGAAATAATGAAGCATTTACCTGCAAAATGCTAAAGCTTAAGAATAAACAGAAAACCAGTTTATCGATGACCAAATAAATCACTTGCATGGAGTAATTTAATATTTTATAGATCAGGAGCTTCTGCATTAACATGAAATATTGGGTGTCTCCAAATTTCTCATTTTATAACTACAGCAACCTGTAGACATTTTATGCACAGTAATTTTACACACTTTCACAAAGCCTTCGATATCTTCTTGTTCAAAATATGACGTAGATGAGCAAAGAGACAATAAACTGGAGTTTATAAAAGGAAGAAAAAGGGACTGTAAAAGAGAAAAGGTTGTAGGGGAGCAAATGACGGCACAATGAAGGCAATTCACACTGAAACGACAGAAATAAGGCCAGGATAAAAGGTTGGAATTGTACTGGCCAAATATCTGAAGGGCTAATAACAGACACATATCCACTTCAGAGGAGTGTGACACAAATTACTCAAGCACATTTGTTTTGGTAAGATTCTGGCATATTACCAGACAATTCATCCTTAGAATCCTAAAAAATCCTGAATGTTTGCTCCTAAATGCGGAAGGCCAACGAATCCATCTCAACAAGTATATTTCAAGAATATTCCTGAGATGGTGGAGTCAAAGACGTTCAAGTGTATGTAAAGTATAGTTAGATCAAAAGTGCATTACCCATGCATTTCTCAATTAATTTGACATAACTATGGACAGCTTATATACAAGATCTGCTGACCATAGTTGCTTGCTCTCACTTAATCTGATTTATGACCTTATGACCACAAAACTTTATATATTTCTCGGATTAACCTTGAAATAACCTTGGGTATTTTATCATTTTATATAGAATGTAAAACAGCCTAAAAGTCTCAGATTTTGTTAGAAACGGCGAAAGAGATGTTATTACCCCCAAAATATACAAGGAGGTGAGAATGGAAGAGTAAGAAACCCCTTTCAGTGGCAGAACCTTGTGAAGATTCCGGACTATGCTGAACGAGAGATAATTCCAGTGAGGAAGGCAGTTATGTACATAACCGAAAGTTTCAACTCCCAAATAGCGAACTTAGAGAAAATTGGCATAGAAATCAAATGGTGCCATCGGGAAATAGTGGCCAGAGTGTTTTAATCAATTCTACAATGGAAATGGTTGAGAGGAAAGAAAAAATCTTTTCACATAGCTGGCTAACATAATGCAGAATATATGACGAATAATAAAGCGTTAACTGAGACAATATAACAAAGTCATTTGGCAAAAAAAATCAACAAATCTCATTCCGATTAAAGCGGTAAATCTTAACTAATGGATGGAAATGCAGAACTTTGATGATTTTGAGCACTTTAGAATGTAATTAAGGCAAGAGTTGAGCCATCTGCCATCTCGCTCAGTATTTGTTAAAAAACTTGATATCAAGTATGTAGTTACTGAAGGAACGTGTTAACTGAAAGAGGCAAAAAGAAAAACTTCGAGAATTTCTGGAAATAGTGGCGTTAATGTGGGTTACTCTATGTATGAACACCCCAGCTTTATTCCACTGCGTGTCATACAAGGTGATTATATCTGGATAGGGTCTATATATGTATGTGGCTGTAGATTACCATGATCTTTTTCGGGCGCACATTGTGGAAAACGACTAACCTTGGAGAAGAATCGCTGGCCATAGAACCCAACACCCAGAAACCTTTCACCCCAGGTCTGCATCAAAGAAATACGGAGATGCTCAGGGAAAGCGAAGAAACTGCTCAGCACGTATGGTCATTTAGGGCATTAAAGGGCACCGACTTCACATCTTATGGCTGAGTAATTCTGTCTATTTATGTGTTGAGCAAACTACTAAAACTTTGAGATATCATTTTGACTATCCTCTAATTTATCAAATTGACACCTAAATTAAATACCTAAATAATCAAGAACTCTAATATTTGTGTTAGAAAAGAAGAATTAGCCCATTACTCTATCTATTCTATAGTCACTATCAGAATACACTAATGCATACATTCTAATGCATACATAGCCAATATCAAGGATATTATAGCAAAATCAAGGATATTATAGCAAAATACGGTAAATATTTTACGAGAAATCCTGAGATTAGAAAATCTACTCTAAACTGATGGCAAAATCTCCTCTAAACACTTTTATTTCTTCTTTACTTTTTTTAGGTCAAAATTTTCTCGTCGATTTATTTTTATTTAGATGACTTTTCTCGGGAGTTTTAATACCTCTTTTTCTCTGTTCAGTTTCTTTTAGCCAAAACTTAATTGAAAATTAGTCTCGTAAAATGGCAATCACCCTATTAAGAATTTTAAAAGCACGACGAAAAATTATCACTTCTTCAAATAAGAAACATAAAAGTCTCCCATGAAGAAATGAAAAAATAACAGGAGAGGAAATGATGCCATAAAATTCTGAATCACAAATAAAAATGCTAACAAAAATGCCGTGAGTGATATGGGAAGAGGATCGGGCAGTGAGGATATTAGTGTTTGTGTGGGGGAAGGTGGGGGGGTTGTCAGCATTAGGAAAGAAAAACTTTCCCGCGCACTTCACTTAATTAAAAGTTTAAAGGAAAAGTAATTGGGGCAAAATAGAGAAGGAAGAAAGTCGCTAAAAAGCATATACATATAAATACCTGGCCTCTTCAAAAACTTCCAGGAAATATTTCCAAATCACTCCAATTAAAATTGTACTTTTAACGAAATTTCCCCAAATCGATCTTCAAAGCCCCATTGGATTATAAAAAAACTTAAATTAGAGTCTTCCTCTAAATTATCGTTAAGGTTGGTAGAAAAAGAAAAAAATATAATTGATAGTGTAACGAAAGTTTAGCGAGAAACTGCTTCCAAGAAAACGGCGCCTTATAAATGAATAAACAAATTCTCAGATGTAAGAAAGGATATTAATAATGGCAACCGACGCGGCCGATTAGCATACTCAACTAACGGCGCAAACATTGATCCTGCGAGATCATTTGTTGAAAAAGATCGTAAATACACTTTTGAAATCTCATACTAGCTTGAACGATCACTTTTACTGTTCGATGATAAAATTATTGCGCAAAGATCAACCCCTAACCATCTCCAACCTGTCAATTCAGATTGATGCTAATCGGATGCTAATCATGCTGATATAACTCTATAGATAAACAAAGATTAAAGCAATTAATATAGAAAGGTTCAACTAAGCACTCGAAGTGATTGTAAAAAGATTGACAACGAAAGTCACAACTGATTTTTGTGTTGTAGATGCTTTGCTAATAATATAATTCCTTAAGTTAGGACAACAATAAAGATTACAGATTATAAAGAATTTTCGAAAAATATTCCACCTTAAAATTAGAAAAATAACACCGAGAAAAGTTTTATGAGAGATTTTTACCATCACAAATACTGCAGGTCATCCGTCAAGAATTGCAAGGGAAAAACTGAAATATTAAATGGATTTTGGCGTCTCACCAATCTTCCTGTCCGGCCAGTAATCTCTCTCAATTTTTCTACTTTTCTAATTTCAAAAAAAGCGTCAAATGGATTCATTTTTCTAAGTTAAAGAGGTGACGAAAATATGAACTAAATGGAGCTTATGTTTGAGTATATTAGTAGTTAAATATATCAGTTAATATAGGAAAATTTCGGTGCTGATCCATTAGGTGATCTACCAACTTTTTTAATACACTTTTATCGTAAATAGGATAAAATGATGTTATAGAGATTCGTAAGCATATTAGCACAAAACGCCTGATAAAAAAAATACAAACACAATAATAAATAATTTTTAATATTTAGCGGAATATAACTTTAACAGCATTTATAGAGATTAACTAACTTTACCTAACCTAGCTTACGATAGGTATTCTGATTTTATGAATGATGTTAAAGTTGTTTTCCTATAAATATTAAAAGTTATGTTTTATTGTTTTCTCATTTTTTATTTTTAACATTTATTTTTTCCTAATAAACTTAGAAATCTTTATTGTTTCGAAGTAACCCATATCTTACGATAAAAGCGTAGTTAAAAGATTTGGTAGATCACCTATTGGAAGATAACCTAAGTTTTATATCTCCCTTTGACCAGCGACTGAGAGTGAAGAACATTTGGATATCTTTGTAGGAGTTCGGCTTTCGTATTAAGTGGCACTTGATGGATCTCGTCTTCAATATAATGGACCACCCTGCGATAAAATTATGGAAAATGGCAGAAAAATTTACACCATATTTAGACATTTTATTCACGTTCTTGGCAGTGTGGTAAGGTGGTAATCCTGCTAAAATAACAATGGTAGTGTGGTAAGTAATTTGAGATACTTAGGACAGTTAATATCTTTGTAGTACTACAATACACTGCTGTGGACTAATCATGCTTTCAAACAGGTATAGGCGACTCGCTGTATGAAGTGAAATGAATTCCATTATCATTACTCTCAGTGAGAAATTGAATTATATTTAACATTAAGGCAAACATTCCTCCTTTCAAGAAATGAATGTAGATTTATATAAAGGCAGATAAAATCATTTGATCAAACATTATATTTGATATCTATTTCAACCTCCATATTATAACAAAGAGCCATTTATGTGTTGTAATGACTTAAATATCGTGAAAACAGAAGGCCTAAGGTACAACGAATATTGATGCTGAGGAAAAATTCCCAACCTATCGCATTATATTAATGTCAGAAAAATCTACCAGAAAACAATGCAAGGTTCTCATTCCTGAGAGTCATGGAGTAGTCAACCAAGCAGCGTTTCACGATGCAAGTTTATGTTAAATCTACTAATCTATGGTTTCGCCGGAATGGCATTCCAGATTGTTAAAACCGAGTGTCATTACTTCGCAAGTCGGATGGTTTTACTCTCATTCATCTTGGAGGACCATATCTTATGCATTATACAGCTTTTCTCCCAATTACTAAAAGGCTATGCTAACTATCCACAGACAGAAAGTGACACTATTATCAGAAAGAGAATTGAAACATTTATATTTAAAAAATGGAGCGTACATAAAGATAGCCAAAAAAACATCTGCCTCTCCTAGAGAGCCAGCACTAGGTAAAAGAGAGAAGCGAGGAATTAAGTGCAATTATCATCATAAATGTTACTCAGGAATCAATTAGTTCCTAACTAGAATTTATCTTCTATTACAACAAAAAGAAACTTCAAGTCTTATGGTCATTTTGGCGGCTGTCTTCAAGGTTAATGTTATATAAATCATTAGTCTTAGTCTATTTTTATACAAACTTAATATTCACAAAGTAAAAAAACCCAAAGCAAATAAATAAACAAACAATAAAAACCAAAACGCCAAAAAGTCTAAAAAAAAAAAAATGCTTGATCAGGTGCCG
This sequence comes from Ceratothoa steindachneri, assembly GCA_963969495.1. Taxonomy (NCBI): domain Eukaryota; kingdom Metazoa; phylum Arthropoda; class Malacostraca; order Isopoda; family Cymothoidae; genus Ceratothoa; species Ceratothoa steindachneri. Next base: position 15,146,797 of record OZ018328.1, read on the forward strand.
AAGCGGGTTCGCTTCCTTCCAGGGCCATTGCATCCTAGCAAAACACAACGACCAAAACCTAAAACACAAACCAATTAAAAGAAAAAATAAAATGAATATCCCCAAAAATTGATTACTCGGTAATTGAGAGTGGATCAATCAATTTTGAGTACAAAAGGCAAGTGGTAATGACACGGTTTGTCCCGGTAGAGGTACAGGCAGCACACGCACCCCTCCTCCATCCGGAACATTCCACCAAAATATTGGACGATCGTCTTTGCGACCAATTAGTCTCTGCAGTAATTAGGGCTGCTAAGAGGTCTGAGTTTCTCCGAGTGGCGAGACTGTAAAGAGAATCGTAAGGAGTTTTTTGGATATGTAAACAGCCGTAAACCAATCCGTCGAAGGATGGGCTTTTGAGGAATGAGGAGGGGACATTAAAGCACTCAGATGCAGAAAATGCTAACCTCCTCAACGACTACTTCTCTTCAGTGTTTACTGAAGAGTGTGGTCCAATCCCCTAGCCAAAGGATTCCTAATCGGGAATAAAGCTGGAGGATATGGACTTTGCCGAAGAAGAAATAAAAAAGAAGATCACTGACCTAATAACAAATAAGTCACCTGGCCCTGATTGGTTTCTACCCAAAGTCTTGAAAGAAGTGCGCGATCAAGTGCCACGACACCTGAGCACAATCTTCAACATTTCAATCCGGACCGAATGCGTTCCTAGAGACTGGCGTGAAGCTAAGGTTAATCCTATCTTCAAGAAAGGAGACCGTAGCCAACCATCGAACTACCGACCTTTCAGTCTGACTTCGATAGTCGGTAAACTCATTGAAATAATCAGTGGACAAAATGACGTCGCATTTAGAGTCAAACATGCTACTAAGGAGTTCCCAGCAAGTCTTCCGCAGGCAACGGTCATGCCTGACGAACCTTGTGGAATTCTTCCACTTCGTGTTCAGTGAGCACGATCGGGACAAGGCAGTGGATGTGGTCTACTTTGACTTTCAGAAAGCCTTTGATAAGGTACCACACCACCACCTTCTCCGGAAAGTGCGAGCGCTGTGCATAGACGGAAAAGTAGCAGTCTGGATAGAGAACCCGCTAAATAGCAGACGGGAACGGGTGGTGCTGAATGGACAGGCTTTTGAGTGGGTGCCAGTTACTAGCAAAGTGCCTCAAGGTTCTGTCTTGGGACCACTACTATTCATCATCTACGTCAACGACATGGACGGTGACATGGTTGCTAAGATTTCTAAATTTGCCAACGATACCAATCTTGGTATGAACGATGCAAAGGATAGAAATACTGCCCGCCTGCAAGATGATCTTCGAAAGATTGCGGAGTAGTCTGATACGTGGCAAATGCCATTCAACGTAAACAAATCCAAAGTGATGCATATCATCCACCGAATCCTCCAATCGCTGTATACCCTTTAGGGCACTGCTCTTGAATCCACCGACACTGAGAAGGACTTGGGTGTAACTATCACCAGTGACCTCAAGTTCTCGAAACAGTGTATTTAGGTGGAGAAGAAAGCCCACATGATGTTATGTTATATTAGCGACAGTTTGGATATCGGAACAAGGATATAGTACTGTGTTTGTACAACTCCCTCGTCCGAGCGCACTTTGAGTATGCGGTACAATTTTTTAGTCATTTATTTAGAAACGACATCGCGAGATTGGAATGCGTGCAAGCTAGAGCAGCCAAACTCATTTCCTCTATCAGATATGAGAAGTTATAAAGAAAAAATTAAGTGAATTAGATATTTTCTCGCTGGAGACCCTGAGACTAAGTGGTCAGCTTATTGAAGTTTTTAAAATACCTCGAGGCTTCGACAGACTGGACTACGGGGATATTTTCTAGCTCAAGGATGGAAGAACAAGAATTCATGGCTACAAACTTGAACTGAAGCAATACCATCATGATCTGTGTAGGAAATTCTTCACATACATTATCTGTGGTAGTTAAAACGCACTCCCGATGGAAGTTGTCAACGGTGAATCTGTTGACCAGTTCAAGTTAAGACTAGATAAAGTCTCGCGAAATCACAGTTAAGTTCCTCGTGAGTGATCTTTGAGGTTGCCAACAGACACCTTAGAGGAATGTGCCAAAAGTACCCTCCTAGTATGGATCATAAGGTATTCTAGGGTACTTATTTTTCCTTGTAGCTCTAACCTTCTTCTCCAGGCAGCCAGGAAGGGTAACCATATTTCTTTAAGCTAGTCAGAATGCGGAAGAGAACAATGCTGTTCCGGTTGCCAAGTTTATCCAAACTGTTTGGCGTCCTCATTCGCGTGCTCCTTTATTGCAATCCCTACATGTCTATGAATCCAGCTGAAGAAAAGCTAGGCATCTTACTGAGTCTAACCTGTCGTGGCGTCAGCATAATACGAAACTTGGTGTTTGGAGATTTCTAAACCTTGCAGCCAATTGCTGTGCTCTGTGTGTCAAACTTGTTCCCATCTAGTATCCACCATGTGCATAACGCGAAATCTTACTTGGCAAGCAATTTATTATTACTATCAGCTTGGCCGTGAAGAAAAATGTAGTACCCGATTTTTCCTCGTCGACTTCAAAAAAAGGGAAGACTGTATGAAAGGGGGTTCTTCGGATTTGGAGCAATCCAGGGGCACTGGCACGGCAACTTCTTAACACACAATGTGGTCTAAGAACTTCGAACGTAGTTACTTTCTGTGCTATAGAAAGCTTTGGGAAGCAGTGGATTAGGGACAATACAATCACTTTTTATGCCCCTATGGTGGCATCCTGTGCATAAACTGAGGCAATATCGGCAAGAATCAACATCAAGCTCTCGAAAGAGTTGCTATGGCCTGAATCCGAATTCAGCTACGGATAAAATAAGAACAATTAGCGACTAAGGAAGACGCTAGGTTACAAGCACATGGTTCACAGCATAAGGTGCATAGTAAGCGGATTCTAGCCAGCGACGACAAGGATGTTTACTATCGGAAATAAGATGTACGAAAGTCAGCCCTCGTCGAACAGAGGCATTTATATTGCCTTTTTAACATTTCCTCAATTTACGCACGCTGCAGATTCGTAAAACAACCAAAGAAACAAAAACAGATATAGACAAAACAATGAATCGTTTTGTGGACAGTGCTTGAAATAATTAATCCAGATTGAGGACACCGATTTCTACTCATTCGATTAGGTGGACAAGAAGATGGCCACTGAGATTGATCGGGTAGCCCTTACAGCCGTGAGGTGTTACTTTCAGATCCCGGGGCAAGGAAAAGATCCTTGGCAACTGCGCCTCAACACGGCGGATGTCCCCAATTTAATGTCAGCTGAATGTACATTATACACTAAAACTTTAGTATACTTCCTTCTCAGATAAAGCTGCAATGATATTCCGTGAACCAATGAACTTAAAAATTAGGAAACAAAGTGTTGGCAGTAAATTGCACATCACATATTCTGCACAATTATTCTTTGTATCAGAATTGCAAAACGATTTTATCCCTGTAGCGTGAGCATAGTACAAGAGCCCAACAATCTTCCGAATAAAATTAGTTAAATGGGAAAGGGAGGAGTATGACCTCCGCAGCACCTACCTGTTTGCCATAAATCTGCGTCAAGTTTATTGAAGAAATTTGGCGATAGGCCAAGGTAGATGGTTATAGGCTCTGCCTACTTTACGAAAAAAATATAAGATAATGGTCGTACTTGGCTGGAGATAGAACTTCGGTGATTTTGGGCCAGAGAAAGCGCCGCTACCTCTGAGGGCTTATGGAGGACGATTTGGTGAACGTATCAACTTTTAAATCTTCCTACTTCAAAATCCTTTATGGGGGAGGGGCTTTAGTGTCTTGGGTCTGGACGTAAATCCTTGTTTCTTCACCACCTGTTGAACTTTGATTGCTCACTGGGCGTCTAGATTTTCAGTGATGCAATTTATGGAGTAGTATAGTTCCGTCAAATGAACGACTGTTTTCACTAACTTCATAGTAGAGGGCGATTTAAATTCTAATGCAAGATATTGAGTCTAAGAGGAGCAGTCACTATGATTGCATTGACTTGAACATTATTGTTCAATTATCAAAGAGGTAAAAGGACGAATATCCGCGGAAAAATTTGCATACCAGTTGTCTGCTAAAGTATAGAACTTCTTTTACAAAGACTTCTTCAAATTTCTCTTTTCAAAGAATCAGGAGGTCGCCCAGTCCTATCGTTGGCGATGCTGATGAAGAATAAGTAAATCCAGGAGAATTCCTAGCGGATGGATGAGGATTTCTTACTATTACCCTTTCCTAAGCCCATACTGAATGTGTGTATATATATATATATATATATATATATGGTTTATTTATTTTCGAGACATTAAAGTGTGTGGTGGAAAAAGTTCAGTGAAACAACGTTAAAGATCTATTTTTCTGCATATGTCATCAAAGTGACTTTTACATTGTGTGCAGGCTTTGGATTTGAAGGTGAAAAGATTCGAAATCTCTACCTTCCTGCACGCAGGACACAAGATGGGCATTTCCAAGCCTCTCACCGTCAGTCATATGATATGGACAGAGTCGTTGATAGTCTCAAGAACTGAGGAGACTTCCAAGAATGAACTCTTTCATGGAGGCCTCAAGTTGTCAACCTTGCGGCTGGGAGAAAACCTTGGAAAATGATCTCACAAACCAAAATATTACTGTTTTCTAGAAGAAAAAGAATAGCTCAGTTGAAACACTCTCAGGAGATATCACGGAAAGGTTATAAGAGCTTGAAGTGGGTGTAAATGATAGTGCTCACAGAATATTTTCGAGAACAAACTCAGAGCGGTAGAGGCGACTTCTAAACGATTTGAAGAGTCATGGCAATTGCTTTTTATTTTGGAGGATAAAAATAAACTTCACGGTCGATCGGTTTATCAACAATAGAACCATCATGTGGTAAGCTTATGCATCCACGACCAAGCACCCTGCTTCCGTGATAAGGCAATAGATTGCGTGGTTTCAAAGGAAAGAAGATGCCACCAGTCTGGGGGCATCGAAAATCATACTCTGGTTGAGAAAGATCTCAAAGAAAGCGAACTACCGCTTTCAGAAAAACTGTGCTTATCAAACTTTGGCCACCACAATTGCCTGACCTCAATCCCAACGACTCCAACGTGTGGAAAATTATCTGGTTCAAGGATTGCAACGTCCGTCACAGCAACGTCAACGATCTGAAGTCCTCCCTCAACCGCTTTTAAGCAAACACGAGGAAGGGCTAAGTCGCATCGTGTGCGCTGGCTTCAGGTCTCGCATTGAGCGCAGACTCGACCACGTAGGTGACACTTTGATAAATACTACAGGTTAAAAACATATATGTTTAAAATAAAAACTTGTTTGAATGCATCAAAACTATCATTGTCTTTCGTATTGAGCGACGTAAAACGAGTGTAAGAGGACTCTTGTAATTACCGATATAAATATATAATATATATATATATATATATATATATATATATATATATATATATATATATATATATATATCTCTAGATAGATAAAATCGTATATACATTCCATGTAACAGATACTCTCACGTTACTACCTTCACATCCGACTTTCGAAACATGAACATCGTAGCTCTTCAGGATGTGATAGCTGGGCTTGAACATGCAGCAGTAGAAGGAGCCTCAGACAAATGTTGGCGTTTGAAAAAAAATATGGCCCAATAGTCTCGTTTTCTCCAGCAGGAGGATGAGGAGCAATTCTCTTTAACCGAAGGGGTTCAATACTAGCATTGCTTAAAGATAAAGAACAGGAAAACTCTCTACAACAACTGGAAAGCCAACCGTAATGAAGAAAGGATTCTTCAATCTAGGGAAAAGTGTAATCAATTTGAACTACTGGTGCGCCGAACTTAGCGCAACAAGGAATTTCGGGTGGCCTCCCTCTGTAAAGAGACTCCGACCGAATTCTTCCTGCATGTCAATAGCCGCAAACCGATGCGCAATAGCATACGACCGCTGAGAGATGACAATGGCGTATTATGGAACTGAGAGCCAGACATCGCCAATGAGTTGAAGGAGTTCTTCGCCTCCGTATTTATAAAGAAAGCACGTGGTACAGCTTCGAGGCTGGGAGTTCATCTCAAAGAGGGAGAAAACCTATGCGAAACAGACTTAGACAGAAACAAAGTAGTAGCAAGATTAGGAAACCTTAACCCGTATAATTCTACATTTTCGGATGGCTTTCTTCCTAGAGCTCTCACTAGTTAGCAAATAGGTCACTTCACACCTCATTCCAATTTTCAGCAAGTCTTTCTAAACATGACAAGTGCCGGAAGACTGGTGAATAGCAGACGTAACCCTCATCTTCAAGAAGGTGGATCGTAAATGCCCGGTTAATTAGCGTCCCATGCATCATAGGCAAAATGCTCGAAGGAAAAAGAGCCGAACTTATAGTCCATCATTTAGAGTCGCACAACCTGAACTTGGATTCCCAACACCGATTTTGCAAGAATTGTTCATGTCTTAATAATCTACTAGAAATTTTCCACAGTACTTTGAGTAAGTATGATCGTAGTCGAGCTGTAGATATCTTATACCTAGACAAAATGCCTTCGGAAGGTACCCTACCGCAAGTTGATGAATAAGGTTTGCGCCTTCGGCATTGCAGGCAAGTTAGATGAATGGATAGAAAACTGTCTCACCGGACGGAGGCAACGAGTAAAGATCAACGGGGTAGCATCGTAAAGGTTGCCAGGTAGGATCGGGGTGCCCTAGGGCTCAGTGTCCATCGTCTACAAAAATGATAGCGAAGAAGGAGTACTACACTCCATTGCCAATTCGCCGACGAAGGAAAGTTAGTAGGTAGTGTGAGCTCGCGAGAAAGAGTGCAAGGCCTGTGAAATAGCATTTTCAGAATCGGTGAGTGGTCCGAGATATGGTAGATGCCATTTAGGCTTGACAAGTGCAATGCATATCGGCCATGCTAACTTCGGGAAAACTATTCTTTACTAGGCAAACAGCTAGTTACCACTGAACTTGAGAAAGATTTAGGCGTTTAATTAGCAGTGAGCTAAAGAGGTCTAAGCAGTGCATCCAGATAAAAAAGAGAGACCAGATGGTACATAGAGAGACATTTTCGCTTTCAAAATAAGCAGATGGCACTCGCCTTGTGCAACTCTCTAGTTCGGTCACACCTTGACAACGCTGTTCATTTTTGGTTCCCCCCATGCGGAAGGACATTGAACGGCTGGAAAGGGTAAAAGCCAGAGCCACAAAATTCATCCCTTCCATTAGATATAAAAGTTGACAGCATTGGCTATGAGAACTGGGGCTGTTCTTCCTGGAAACGCGCTGGTGGAAAGTGAAGCTAATTTAACTTTTAAGGTAATACGAGGAGTTGGAAACGTAGATCAAGGAAGGCTGGTCACGTTCAAATCAAGTGATACATGTACAAACTGACATTGCCGCAATTCCATCTAGCATTTGCAGCACCTTTTTCTTGTAGAAAATTTGCGGAAGGTCACACTGACTACTGCTAGAGGTTGTGAATAGTTTATCAGTCGAACAGATCATATCTCAACTAGCCGAATACAATCCACACCTTATCTTATATGGTAGCACCGTGGATTATAGATTAGGGACAAGTAGATAGGTTTCAACTATTGTCTTCTTTTCACAGCTGATTCAAGTATCTTTTCCCCTTTCTGGCCCATAAAAACGGGTGGCAGAGGTGAGCAGGGAGAGCCTTCATCTATGTTATGCTTTTCTCTATTGCTCACCACGCTATGGTGAGCAAAGTCATTTAAGGTAATACGTTTTCTCTTCCTTGTAACTCTCGCAAATACTCTTTGACTCACATACACATACTCTATATCACACTTATACACTCTATGTCAGTGTCCTTATCTGTCTTTACCGCCCTTATTCAATCCCAGTCTCCCCTTCTCTCTCTTGATTATCCAACTTTCGTTCACTCTCTCTTTCTTCTAATCGAAACTTTCTTTAAGTAACTCTCTCTCTCTAACACTTCGTCTCTCTCTAATTCTATCCGTCTCTAACACTTTCTATCTTATCCTCTCTGCCTTACTTTCTCAACAACCACCTTGTTGTCGGTGAGAGAGCTTGCGCGAGCTGTTTGAGTTCAGCTAGCTAAGCTGGGGGACTTTTAATCCGTCAGAGTCACCCATGCTAGTAAGGTAGCTTCTCTAATACTACTTTGGTGCATTTCCTAGCATCTCCGTATTATCTTTCTCGATTCTGTTTTCTTAAAAATACCCTATCAGCAAAAAATTCCTATTATACATAAGGTGTTTAGTTATAAGGACCACACCAGCTACCTTATGCCCTGTGAGACGAGAGGTTTTGGAATCTGAAAAAAATAACGCCTTGGACCACTCATAGGTTGAAGAGACTCAGATTGAAGGGATCTCACCGTTTGTGGTAGGATTAATGGAGAAATTCTAAGTACCCCTTAGACGCTCTCTCCTAACGTGTAATAGCCTGACCAGCCCCAGTGCTCTTTGGTGAGAGAGCTTTTGTGCCTTGCTGGTCGCAAGATCAGCAATAGATCTCGTTTCGAGTCGTGGGCAGTTAGCTTTACTATTTGCTTTAAGTTTGGCCGTTTTTGATTGATTAGTAGAGATTTGTTGGAAGAAGGTTACACCTCAAGCACACCTATTGAAAAATTAGAGCCGCAGTTGCTGTGGCTCTGTGATGCTAGGCTGGAAGCTGCAGCACAATTAGGGAAGTGTGTGCGCTGCGCATAGATGGAAATGTAGCAGGTTCGATAGAGAACTGGCTAAGCGGCAGACAGAAACGGGTGGTGTTGAATGGACAGGCTTCTGAGTGGCTGTCCGTTACTAGCGGTGTTTCTCAAGGTTTTGTCCTAGTACAACTACTGTTCATTATCTATGAGAACGACATGGATGGTGACATGGTTGCAAACATTTCTAAATTTACCGATGTTACCAAGCTTGGTATGAACGTTTCGAAAGGACGTTGCGAGATTGAAACGTGTGCAAGCCAAGGAAACCAAACTGATCCCCTCTATCAGACAATAGTTACGAAAATGGGTTACGGGAATTAAATTTGTTCTCGTTAGAGAGTCGGAGACTGCGTGGTCCGCTTATCGAAGTGTTTAAAATAATTTGAGGCTTTGACACTGTAGAATCCTAGGCTTTTTCTGGCTTAGCGAGAGCAGAACCAGAAATCACAGCTACAAACTTGAACTGAAGCGTTACTACCGTGATCTGTGTGGAAAATATTTCACATACATCATCTGTCGTGCTTTGAACGCACTTCCAGTGGAAGTTGTCAGCAGCAATTCTGTTGAGCAGATCAAGTTGAGACTAGACAAAGTCTTGAAAAATCGCCGTTTGGCCACTTAAACCGTTGTGCAAGTATTCTTCGAGGGCATCAATTGACATTTTCGAGGACTGCGCCTTCTGAACTGTTACGCCAAAGGTACCCTCTCTGAATGGATCGTATGGTCTCCTGGGGTACTTCTTTTCCTTGTATCTCCTTAACTCTCTCTTTAAATCTCTCTCCAACTATCTCGCTAAATCTCCTGCTCTCTCTAACACAATCAGTCTTTAATCCATCTTTCAATCTCTCTGACACTCTCTTTCTTTTATAACTCTATCTGACTACCCCTCTTTCTCATTAACTGCCTCTCTAATTATCTTTCTCTCAATCTCTCTGCAATTTTTTTTTTACCTCTTTCTCTAATTCTCCCTTTCTCTTAATCTCTCTCTAACATACTTTCTCACTAACTCGGTATTCAAATCTCTCTCTCTCTCTCTAACTCTAACTCTCTCTTTTAAAACACACTCTCTCTCTCTTTAAATCTCTCTCCATCTCGCTCTCTCTCTTTAAATATCTCTATAATTCACTCTTTAACTCTTTCTCTAATTGTCCATCTCTCTCTAACTTTGTCTTTAGTGCTCTCTCTCTAAGCTTTCTCTCTCTTACACTCTCTGCCTACATGTCTCTTTCTAAATCTCTCTCCATTTCTCTATCTATTTATTTCTAAAATTCTTCCTCTCTCTTTTACCCACCCTGTTTAACTCTCTGTGTGTCTCTCTCCTTCTTTTTAAGGGTATAATTTGTTATTTTACTTTGGGCTCAAAAATTAGAAAAAATAGTTATCAGAGGTTAGTTAGGAGTATTAAACTGCCAAAAGGGCAGTGAACACAAACTAAATATTTGGGAATGGAAAAGAACCAAATCAGTATTTTTCTTTAAATATCGGTGTAAGTTCTCCTTTAAGACTAACATTTAACCTGGCATTGTAAATCTTATGGCACCAGCGATGAACCTACTTCTCAAAATAGCTGTCAGGCAAACGACAAGACAAATCTTTGGTGTCGCCCAAATCCACGTCAATTTGTAAGTACAAACGTGACTCTCGAAAGGAGAATATTTGGGCTGATGTTACTGCTGCTAATTTATTGGACCTTATTTCTTTGGCATCCAACAGTTACTCCCGATAACTACTTATACATGGTGCATTCGTACCCCATCGATCAACTAATTCAGATAATACCCAACGAGGGGTATTTATTTTCACTTCACGGTGGAGCTACGGATTTTTTCTTCCATTGTTTGTGCTATCCAGAACAATAAATTTAACGAGCAACATAGCGTCATTCTCAGATCTGTTTGCCTTTGGGAACTTTCTATAGCATTGCTATGAACGTATATCGGTGCGTACTTACTGGCTTTTTCTATGGCCTTGTATGTCTCTTTTATGGATTTGTACATATCCTTGCATGTCTCTATGTTTATATCTCGTCTATCTCTTGCAAAGGAAGGACACTGTGCTTTTGATTGACTTGAACCTCTCCTGTCCCACATAATTTCCATATCCTTTAATTTAACGTCATCAAATGGAGGGAGGCCTTTGGAGGCCTATATTGCTGAAGTATCTTTAGCCTTTCTGAGTTAAAGCCATAGGAAGGTGGGCTGTTTTAAGTGGTGTGATGCGCGCTAACACTACCCTTTTGAAAAGCGGTTTATTGCACTCCTACGGTGCTTTCGTTTAGACTGAGAAATTTGTACTGGCGTTTATATATGGTTTATTGTGTGCGTTACTACTGATCCAGCGATCAAGTTTGCCATTGTACTCTGGCCATGCTCTCTCGCTATGCAAGGTTGTCCCATGGGTCTAAATCAAAATATGTCCAATAAAAGATTCATCTGATTTATTTTATATCTTCATTTCTATCAGTGTATCAGGCACACTTCCATTATTAATTATAATTATAGGGAAATATCTAAAGTGAAACTTACTAATGAAAGCGAGTTAACTTTGCCTGAGAAAGAGCAATTTTATCAAAACCACGAAGTTAAACGGAAGGGGGCATGGTAAGTATTTTTAGCGCTTAATGAACATGGGAAACATACGGAAGGAAATCCATACATAACAAAAACAAAAATGACACTTTGAAATCCATGTCTCTGAGCTTTCGAGCTGCAATTTATATATATATATATATATATATATATATATATATATATATATATATATATTTCCTCGAGTCTTTGCATGTAAAAATAAAAGAATATGTATAATTTTAAGAATAATGGTCCTTTTGCATTTTATCAAATCCTAATTTTGCAGATGGAAATGCAATTTAGTATAATTTCGTGGGCAATTATTATAATCAAAATCTTTATAATAATAGTGATTTATGAAGCGACCTTGACTCTTGGTTTGTGGACATAACTTCCGTTTCGTGCAGGGAGACTATTAGCAGTAGTATTTCCATAATTCTATTTCTTTTTTTCTTCTCAAAAAATATAGGGTGATCATCGTTAATGAAAAAGGGGATAACTTGGAAAGAATAGGATCGATTGGTGTAGAATCTGTAGAGATTGGAAAAACACCTCAGTCATATTAATGATATTAGTCAGTTAAATTTGTCATAGAAATGAGAAATGACAGCACATGAAAGAAACTCGCAGAAGAATGAATAAGTATGAAACGAACAATCAATAAACAGTTACAATAATCACTTCAGGAAATGAGAGACGCATGAGGGCAATTTGCCCTAAATCTTAGTTGATACTAAATTACTTCGCAGAAAGAGCACTTAAGTGGCACACTATTTGTGCGCCTGATGGGGAAGTAACGAGGTTAGAATACGAATAATAAAATGCAGAATCAAACGGGGTTAAACGGGGTTGTATGGGATTTTAGGTCTTTAAATGACCTTAAATATGCCTCGGGGTTATCTCAAATTTGGCTCGAGTGTTGACTAATTGCTTAAAAAAAGCTGAATTTCGTCTATAACTGCTTCCGCTTAACTTAGAATCCTTTTAGTGTAGACGGTGTTAGTTGATTTCCTGTTTTCTAGACTTTGCTGCCCAAAAGCACTAGAATTAGAGGCAGGAGTGCGCTTAGGTGTATCGCGTACTTTTAACAAGTCCAGGAAAGACCTCACAAGGTGGGAGTGTATAGGATGGGCAATAGCACTGCTACAACCAAAACGTAGAATAGCGGAAGGCTGGCGCAAACCCAGTGCTCCAAGGAAAACTATTACTCTCTCCCGGATTAACCTTGGGACCTCTTTTAAATGTCCTAGCATTTTTTTAGAGCACGTTTAGACTCAGCAAAGTCTGGAATAGGGGGTGAAATGGATTTAAATAAACTAAGAGAAGAAATTATTTGCCAAAACAATTAACGAGAAAGTATGCAAATTCTTTGATTGGTTTAGCTACTGCGGATTGAATTATGCGAAGGAACTTTTCTCTTAGCAATGACCAGTGTATCTTGGGCAGAAAAGACTTATGAAGTCACACATTAGAGTCTCTTTTCCCTTATCGAACAAATTTTCTGAGGGAATTTTCTTCCTACACTTTAAACAAAAAGAATTGGCTATCGGAGTATTTTCACGAGTTCACCAGTGCCACCTTCTGGCTATTAACTTCCCGGATTTTAATCCCAATAAAGGAGACCAACCGCTGTACCTGCAACATCAAGAACGATCTGGTGGCCAAGACAAAAATGTTCGAAGACCTTCACATGGACACAGTGAGGAACGCCTACGAGAAGATAAGGAGCCGTCTTGAGCCTGCAATGGAACCTGAAGGCCGTTACGTTGATTAAGCTGGTATCTCCCAGCCATAATCTAGTTGATATTTTTAAAATACACCTTTTTTGGCTGAGATATTGATGGAGGTTTTCTGTTATGCAAACCTTTAAATTTGCTTAAACCCCCAGTATATCTAAGTTCCTTGATAAATAATCAATTTACCAATATATAAGATTCATCCTCCAAGATTAAATTCTCTACTCCATTCATTATTGACATTTATATATTCCGAATAGCTAACTTCAAACTTCTATTTTCTATTAAATTATTATATTTTTATTCTTCTTAATTTGTATCTACTTTAATTGATAATCCATCAAATCTTGAATTAAAATGTTAATTTGTTAAACGTTTGTTTTCTTTTCTGCTATCTCTAGGTTAAAATAAAATTATTCTTTTGTAACACGGATTTTTGCCTTACCTTCATATCAACTTTTATCCAAGTGTTCTAAGGTACAAACCACCTTATATTTCTCCAACTAACCACGATAAATGGCACACTAGCTATGGTTTTAATTGCCTTAACTAAAAAAAGGTGATGAAGCCTTGAGAATAGAAATAGACTTTGAATTTTCTTTATTATCATCAATTAAGGTGTGCTTAAGAGACCAATATTGAGAATGAACCTGTATTACTCTGATTCTACACTGTATATTTATATCTCATTTGATTATGATGGAAGTAGGAGGCATCCGTTTCGCTCTTATATTGACTTCCTTCTCATCCTGCCATATTCAGGCCAAAATTGCTCTTTAAATGTATAATTTAATTTATTTTTTTTCTTTCACTTTACTTCCCTTTTCTTTCTCAAATAAACCTCGGCCATCCAAGGGTTGCCACCAATTTCCTTTAACAATTAGAAGTTCCATTAAAATTTTTCTTGTATTGCAACCACACATAATGTATTCGTGGGTGATTATAGTTGTAGTAAAAGTGGAAATGAGCTTGTTTCGGAGTTTAAAGTGGGGTTTGTAAATTGAATATTAAGAGACTCCAGTGTACGTAGTTGGATTTTGATGTTTGCTGTATCATTTATAGAAAAACTATTTAAGTATGGTTTATGGTGTGGATGTTTGTTTTCGTATTATATTCGGATAGCGGAGAATTCTACTCCCCCCCAAACAACCCATATTGTTCAAATATTTCTATTATCTCCCTTTTTTACAACGAAGACACTGAAAACTAATTAATCTCAGTTTTTATCCTTAAAACAAAAAGATATTTCCCATTCCCAATAGTTTAAAGCCCTGCATTTTTATAATTTAAATATTACCACATCTGCTGCTTCCCATTTCCCATATAATTAATTCATAAATAACTTCTTTAAAAAAGATCTTATGTTTGTATTTTTTTCTAAGGAAATATCCTTGAGAATGGGTTACTATATATATATATATATATATATATATATATATATATAGATATAATTAGATTTGCGCAGCTTTCGCCTGTCTTCATTACTATGCTCTTTATTTAACATCGTGAATCTTTAGTCAAATGGAATTACCAGTTTCACAAAACATCTACTTTGGGTAGTCCTTTGGCAAAATAGTCCTTCATTTGTCTCGTGTGTTAGAAACCAGCCATTTCTAAAACTAATTCGTAGATCTTCTCAATTATATCTTTATACAGTATGCAATTTCATTTTTCTTATTCTATATTTTATCAGTATCATCATCATATAAATATATATGTTTAACTAATAGTTTTTATGTTCAGTTTCTATTTTATTCTCTTTCAATAATTCTCTTTGTTCATTAGAATGTTTTTATCACTCTTTATCTTTTCCATCTTTGTACAAACAATAGATTTCACTTTTCTTTGCTTCTGTACTGTTTTTGAGTCATATAACCTATCTATAGTTTTCCTTTTCTTTGCATTTTCTTTGTCCAATCAATCTCTTGCTCTCTTTTATACCGTGGCTTCTGTTTCCTTTCATCAAATGTTCTTCTAACCTATTGGTACTTTATCTCCCTTTTTTTCTTCTATATTGTTCTCATATTTTCATCAGCAGTTTCAATAATAACTATAAAGAATTAATATATATTTTGCTCGTAGCTCTTTGGTTGTTAACTTCAATTCTAACTGTTTCAAATAATCTTTCATTGACTCAATTTCAGTTTTATAAGAAAGATTTATCATTGCCAAACCTTTTCTTTCCCCAAACAATGTTAAAAATGCCGAAAAGGGAGGAACAGCCACAATATATGAACAATGGAAATATAGATGTCCTCTTTACTCGAATCACGTTTCACGTTCCAAGTAATTCTGCGATAGTTTGGGTACCTATATAATTTAATTCTATTGGACCTATTCAGTACATTCAACAAACGATATAAACACTGTGTCATGGTATACGGCCGAATATGTTCTGTAGATAAATAACTCCGTTCCACTTTTCTCTAAGAGTGCTTTACTTTTTACTTTTGGTTTGATTCTTTAACCACGGAGAATTCGTAATATTATATATATATATATTGCCATATCTAGCGTTTCGGGGATTTAATCAAACAACTCAGGAAATTAATATAATTCTAATTACATAAAAAGTAAAATATTAAACTTTAAATATACTAAGGGTCTAATAAGAGGATCTAAATAAAAATTAATACTACTAATGAGTACTAAGCGATGTTTGACGCAAAGATTCACTTTAGTACGAAATGGTAACTAACGAACATAAATAAGTTGGATTCCTTTTACCTTTAACTAAGAAGCAGTCTGGCTTTGGATGACCTTGAACGAGAACCTCTTTGATGCGATGTTAGAGACGTGAGGCTTACTTGGAAACACAGCTGTCCGTCTCTCTGAGCGAAAGATACTCTGGTTGAGGCTATTTGGAAATAACAGCTGATCACGAGGTAAGCTGGGAAGCGCGTGTTCATGCTTCTTGACCTGATGATATAAGCGAGGAGATTGTGGATGCACGATTATTCCGCTCTTTGCGTTACAATTGCGGGCTTCTCGATCATGAGACTTGACCAAAAGGTGAATCTTTTCTCGAGGGGAACTTCATATTGGTCTTCCTTAATGGTGAGGGATATCTCTGTTTTTATTCGGAAAACTGAGGTGGGGGTTTTCTCTGAACGAGATTGGTATGAGAGTTATTATCGATACCGCTGCTCTATTCTTCGGTGTGACCAAAGGAACAGCCTCGGAAAGGAAAATCCCACTCGATTACACTTTTTCTTGATTCCCGCTTTGCCTTCGGAACTCGTCTTCTTCTCTTGATTGCTACCTTGATTCTTCTTCATTTCTCCAAATCGAGCTATTAATACGTCGATTATCCCCTGAGGGGATAGGAGAGGAGGGCTCATCTTTAAGCCTCTCTCCTAGGGCATCACTTTTCACCGTTGTAACCATTTACTCTTCTGGTTTACGTCGGAGAAAGTGAAATTTCGTTCTTTTGGCGAAAATTGACATAAACAAGAGGAGGGACAGTGAGTCTGTTTATAGATTTTAATTCTATAGTCTCTGCCATCCTCCTTTGTTCATATTAACTGACTACGAAATCTGCCGATCATACTCCTTCTTTGCGAGCAATCTCGAGGGTTTTGGGGACATGGGTGGAAAAGGGGAAGAGATGTAAGTATTGGAGCATATGGAAAGTAACTGTTGACGCTGTTTGACCAAACTAGCATCTGCTTGTCCTCACGATATTTATTTCTCCACACACTCTTTTCCATAGGTGGTACCATCTTCCAGGTCGTTAATGTCCAATATCACACAGCTTAAACTGTTAAAAACGCATGAAAGGAACAGCAGTAATGTGGAACATTTGGGTCAGCCTCCCAAAATAACCAGATCTTAACATAATAAAATATCTCTACCCATTTTAAACTCATTTAATACTTTTGCTATATTTCTTTTTTTTTACACTTATCCGTTTCTCATGCAGAGGCTAAATTTCAGTGTCAGACATCATTCACTAAAAGTATTTTATTACCAGCAATCCTGTGACTTTTCTGAAGTTATAATATTATTTATTATTCCATCATAAATAAGCTAATATGGAACAACATATATAGATCATAATAACAGGTGTATGTATACATCTCTTTATACAAAAATTAAAATAGATCATACTTATAAGTTTATGCATACATCTTTGCATCCGAAAATAGAAATAGATAAGGTTATCTGGTGTATGTATATTATTTGCTAAATGTTTTTATTCTAATATGCAATTTTATTCTTGCACTCATTTTAAATTATACCTGATATAAATAATAACTGTAAATTATTACATAATTACCCTAGATATAAATAATATTCCCTGGAGGTTTTATATTAAAAGAGCAAAATGAAGAGAAATATTGGTTAAATGAATGATGCGTAATTATAATCTATTTCGGTTTTTTTCTAAAACTAGATGTTGGATTCTTTAAAATGTCGGGAAAGAGTTTTTTCAAAAGAAAAGAATGTAATCATTGTTTCTCTGCACCAAAGAGGGCTGAAATGCAAGGAAATAGGTGCTAAGTATTATTGTATCAAGCAGCATTATCTGTCAGATCCTAATGACTTTAAAGAGATTGGATATACTTTTGTGAAGAAGTCATCTGAACACCCAAAAGCTTCAATTGATTTCCAAGATTGCCTCCTGTTAATGTTCTAGTTCAAGATTTAGGTTGCCTCCAGTACCAAGTGTGTCCACGATTGTAAAGAGACCAGTGGTATTGCTTCAGCGCGAACAGTAAGGCAAAAACATCTTGACAAAAGTCTCAAGTCGGGAAGAGCTACGAAGATCCTCATCTTACCAAGAAAAACCTTAAGATTAGGCTCGTGTTTTGTAATAAATATAAATAATGGATTGTTGAAGACGTGGGCAAAGTGGTATTATCTGATGAAACTTACTTCCGATTGTTTGCAACTTCTTGTAAATCCCTCGTTAGTACGAGAAAATGGGGCACTTTCACGATTCGTGTGTCGTGCTCAGAGTAAAGCTTCCGGGCACTCTCCATGTCTGGTGCTGCTTCTCAGCTAATCGAACTGGAGCACTAATAAGTTTAGCCAAGAACACTGACATGAATTTTAAAATGGTACCAATACTTGCTTTCTCAACATCTTTTTCCAAAGGTTCAGCATCATTTCTGTAAAGATAACTGCATTTTCAAAATTGTTTACCCCTCTTTTACCCAAAGAAACAGCAATAACAAATTTCTAGGCAGAAAATTACATTAGACGTTTTGGTCCTTACCCATAAAATTTGCCAGATTTTGAACAAAACAGAATTTGTGGGCGATAATCAAACGGGCAGTCTTTAATTAAACAGAAGACAACCAATATTGAGCACTTGAGGGCACTTTTTAAACAATAATGAAGCAATATCACTCAGGATTACATCACAAATAGCTCTTTAGCATGTTAGTGCGTATTGAAGCAGTCCTCAAGAACAAGGAACATCATTATAAATATTGATTGCGCACATCAATTGACTGTATTTATTAATAAAATTAGTTTAGGCTCGAAATTTTTGTATTTTTTAAATTCAAATTATGATACAATCACACTAAAACAAAATGAAAAGTTTGATTAGTTCTAATAATGTGATTATAGAAAAAATATAGTAATCTCAAAACCACACTCGGTTTTACAAACGGTCCGAGCAAGGTTTATTTTGCTTATAATACCATTAACTACATTGGCTTTCACTTTGGGAAAAACCGTTTGGCTCCCAGGAGATCAAAATCCGCGCCATTTTATAAATACCCCGTCCTTTCTATAAGAAGCAGCTGAGATCCTTCATGGGATCTGCTTGTTTATACCGCCGCTTCACTCCTAATTTCGCTTCCCTCTCGGCCCCTTTGGGTGACTTACTGAAAAATATTTCCTTAGAATGCCTTGTCTGGTTTTCATTATCTCTCTTTCACTTCGAACAACTGAAGGGAACACTAGCTTCCACCATTATCCTCTGGCTCTTCAACCCTAAGAAGACGTTTGGTATCAGAACTGATGCCAGTAATGAAGCGTTATGATGCGTTTTATTATAGTACAGCGATGAGGTCGATAGTTACCTCGTCGCCTATCCGAGTCGTTAGCTTCTCCTGCGCAAGAAAAATCATGCCGTCATTTAAAAGGTGGCTTTAGCCATTATATGGTCATAGAGAAGTTTAGAATGTATTTATTAGGTGAAGAGTTCCTTTTATATTTGCAAAATTTAAAAAAGCAACAATGGTCGCTTTATGCGCTGGAGTTGCTACTGACTGGAGTATCAATTTAAAATTAATTATATTTAAGGATCCGAAAATTGTGTGCGAATAGCGTAAGTGGGCCCCCTTTAGAGCCTACCCCAAACTAATCTAGTATAAATTTTTGGCTTATAACTCTTATGTTCATTTATTGTTCCACTTGTTGAAAATGTTTATTTTCGGACAATGATTCTCTCTGTCCAGAAATCAAGAACGAACCAGCAAACCCTTGTATCGTTCGGATCAATTAATTCCATGTATTTTATATTTCCCTCTTGTATCTTTTTGTATTGTGTTTTTTTAATATTTTGTGTGTGTTATTTATTATTTTATTGTGTAGCTCTAGGTCGTTATTGACCTTAGGTGATCACCTCCCGTTTGAAACGGAGTAGTAATATTAAATCGTCAAGAAGACATAGACAAAACACAAATTCTTTTGGCACTCTCCTCCTGTCTATTCCAAAAAATGCAAAAACCTGAAGAGCAAATTGTAACTCAATTGTAGGAAAAAGTAAATCGATTTCTTAACAAATGTAAATCACTCTCAATTATCAGCCATGAACTGTACTCTAAATTACATGCCAAAGGTCCTGGCTTAGCCCAACTGCATTGTTTACCCCAAATACATAAACTAAGAATCCCCTTACGCCTCATTTTGGCCTCGTGGAGCTTACCTGCCTACAACCTAGCAAAATACGTTGTGGAATTACTATTCACATTATTAAGGAATGAATACACAATTACCAACTCGTACAGTTTTCAAGCAGAATTGATGGCTTATAAAGCAAATTCCAGTAGTTTTTTAGTGAGTTACGATATTCAGTCACTGTTTACAAACATCACAGTTAATGAAACAAAGACTATTATTTTAGACAGAAGTTTAAGGATTCAGCAAACTTCCATAGTTTTAGTAAATCAGAATTCAATTACTTGTTGGACCTTCTTTTTGGTGGGTCGGTGTTTACCTTCGATGGCCAGATTTACCAACAAATCGATAGAGATGGTATGGGGTATCCAAACGGCCCTTTGGCAGCAGAATTTTTCCTGACTCATTTGAAGGAGAGGATTTTTTCTGAAGTTCCTGAAGGCCAACTTTCTATAGACGTTTTGTAGAGGACTCCATAGATATATTTAAACAACGAGATCAAGCTTTAGAATGTCTTAATTTTTTAAACACTATCCACCCTGGTATTAATTATACAATAAAAACTGAGAGTGATAACACCTTCCTCTTTTTAGGATTTAACTTTTTTATTTGCTCAGATTTGAAATACAAAATCTCATCCATTAAGACCCTTCTTCAACGCGCATACAAACTCTGTTTATCCTACAATTTTATAGACAAAAAATTTCAGTACCTTAAATCTTTCTTTATGCACAATGGTTTTCCATCTTTTATTGTAGTAAAGTCAATCCGCACATTTTTAAGTGGATTGTATCAACCAAGCCAATCTGAGATAACAGTAGCAAAAGACAAGCATTATTTAATAACGCTAGAGCTGTGTATTCACAATAAAGTCCTTAGCCGAAAATTACACGTATTGCTAAGGAAATGTTTCTGTTAAATAAAATTTCAAATTGCCTTTGTCAACAAAATAAATAAAAAATCTTTCTTTACAATAAAGGATCCGATTCCAAAGAGTCATCGTAGTTCGATTATATACTTATTTAAATATCCTAGGTGTTCCCAAGCCAAATATATCGGAAGCTCCGTAAAAACTCTGAAGGCAAGATTCTCTTCTTATATGGGTATAAGCAATAGAACCGGTAAGATACTTGAAACCCAAGAAAATTCAGCGATAAGAGATCACGTAAAAAAGTGTAAAAGTGATATCTTCTTAGGAAACTTTGATATTCTAAATTCGCAAAAATGTCCCATTGCCGTTCGCATTCTAAAAGCACTATATATAAAACAGTTCTGCCCTATTTTAAATAATGATCTTTCGTGGGTTCCCCTCGTTGTTAGCTGAATTCATTTTGGTTTGGGTTGCGGGCGCGGTTTGATGCTTTTGGGTCAGCCTGGAACACGTAACCCGTTTGTTTGCAAGGTTTGTGATTTTGTATATTATGTTTTTGTCAATTTTTGCTTCAATTATTCGTTTAAAATTAATTTTAAAACAGTTTTATATAATTATTAGAGTCACAAATCAAAGCACCCCTAACTTAATAGATTTTAGCAATTATACACTCGCTAACTAATTTAAATATTTAAAATCCTTCCCTATTCCCTTTATTGTAAATTTTTGCCCCATTTTTAAATATTCTCTTTAACTCTAACTTTGCAATTCAAAGCTAATACTAGCTAGTAAAGTTCTGGATGTACATATAGTAGTGTGCTGTCTAAGCAGTGCAAAATATTTGGTTCTTTTATTTGTATTTTAGGCCTAAGAAGATGACCGTATTGTGCTCGAAACGTTGCCGGTAAATAAAAAGGATGATGCCAGCTATTTTCCTCGGTTTGGGATTTCTGTTGAACATTAAATTTAGGCTCTCTAGAAGGAAGCAATCCTCATCGATATATATATATATATATATATATATATATATATATATATATATATATATATATATATTAATAAGCGATATTATACATAGCAGTGATTTGGAAATAGTTTTATTATGCCCACACTCACTTTCCTCTTTCTCTGTCTTTCTGTTTGTGTATCTCGCAGTAATTAGTGCAAGAGAGGGATGTTGCTCACTCGCTCGTCTCCTAATATACTGTATCATATTTAAATAAGATAAACAAAAGATGTCACTGAAATGGCCATCAATTAGACTGTTTGACTACTTTTCTCGGCTCCAAAGCAGTTATCCACCTCCAACGTCTACAGGAGAATCTTCCCCTTTTGAGCGTCCACTTAAAAAATATTTCTCCAACGTCTATTTGGGGTAACCTTCCTCCCCTCTCCACGAAATAGAAAAATATCTACACCTTTCCTTCCCTCATCGAGGCGGTGTGACACCCTCCGACTAAGACTCAACTAGTGTCCTCCACTGTCATCTCGGATAAAAAAAGTGAATTATTGTGCCCATAAAGCTAGGATTCCAATCGTACTTTCTTCTTAAACCGTATCGAATTAGTACTCGGAGTATTAAGCCCTTGCGTCATGAGTAATTATTGGTAATTATTGATAATTTTCCCATTGCTGAATTAATTAATAACTAGAGAGTGTAATTATTTGCATTATATGTTTTGTTGTAAAATTAAAGATTATTTTTACAGTTATTGTTTAAGTCCTCCAACGACCAAAGCCTGATTAAATAAGACAAATCCTAGCCAACCATATTTAAAGTATTCGAATAACAAAAACCCCGCTCCCTCAAAGAAATTCAATTCCAATTATTATTTTGGGCTGTCGTAGTCCTTCCCTGAACAAACGAAGGAATCGATAAATAGGCAATAACTGCCTAATTCTACGACATATATAGTATATTATATTAAACTGCTGTCAGGTACTTAAGGATCATTAGTGAGGATTAAACAAAGACTTCCAAAGTGGTGGTTTTTGCATTTCGAGAGACAAAATTCTTCTTGATTAATTATTTGCGGCGGTAGACTAACGTCCGGGAAAACTTAAAATAGGGTGCAGAGTATTTTAATTGGTTTTGATAACGGTCAACGTTAGGATTTGCCTCATTGGAGCAAGTTCCCTTCTCACGTGAGCATTTGCTTTCGGTGTGCGTATTTTGGGCTCCTAAAACACGTCGGTGTAACTCTGCCCACCCAAAAGTGTTTACCTGAGCATAAAATTCGGGTTAATAAAACCATTTTATATTGTCTGGAGTGCGTGCAGTGTTTTTTGGTAAGCAATTCAGAATGTCGTCATTTGACATATTTAAAAAACAATTAGAATCTTTAGGATTTGGTTGGAAGGGGCTCTGCGATGTTAATTCGAGACGCCATGTTTACGGGACTAATATATAGTATTAGTCCCGACCAGCGTAGCCTGCCTTTCTATTTTCCGCTAACCGCTACGTCGTCCTTTTTAACCAACTCTGCTTCACCCTTACTTTCTCCATCCTTCCACTCTTTTTACTCCGGGACATTTTCTACCCTTTCGTCTATTTTCCATGGACTCTCTCGATCATAACCTGGTGACCACAAGGACCTGCACATCAATTACTTCTGCCACCTGATGTTAGGCTTGGTGAACCTCACTTCTCTGAATCTAGTCAGCAAGCCTGATACGCCATACCGACCTGCCTGCCACGAAAAGTGTAGGATTTGGTCTCGGTTCCCTAAGGTATGGCAAGGAACACGTATCCCATTCCACCGATTGAGAGCAGCTAAGGACAAACGAGCTAAAGGTCCCAAGTAGTGTCGATCTCTTGTTCGGGTCAGTGTTGGCCTCATGGGCAGGAGTGTCGAAACTCTTCTCATGGGCATAAAATCATCCAAAAATCTTATGTACACAGACTCTAATAAATAAAAATATAATGAAAAATCGTCAAACTACAAAACAATAAATAACCTAAAACAACTTGAAATTGTTGGTCACTCTATAGGCATTTTACTGCTCTACAACTTTATGAAAGGGTCACCCAGCACAGAAAAATTATTTGTAAAGACAATGGTCATCAGATTTTAGTCGGTGTCGATCTTCAAAAAAAAACTCCATTCAAACAAATACCTCTCAGGACTCTAATAATTCCTTTCAAAAAACAAACTATCCCTCTCGTGATACAGTTCTTCGGAAAATCATCCATATTAATTAAGAAGTGACAACCCCAATACAATGCCGCTTTTGCCAGATATATAGCCAGCTGACCAAATATTACAAAACAATTACAAAACTCGGCTTTAGATGCTCCTCAGTAGGTCATAGCAGTGACAAACGTAGAACCCCAGTAGGATTCCTCAAATAGAGTAAAACCCACTATGCTTTAGACAAGACATGCCAACAAAACGAATAAAATAAAGACGTAAGAATACGATTGCTCCATTTTGCCGTCCAGAGACTTCAAGCATTAGAGAAATTGGCAGAAGAATGCGACAAATTCGAGACGCCACTATAAAACGAGGCAGGAAAAAAATGCCTATACTTCCTTTCGTAACCCTATAGGAACCTCTAATGCCATCCCCAGAGAAACATACTACCCTACGACCAAGCTTATGTTACAAAAAGAAGAACGAACCGAACCTTCTGAGAACACCGAAAGTCAATCATCAACCACTACTAAGTTAGAAAAGGCCTAGTCCATAACTAAAAAAAGAACCAATAATGACTCCCCGAAATTCCTGAAATTCTTCAATAAGAAGACTCGTCAAGACTCTCCCAAGTTTATGCCAGCTTCATCGCCTCCTAATAGCACAGAAAGAAGTTGCCAGAAAGAAGGCAGCACTCCAGCCAGAAAGGAGAGTCTCGTTTGAGATAGAAAACCTCTGTCCAGCCAACAATGATTCCATCACACCGCCAAACCTAAATAAATTAACCCTTGCTATTCCACCTGAGAACACAAGAGGTTCCAATAGCAACACAAATCCCAAAACAAAGGAAACTTTTATGTCTAAACAACGGCTACAAACGAAGCATTCTCTCGAATTATATTCCCCTTATTCAAGAATTAACATTATTTCTAATAATAATTAAAAGAAACAGTCATCCCCTGCTATTGAAACCCAAACCAAGGCTACAACCCGTAAAAGCAATAAATAAAAGTTATTCATTCACAAACAATCTAACAATTACATCTGGAAAAACAGCCAAAACACCTTCCGCGAGCGCATCTAAAGCTAAACCCTCGATCACCACCAGTTCCGTCAAATACAGGACTAAGAGATAACAAACATAGCCTTCGATCACACAACGACTGCTACTAGATTCCTGCAACTGAATTAACGCGGCCTACAACATAGCTATGAGAATCTATACGACATCCCCAAAAATACCAACCGATGTGCATATGCCTCAATTAGAAAATGCATACCAACCCAAGTCAGCTACTTAAATAAAACTACAATTTCTACTTTCAGTCCGATTACTCCGTCAATACCCCCTTCAACGCCTTCGTAATCAAAGTTAAATGCACAGAACTTCTTACCATTTGTTTGATTTATCTATCTCCAAACCTCTCCTTTTCATCGAGAGATATTAAACATCTCATCAAACAACTTTCTTACCCGTTTTACTCTTGCGAAAGTTCAACTCTCGAAATAGCTTTTGGCATAAGATTAGAAATAACAGCCGAGGCAATAAAATCTTTGATTTTATATAATAACACTCTCTGGAGGTTCTTAATAATAGTGAAGCGATCCATTACAATCATCAAAGTAACAGCTTATCTCATATGGACCACCCTATATGACCGTTCTTAACTTTTCCATCAGAATTTTCCTGGAAGGTTTGTTCATAGCTCTACAGGAGCGATCATTACCCCGACATACTAGAGAACCTTGCAATAATCACAGTACGACCGCAACAACCTTAGGTCTACATACAACAAAGCCCAATTGCCTGCAACTGAATCAGCTAACCTCTTAAATGTACCCAACATCTTTGACACACCTACTAACCAAGCAGATATCTAATGCTTCACCCAAGAAGTACCCGCAATCGCTTCTCATGATATCCCTCAATCGGATCCCTCATACCAGCGGCATACCACCCAATATTAGGACGAAAAATGCGAAATAGCCAAAACAGAGTGCAACAACACTAATAAAAATTTCAGAGCGTCCAAATCCACAACCAACAAACCTGGATACAAAAGAATTAGCGAATCTGCCAGTCGCACATATAAAACTATACGCCGTGTTATGTCAGACATATGTACCTATAGAACATAACATCTGAAACACCTTTACCTAAGTTCTAGAACCGAATCAAAAAGATGTCAGGACAAACAAGTCCTATGCACCTGCCAATAATTAAAGTAATCTAACACTTCATAATTCCACAATAAAGATTGCTAACATCATTGCCATATCTTTATGCAATATATTCCAAGGATCCCTAAAGGATACATTTATTTGAAGAAAGATGAAAGGGCAAATTATCATCTACAATTCTCTTATAACCAAAGTCTCACATAAAGTGTTCCTTTACCAACCAAAACCTTACATACATTGTTCCTCTACCATTGAAGAGCTACAGAATGCACTGGCGGATAATCCAAATACCTCGCTGGGTGATGACCAAATTACATAGCAAATCCTACCTAATATATACTTGGAGTGCCTCTGGTATCTCCTCCAAATGGTACCAAAACATAGAGAACAACAGCTTATTTCCAAACTAATGGAGAATACCAAGAGTGTTGCTAGTTTAAAAAAAAAGAATCCAACCAATCCGAACAACAAACAAACTTGCGTTTAAAGATTTCACTATACACGTTACCCACCCATTATATGTTCACTCTATGCGGACGATTTTTACATTTGGCTGGCTCTCAGGTCAAAATGCAATCTCGGTCATTGAACAATTCCATACCACCATGAATGCAAGAGCAATTGAAATCACCACACGTGGCTTTATGGTATCACCCGAAAATTCAACAACTATAAAAATATCCATTAAGAAAATGAACCCTACTATCCTTCGCCACATTACATGCAGACCAAATGAAAATAAAACACCAAGTCAGATTCTTAGGACTAAACTTTGACAGTAAAATTACATGAAGGTGACGTATTGCAGACCTGCTAAAACACTTTCTTTTGAAACTCTCACGAACACTAGAGAGCAGACTGGAAGACCTTGATCCATCTACACCAAAGCGCCGTTCTGCAACAAATTGGTTATGCAAGCTTCGTCTATGACACAGCCAAAATCACATACACAAGAGCCCTGAAGTCACTTCAACACAATTTCTTTGAATCGCTACGAGGGCCTTCAAATCTATCTCTACAAGCTCTATTTATAAAGAAAGTACTATCCTCCCACTAAAACAAGGAAGAGAAGAAAACAACCTACGTAATTATGCCAGGCATCATCGCATCAACTCTAGAATCGGAGATGTCCTATCAAACAGAAACCACAAGTATGGCTGGAGGAGAATAACATAGTGCACTCACATTTCCCCCACCTCCCTTTCGGGTGGGCTGGTTATCAAATCTTCCCCTTTCCGGACCTATATCTGATGGTCTCGTGCCAGAACAACGCACCGACCATTTTACCTAACCACCGCGTTCCTTCCTCGGCTGGTTATCGATAGATGGGAGCCCATCGTGGCTTCCGGTAATTCCCGGAAGTTTTCAAAGGACGAAATGGAGGAAATATTCAAACCTCTCTCACCCAAATAAGGACGCTTGATATAAAATCTACTTCCGGAGCCATGTGAACCTCTCCTGAGTTTCGAATATAAAAGATGAATTCGTTTAACCGTCGGTAGTACGGCTTGCACAGCGTCTGCGTGGCAGGAATTGCCACCTATCGGTATAGTGTTAAATCGTCGAAGCATCAAGTCCATAGAGAGGATATCGGTCCCAGTTAGGAAGGCTCCTTACCCCGTTGGTCTGCAAGTCAGTGCGGACCCAGGCTCGTACTAACGTTTTCAGAGCCGAATCTAAATACGGACAAACTTTAGTTTCCTAAGCAAGGAAACTCGGCTTTTCTCCATGACCCTATGGGTCGATAGGTCACTTCGTACCTCCCCCCCATCCCCGAAAGAGGCACCCAAGATTCCTCGGAGTTCACGAGCTTGGGGCCCTCTTTAACAAGAATCTCCTGTCACCGCCTTCTTCCAGCAGAATCGTGACAGAATTGTGGGATCAACTCTTTTCCTGGAGAACTTATCTCGTCGTCTCCTACCCTTATCTCAACACCTTCACTAACCAGCGCCACCCGAACATCATGTTCCAAAGTAATCCTTCCCTTTCACATTCCCCAACTTCACCGCGAAGCTTACCAACATTACAATTGTATATGGATTTACATAGTGAATAGTTATTTACAAGCCATTGAGATATTCCAGATTAACTTATTAGTTTATCTCTTAAAGCACATTATTTGTATATATATATATATATATATATATATATATATATGTATATATATATATATATATATATATATAGAAATATATATATATATTTTAAGTTTTTTTCTTGTTTAGTGTTCATTAAAACTATATTTTCATATTGTTGTGTATCTAACTTCTTTTGGGTCACTTGCCTGCAAAGTTCATTCCAATCCCTCCGTAGCCAACCTCTAAGGACTCTGACTCATAAACTCATTCAGGGCACGGCCCGACCGAAGTATAAGGAGTAGTACAACGACCCCTCCGCATTCGTGATAATATAATATATATAAATATATATATATATGTATATATATATATATATATATATATATATATATATATATATATATATATATATATATATATATATATATATATATATGATGAAAATTAATGCAATATCGCAAGAAAAGATAAGGAATTAAACCACATTCTCCGAAGACAATTTAATTCAGAACAGTTTCGGTGTATCTCACACCCTTTTTCAACTGACACTGGATAGAAAATATTAGAAACGTGCTTACAAACATAACACAGGGTTAGGTCGTGAAAGATCTCCTTTTTTTTCACCCAATCCCCTACTTGTGGCTAATCAGGGGGGGGGGGGGGTTAGGCCTAAACATATTGAAGGGCTGATATTTTACTATTTTGTTTATTTGCTTTCGTATTACAGGATTAAAAGAAAATTGACCCTCAGATAGATTTAAATTAGGAACTGACGATATCAAGTTCGATTCTACGATTCTTCTCTTAAAATAGTTAGCCGATTTAAATACCATTTTACTTTCATTGAAATCGATCGAATGATTCAAGTCTCTAACCTGGCAAAATATTTCACTACTTTCGCTGCCCACTCTAATATCTCTTTTGTGTTCGTACAATCTCTTGTCTAGATTTCTCCCCGTTTCCCCTATATAAACTTGATGGCAATCGTTGCATGGTATTGCATATACTCCTATGTTATGATGTTCTTTGGGTTTCCTGGCAATCATCAATTGGTTTAAGGAATTATTATATTTAAAGGCTAGATTAATACCCGCTTTTCCAAATATGTCATTTAAACTATTTAATTTATTATTAAATGGCAATGTTATACCTTTGTTATAGTCATTTGTGCGGGAAGGCTTATTACCATGGAATGTTTTCCTAGCTGCAAAATGGGCAGACGATATGAACCAATCGTACTAAGAAGACCTTGGGACCTTTTAAATAACTGCTTGCAAGAAAAAATCGTTCCGACAACCCTACTTACAACATCTTTAAGAAAGTCCAGTGATGTTCCGTTTAACATTATACACAGCTGTATATTAAAAGAACGTGTAGAAAACGCTAAGCGAGAAGTGAACACTTTCCTATTCTAAGTGAGACTGTCAAGAAGAAATCTGTTTGATAAGTGCGATGAACTTTTAGGGCATCATGCAGTTTCTGTGATTGAATCAAGTGTTCGGAATAAAATCCTTCATCATAGCAATTATTTGAAGTGGAAACTTAAACAAATTTTTATGAACAGTCTTTGGATTAAAGGTTCAAACCCCAATAAAAATATTCTGAATTTATCATCCCATGTACTGACTGATGATGAAAAATTTGCGTTGGGATACGGTTTAAGCTTTTTAATTAGGTCATGCGATGAGTTCTCACTAGACCATTTAGTATCCCTAGCTAAATCCTCACATGAGCAAATAAGTAGTGAATTTCTTAGTGGTTGTATGCTTAGTGACCTAAATTCTGAAAAATCTGACCAAATTGGTTTTCCCAAAAGATTTCAGATTGCGTTAATTAAACTTAAATTTAATAACAACATTGTTATAACTAAAGCCTATAAAACGAATCAGTTAGTCATTTTGGACAAACATAGTTATATTGATTAACTAAATGAACTTCTTAACGATGTGAACACATATGAAAAGCTACAAAGTGACCCGCTCAATAACAAACCAAGCAATTTCAAAAACAAATTGAAGAGAATATTGAAAAGCGCAGATTTAATTAAACAATT
This sequence comes from Ceratothoa steindachneri, assembly GCA_963969495.1. Lineage (NCBI taxonomy): Eukaryota > Metazoa > Arthropoda > Malacostraca > Isopoda > Cymothoidae > Ceratothoa > Ceratothoa steindachneri. The sequence goes on from OZ018328.1 coordinate 15,176,987, forward strand.
CAGGAGTACGAACCCTTCACTTCCCTATATTTATGGGCTCCCAAAGACCCACAAAGAGGGATGTCCCTTACGCCCAATCATTTCCAATATTAATTCTCCCACTTATAAGCTCTCCAAATGGCTCGCCAAGCATTTATCTCCAGCAGTTGGAAGAATCTCATCGCACACATTATGAACACTCAAGATTTCGTTGACCGCCTCAACCACCTGCAATTACCGGATGGAAAACTTGTGAGCTTCGATGTAAACTATTTGTTTACCAATGTTCCGGTTGACCCAATCATAGCCTTCTGCGGGAAATCATGCTTAGACTTAATTTGGATCTTCCCATTTCTACAAGTACATTTATCGATTTAGTTGAATTATGTCTCTCTGACAATGTGTTTCGAGTAAATAATAAGTTTTAAAGACAAATATTGGGCCTTAGCATGGGAAATAGTTTATCTCCGATATTGGCATTTCTCTTTATGGAATATTTTGAGACTGAACTCCTTCCCACAATTTCTCCCCCTAACTTTATATGGTTAAGGTACATTGACGATGTATTTTCTGTATGGCTTAATGGCCATGATTTTGATAGCTTTTTTAATAATTTTAATAATTTGCATGGCTCCATCAAATTTAAATATGAATGGGAATATGATAATAGATTACTCTTTTTAGATGTCCTCATTAATAAAGATCAGTATGAATTAAAACTTGACGTTTATAGGAAACCAACCCACTCGAATGCCTATATACATTATTTTTCGTTTCAAGATAATTCTGTTTAAAAATCGGTAATTTCTAACCTTTTCCTTAGAGCATACAAAATATGTTATCCTTCCTATTGAGATAAAGAAATTGTCATTATCAAGAACATTTTTTCTAATTTGTATTTCTCCGATTGGTTCATATTGTCTGCCCATTTTGAAGCTAGGAAAACATTCTATGGTAATAAGCCTTCCCGCACTAATGACTTCAACAAATGTATAACATTGCCATTTAATAATAAATTAAATAGCTTAAAGGACATATTTGGAAAAGCGGGTATTAATCTAGCCTTTAAATATAATAATTCCTTAAACCAATTGATGATTGCCAGGAAACCCAAAGAACATCATAACATAGGAGTATATGCAATACCATGCAACGATTGCCATAAAGTTTATATAGGGGAAACGGGGAGAAATCTAGACAAGAGATTGTATGAACACAAAAGAGATATTAGAGTGGGTAGCCAAAGCAGTGGAATATTTTGCCATGTTAGAGACTTGAATCATTCAATCGATTTCAATGGAAGTAAAATGGTATTCAAATCGGCTAACTATTTTAAGAGAAGAATTGTAGAATCGAGCTTGATATCGTCAGTTCTTAATTTAAATCTATCTGAGGGTCAATTTTCTTGTAATCCTGTAATACGAAAGCAAATAAACAAAATAGTAAAATGTCAGCACTCCAATATGTTTAGGCCTAACCTCCCACTGATAAGCCACAAGTTGGAGATTGGGAGACAAAGAGGGGATCTTTCACGACCTGACTCTGTGTTATGTTTGTAAGCACTTTTCTTTTATTTTTTATTCAGTGTCAGTTGAAAATGGGTGTGAGATACCCTGAAACTGTTCTGAATTAAATGGTCTTCGAAGAATGTGGTTTAATTCCTCATATATATATATATATATATATATATATATATATATATATATATATATATATATATATATATATATATATATATATATATATATATTTATATATATAAGAGTCACGGAAAGTTCCAACCACCCCTCGGCCTATTCCTCGACAATGGCTCTAAATCCGCTAATGGCCTAGAGTGCTCAACTGTTCTTCCCCAGTGTGCTACATCCGCTGGCACACAATCAAGCTCCTCGGTACTCTCAGACGGACTCATGGCAATCCAGCTCGTTCTTACACTTATCATTCGACAACCTCCAAATCGCGGTACATTTTCTCTGACTTTGCCAGTGAACTTGCTCTACCGGAATTGAGCCACACAGACCATCTAATGGTAACCATCACATTAAACCAACTAGGTGAACTTCCTCATGCATTACAATTCCGTAGGTGCCCAAGATATGCGGAGATACCCGCAACGGAAGAGCAGATAAGGAAGCGAAATCTGCATCACACGTCCTCTTGATACCATTAAAGCCAATGCATTTCGAACAATACTTAAAACAACAATAAATGAGGAACCAAAGGGCACACTGACCTACGGCAAATTAAAAAGAACTTAGTTACGTGGCTATCTTCCTCAAGAAAACATCGTAAAAAATAAATATTCTTGGCAATACTGCATCTGAGGTATACACGGGTAAAGCACATTTTTCGTTTTTCTATTTCCACACCACTGCCTTGCAATATATGTAACACCAGCTTAACTATTGTTCAGATGCTCTTAATTATCCCAAATTACCTCCAACAAAGGACTCAATACTTAGGTTCCCATCCTACCCTCCATAATATTTTTGACTCCAAGAGTCCGATAATAGACTCATTAGTTAAATTCCTTAGAATATACAAATATATTTAGTCAAATTTTTTAAAAAAGAGGTGAAAAAAAGAACAACAAAGAAGGAAGAACTCCAAAATAAAGGCCTAGTATGAATAGAGGCTAAAGGGTGAAAAAGGATTCTAAGCGCTATAAAGAAATAAAAAAGCTGATATCAGAAAGTTTCTTCGGTCTTGGGAAATTATTTTGATTCTAGCATTGTGATTTAGTTTAAATCTTTTATGGTAAGATATCGCTTATATTTATAATCATAATTTGAATGAAGTTAGGTAGGATTGTTAAACGTAATTAACCTTTTGTTTTTTTAATGAGTCTCCTTGTAAAGTTTTTAAAGAATCTAGTTTTCACTCCGTGAGTGAGTTAATTACTAAGGCTAATTAACTTCTCTTTGGCGATTTCTTCATTCGGGTCAAGGCGTTCTCCAAGAGTTTCTTCTTTGGAGAGCTCGGCTGCTCAATAATTCGGAGCTAAGCTATTATTTGCCTTTCTGGGTATGATAATTTAGGTTGCGATCATCAGCTTGATTTAAATTTTGTTTATTAAGTTCTAGTATACTTAGCACAGGCTAAATGATTTCGGATTAACGATTTCATCAATTAGTTGAGGGGTACTCCAAGAGTCTCCTCTTTAGTGAGCTCCTCGTTAACATTTCGTAGCTAAGTATTTACTTATAAGATTACCTGTATTTGCTTGACATGGAAGACCTTAATTAATTTGCACATATGATCACTTAGGGATAAATATTTTTGCACTTAACAGAAAACATTTGCATTTAAACTTTTTAGGGTTTGGTATTGCCTTCTGGACTAAGGAGCTTTTGTCGTTTAGTTCATTGCATTGGTGGATAAAGAATGCAACGAATTGTCTTTGCTCGGCTTACGTTACCTTGTTAAGGGGATCAACATTTATAGTTGATTTTGCAGGGTGTTCTTAAGTGTTTATGCCCCGTAAGGGACGCGGCGATTTGCCATCCTGGCCGCCGTGCTGACGGGATCCAGCGCTCCGTCCTGCCCCGGCTCAGCCTCTCTTCCTTCCTTCAGATAGCCTGTATTTCTCTCCTACCTCGTCGCTTTTCATACAACCTCTCCCACAACTTTCTCTGGTCTGCCTGTAATTTCACAGGGTAGATGCTGACATTCCTCTCAGCCAACCATCCCGCATCCGGTCTGGGGTCGCTGGTTTTTAACAACTTGCTTCATCCCCACCCATACCTTCCTTACATGTGTTTTCCTCTCCTCTTCACATTCTATCAATTTTACGCAGTTTTCAAGGTGGAGCCGCCATGCCGATGGACTGCCAGGCCACCAGGTTGGAGGGGTGGTCCGAAATGGCGGCGCCTGGCTCTGCCAAGCCTGTAAGCACCTCTTCAGTGCGGGCAACTGCAAGAGGTGATGAGCTATTGCGTCTCGTAGCACAAATAGGGTCACCATGCCCAATGATAAAAAAAAAACCAACTTCCCCAAGAACATCCACGGAGCCGCCTTCTGGCAGCTCCACCGAGAAAATGGAGGTCCCCCCACTTGTGCTTGCGCAGATGACCCTCCATATTTCTTTAACCGAAGAGTAGACTCTCCCTCACCCCCTTCCCTGGAGGTGCTTTCGGGCACCTCCCTATTTCAAGCGGCAGTTCCTCCTTTGCTATTTAAGGAGACTGCCAAGAAAGCCAGCAGGCAGCCCATTGCCGACCGCCCCTTGGGTAAGCGGCTCGGTAGGGCAAACCCCCCCGGAAGGAAAGGGAAGCCAGGCGCCTTCGGTCGCTTCCCTCAAAAACCTGCTGGCAAAAATATTAAACCTTGCCGGGGTCAAGGCTTGTGCCTCCCCACAAAAGACTCATGACGCTGCCAAGGGGACCTGTGATGTTCTGGGAGGAGATGGCAAACTGGAGGCCCCTTCCGTGATAAACATGGTCCTTGAGGAAAACCAGCTTCAGACGGTTGGGCCTTCCATGGGGGAAAATCCGGGCTCGGCGCCAAGCACCGAACCCGAATCCGCCTCTATGCAAGGTCCTCCTCAAACGGCTGGGAATTCTGAGGCAGTACAAGGAGGGAAGGGATCTCTTCCGGATGATGCCAGTAGGACCACCAGGACATTTACCATTTCGAAGAAGAACCTGGCGGAGGCCGCTACATCTGGCCTGGGGGCTTCTACCGGTGGAGGTAAAAAGCGGGTTCATTCCCCGCCCTCCTCTCCTAAAAAGAAAAAGAAGACAAGAAAGACTAAAAAGACTCGGGGCTCCTCTCCATTCGCAGGGGCTGCGGGGATGGATGGGTCTGCTGCCACTCTAGCAAGCGACCAAGCCAAGATCGGCACATCCGGCCCCTCTGCCCCCCTCCCCCGGGTACGGAGCTCCTAACCATGACAAAGACCAAAAGTGCACAGGGCGAAGCCTTGATGACATCGGGGCCCCTGATTCAGAGGTTACCTGGCGTTTTCGAGCCCGCTGGCTTCAAACGCTTCCTCGTTATTCGCTCCACTGATAGCAGCATGTTGTCGAAGGGCAACATGATCCTTCAGAGGAGAGGATTAGCTAGTGCAAATGGTAGAGAGCCGAAGGTGACCAGTTTCTCCGATGGGAGCCTTCTAGGGAATGCAGCAAATCCCTCCGAGGCGGCCAAGATAAGTGCTCTTTGGAGAATTCAAGGCGCCCAAGGGAGTGTAACGCCGCACTTTACCATAAAATTTGTTAAAGAAGGAGGTCATGCGAGGAAACTAGTTGACTACTCCATTGAGGACATCACCCTAGAGCTGGCCGACCATTGGGATGTCAAGGTCGAACGTGTGATGAGAAAATAGGGAGGGGCCTCGAGACCCACCCTTACACTCTTCGTCACGTTCGACTGTGACAAGCTCCCTGAGTCAGTGCGTGCCGGTTGGTACCGCTCCTCTGTGAAGGCATTCGTGCCACTGCCGCGGCGCTGCTATTACTGTCACCGCTTCGGCCATACGAATCGCTCATGTAGACGTGCAAAGTCGGGGTCACCCGAAGTCTGTGTTAATTGCTCCAAGGTCGCACACGATAAGTCCAAATCGTGTGTAGCCAAGTGTGTCAATTGCGGAGAGCCGCACCCTGCTTCTTCGAAGCAATTTGGTGCATATATCTTTGAGAAAGAAATCCTGGCCGTTTAGGACCAGGATCAACTCTCATTCCGCGAGGCTAAGGACTTAGTCCTGGCGCGCCCGGCTTTGCCTGGGACGTCCTTTTCCTCAATGGTAGGAAAGGCACCCTCTGCTCCTGGCCCATCCAGGCCAACGAGCATGGTTGTTTCCGCGCCCATTCGAGGCCCTCCTGCGGGCTCTACCCAACGCGGGCGCACCCCTGGTAAAGCTGGCGGCAAAAAGGGTTCATACCCAGCTGACCTTGATGCTGGGGACTTCCACCGTGTCGAGGCACGGTTGCCGACGCCCTATCTCTTGCTTTGAGATCTGGACGGCAGGGATCCTCTCTGGGGAGATTATTCCATAAATCCCAGGGGACAAGTCCTTGCCGATCTAATCGAAGAGCTTACGATGGGTGTTCTAAACGTGGATGAGTTTACGCATCACTGTCCGAGAACCGCTTCATTTTCTTGCTTTGACCTATCTTTGTGACCTTGGGATGCACAGCCTGATTCTGATTGGGGGGTGGTCGATGACCTCCATGGTAGTGATCACTTTCCCATTTAAATATCCTTTTCAGAGCAACTGCCGCCTCAGAGCCCACCTCGGTGGTGCTTGGCGCAGGCGCGGTATCCTGCATTTCAGGAAATGACTGAATTCTCTATTTCAGTCGAGGAGTTTAGGTCAGTAGATGAGGCCGTTGAGTTCTTCTCCGGCAACCTCATCGCCGTGGGCCTGACTATTATTCCTAGGACGTCTGCCTGTTTTCCACGCCGACCACTCCCATGGTGGTTGGCTGAGTGTGAGATGGCCCTCAAAAAGAACCGTTATGCCTACATGCGCTATAAGCGCCGCCCGAACGATTTCACTGTCGCTGAATTCCGTCGGGCTAGGGCTAGGTTCAAGTATATTTTGAAGCACGCCCGCCGCTCTTCTTGGCGGGCATACGTTTTTTTTCTTAACGGGAATACCCCATTAGCTGGGTTGTGAAAGCGAGTCCAAAGGATTCGACGCAAGTTCTCGCAGGACCCCATTCCCGTTCTCCAAGAGAATAGGACCGCAATCTCTGACACTGCGTCCGTGGCGGAATCCTTAGCGACCGCTTTTTCCACATTCTCTAGCCGTGATGCTGCTCCGCCAGCATTCAATGCACGTCGTGATGTCGCGAAAGGCCGCCGGCTGGACTTTACCTCCAGAGGCGGAGAACCCTTCAACGACAAGTTTACTGTGAGGGAGTTGCGTTCCGCTCACGCTTTGTGCGCGGACACCGCCCATGGTCCGGATGATGTCCCGTACGCCATGCTTTGACACCTGGGCGAATCGCTACTGTTCTCGCCTTTCGCAAATCGGGAGGAGTTCACTCTACTCCAACTGGTTTCCGCCTAATCTCTCTAACCTCTTGCGTGTGCAAGTTGATCGAGAAATTGGTAAATGTTAGATTAACCTATTTCCTGGAGAGCGGAGGCCATCTGTCTTGTGCACACTGCGGCCTCCGTAAGTTCCACTCCACGTCGGATGCTCTGCTCAAACTGGAAAATGCCGTCTGCGAGGCTTTCCTTCGTAGACAGCACTACGCCACGGTGTTTTTTGATCTGGAGAAGGCCTATGATACCGCATGGCGATACAGTATTATGGAGACTCTCCACACGATGGGGGCGAGGAGACGCCTCCCAATGCTTATATCTGAATTTTTGCGAGATCGTCGATTCCGCGTACGGGGTGAAGGAGCCTTCTCTAGCCCAAAGGAGCAGGAAGAGGGTGTCCGGCAGGGAAGTGTTCTCAGTTTCACACTCTTTGCCCTGAGCATCAACGGCATCACCTCGGTGCTGCTGGAGGATGTTCTCGCTACGCTCTACGGGGTAGACCATTATATCTCTTTTGGCGCGTCCAGATGCCAACGCTGGAGCGTCGACTCCAATAGGCATTGAACCCCGTCTCTCGCTATGCCGAAGCGCACAGGTTTAGGTTTTCTTTGGCCAAGACTAAGGTGGTGTATTTCTGCCGCCATCCACGGCTCCACCCCGACCCAGATTTGTTTCTTAATGGCATGCGCCTGATTGTGGTTGAGTCGCACTGTTTTCTTGGTCTTGTATTCGACCGACGCCTCACCTGAGAGGGTCATATTCGCAACCTTAGAGTCTCTTGTACCCGCGCCATGGATATTCTCCGTTTCGTGACGTTCAGCGCTTGGGGCGCTGATAGAGCTACTGCCCTACTTTTTTATCGATCCTTTGTTCATTCGAAGCTCGACTACGGATGCGAGTTTTATGCCTCCGCAGCCGATCGCTAATTGTGGAAGGTGGATTCGATCTACCACACCGGCCTCCGCCTCGCGACCGGTGCCTTCAGCATTTCCCCCATTGAGAGCCTGTTGGTCGATGCTGGGGAGATGCCACTCGCCTTGCGCCGCGTGCAGTGCATCACTCGCCTGTACGCGAAAGCTCGCCGCATCACTCAGTCACCAACAGCTTTCATTGCATTTGCAGCTGATCTTGACGGTGCCTATGCCACCAAGAGACGCCGGTCATACCCTAAGCCCCTGGGGTTTAGGGCCAGGAAACTCCTTCGTTCATTAGATATAGCTCTCGGGCCGGTGGCGCCCCTGGTTCTGCCCAGGAAGCCACCCAGGAGGGTACCACATTTGGCTATTTTTCGCCACGCCTCTGCTCCCAAAGCTTGTACTGCGCCGGGAGTATTGCGTTGGACCTTTGTGGAGCACACATCGTGTCACGCTGGAACCGTGCCAGTGTATACGGATGGCTCCAAGTCTAAAGAAGGGGTCGGAGTCCACGCCGTATCCCCTCTGTTTGAAGTCAGCGGGGCTCTACCAGGCGCTGCGTCTGTCTTCACTGCTGAGCTGGTGTCGATACACCACTCGGTACGGGGGATTACGTGACGTGTATGGTTCGGAGCCGTGATTGTGATCTATAGCAACTCACAAAGCGCCCTGAGTTCACTCGGGGCATTGGAATCTCCGCATCCCCTGGTTTGCGATATCATTGACGCCACGGTTTTGGCGAGCCGGGTGGATGTCTAGATTATCTTCTGCTGGGTTCCTGGACATGTAGTAATTGTGGGGAATGAGCGCGCCGATCAGGGGGGGAAAGAGTCCGTGAGGACTCTGCGACCGGACCAGCGTTTTGCTCTTCCTCACACCGACTACATGGCAGGAATACGGGCAGCTCTTCGGACTCCTTGGCAAAGAAGATTGGAGACGGTCAAAGGGAACTTAAAGTTGCGTGCCATTGCGCCCCGACTGTTCCCATGGACCTATCCCCCAATGCCGCGGCGGCTTCAAGTTGACTTCTGTCGTCTCCAAATCGGACACACTCGTGTGACGCATCGCTATTTGATGGAGCGCTCGCCGGCGCCCTATTGCAACGACTGCGTAGTCCCCCAGACTGTTCGGCACATTCTTGTAGAATGGCTAGTCTATGTGATCTTCGCGCACGATACCTCTTCCCGTACCGGGATAGGTGAGGTCGCTACCGTCTGTCCCTTGTATTTGGGACGAGTGCGTGCACATTGATTGGTGGACTTGTTGACTTTTGGGGGGGAGGTCGGCCTTCTCCCTTTCATTTAACCAGGTTTAATTGTTATTTTTGTTATTGTTTTGTGATTGTTATTGTTATTTCGTTTTATTGTTGTTTCCTGTTTAATTTTTTAAAGTAGCCTAGAACTAGGCTGTTTGTTTACGCCGACTTATGCCTAAGTCGGCAGTCGCCAGATATCCCCTTAGATAAAAAAAAAAATTAATTGTTTATCTTGCCTCGGGGTGTTTGTAGTGTAACCTGTTTATGCAGAGTTTTATTCGTGAGTATATTTTGGAGGAAAATAGTCTTACGTACACTTTACGTAGAAGGCCTCTACTATCTTCACCCCTCCAGAGGGATGTTCGCTCACAATCCGGTGAATTAAGAAGTGTTAAAAAAGATCCGAGGAAGAGTGAACATCTAAGACCGAGCTCATTAACGACGCACGACAAGTAGGCAACGTGACGTCAAGTCTATGTAGCACAAGAGAATTTGAGATCGTAATACAACATTAGTCCACTTGTAGGCCAAGTAAATGAATCAAGCAGTATAGTCCATTTCAGACTGCTTGCACAAGGTATGATTTCTTGTATTGCCCACAGCAGCCGATGATTAACTTTCAGCACAAGCGACATTGACATGTTTGTAAAGGTGTTCAATGCAAATGGACCAAGTTATTAAGGACGAGGCTAAAGTCAGATGATTTCAAGTTTTAATTGTTCCCGAACCCAGGCAACGTTAGATTCCGGAGAAGACCAGTGATATCGCGAGTTCATAGTGCGAACAGTAAAGCATAGTCGGGGATTTATATTAGTATGGAGCTGCTTGCCATTGCAAATTCAGAGAAATACCAAGATTACCTGAGAGATTACAGGCTCTCTTCAGTTCGAAAGCTCTTGAGAAAAGATCAGAATGTGATTCTTAAGCAGGAAATGACTGATGTTACAAGTCTCCATCCACGATACAATGATACCGTGAAAGCAATATCATGCTGAGGGACTGGCCACCTCAGTCTTTGGATATTAATCCAATGTAAAAGCTCTGTCATGACCGTGTAAAAGTCATAGGGTTTACTTCAGATACTCAGTGTAGGCTGGCTGACGATGTCATCACAGAGGCGTGGGTCCGGCGTCAACTCCTGAGGAGTCGGTCCTTCGTTGAGAGGAAGCATTAAGAAAATTCTCTGCAAAGTGTCACTCGACAACGCCACTGAGGTGTCTGTATCAGTTAAGTATTGATGTAAATTTCACAGTGCTTAGTCTACTTATGTTATATCTGTTGAATTTACGAGTTTTGGCAAACTTAATATTTTCTATTGTTGGGGCATATTTATAACTTATTGCTATTATATCATCTTTATTTCAAGGTAATATTCCTTTTATAGATATATAAATAAAATTTAAACGATCTTACATTTATCAAATTTCCTAAACATTAAGGGATATCCTAAAACTTTAGGCTTTATGTAAATATATATATATATATATATATATATATATATATATATATATATATATAAATATATCAATTAACAGGCTTTCTTAGGGTTGCGCCGAGCCAAGCGCTTACGTAATTTAAAGATGAACAATAGGAATCCTTTGATAATTTTCATCACGGAAGTTAATTGCTTTGTTACATCTTTTCGGTTTTGAACTCATTCACAAGTAACTTAAATAAACTCAACTTGCATATTAATTTGCCTTTAGTCTTAACAAAGTTTTTATTCAGTTTCTCGGTTAGCAGATTGAATCCGAGAGTCAGCCGTATGAGAGAGAAAAATGTGAAATGCCCTTGTATCAGATTTAGTGTAGCTTCACAATTATTTATAAATTTATTATATGCAAAAGACTAAAATGTAAAATATATATAAAAAAAAGAAAAGGATTTTGCTCAAATATGCATTTCACATTTGTTTTAGCATACGGCCTACAAGAGTCATTATGAAGGGGACATATTATAAATGAATGGAGTAAAATAATAAGCATACAAGCGGCTGTTCACTTCCTTAACAGGAAGAGCTTGGTTACACAGGCACCCCTGTGGCCTACGGCCTTATTTGCTAATCTTAACCCCTTTTTTTAATCCCCTTTATAGACTCTTTATTTTAACACCCTGAACACCCTTTTCTTCATCTTAATCTTAATCTTCATCTTCATCTTCATCTTAATCTTAATCTTAATCTTCATCTTCATCTTAATCTTAATTTTAATCTTAATCTGCATCTGCATCTGCATCTGCATCTGCATTTTCATCTTCATCTTCCTCTTCATCTTTATTTTTATCTTCATCTTAATCCCCTTTATAGACGCTCTTTTTTAACACCCTGAACACCATGTTCAACATAGATACCCTGAAACATTTTTTTAAAGTTATTTCACCTTTTTTATATTGTCTTTATCCCTTGAAGATTTATATACAGTTGGGAATTTTCCAAACACTTTTTCAACATAGACGCCCTGAAACCTTTTTTTTAAGTTATTTCACCCGGTTTGATATATAGAAAAACCTTATTCAGATCTCTTTTTTCATCTAAATTTGTTTAATATACGAAATGATAGTAAAAAAGCGCCAAAGCCCTAATTTTAATACATTTTTTCAACTTCACGATTGGTAAGTTTTTTCATTCCAAATCATTCGATAATTATATTTATTTTTTCTGAACTCTTAGAAAGAAGTTTGATAAAAGCTCGAAACATACAAAAAACAGCCCTGCGAATAAAAGTTTCAAATAAACCTAAACTCAAAAACATGAAAAGTTACTTGTTCACTAAGCCAAAAAAAAAACATTTTCGAAAATTTCAAAAATTCACCAAGTTAAATTATAGAGTTAAGGATTTTTTATATTATAAATATATATGTAGATTGTTTAAGGAATCTGGAAAATGAAACAGGTAATATAACGAAATTGGAGCGTATTAACTGAATGATTACGAAATTTATGTTAATCCTTAACAATATTCGGAGCCCAAACATTTTTGTATTTCTTCAATGTATAAAAAGGTGAATCCTGAATGCTTGTGAGCGCTATTGCTTGTTTGGGGGGAAGGGGAGAAGTTTGATAGAAATGATTTATGTTTGTATATATGTGTACTAAGGGACAGAGCTTTTATCAGAACTTAGTAGTCAGGTTTGTAAATTCATTGTAGAAAGATTCCATTGTTCTTAATTAACTTTCTTTGTTGGTTGTGTCTTTATTAGAAAATTCGTCGCAAGAGTTTGTATTGTTAGTGTCGGCTTTGGTATTATTAAAATAATAATTTTACAAACAATAAAATTATAACTGTAAACTCGTTTAAGCGTAAAATTCTGGAGAGCGGATAGACACAGTGATTTATTTTTTTCTAACTTCTTCCCAAATCATATTTAAATTCGTTTTAAAAAGTAAATAGCAAAAACTTGAATAAACAAAAGAAAACTAATTTACGGAATTATTTCATAATAAATTCTAGTTTATAGTTTACCATTTAAAAATACCTATTTTTCTTTTTTGTAACCTAATATCATAGAAAAAGAGCTAACTTAAATAGCACCCCCACGGAATTCATGATAGAAAGAGATGAATGAAATATCTTGTCACAAAATCTCTGATGATATCAAAACTTCAGGGATTCTTTCCTTATAAGTCTTACATACAAGTTTAAATAATTAATGCTCCATTTTTCCTCCCTCTAATGCATTAGTTAGAATACATTTTTTAAGTGCATTATCACCTTATTATTTACAAATATTTTGTATCTTTCTGTCGAGAATAGAGGTTGATACTGCTTAAAGGCCGAGAAGCCATGAGGCCAAGCACGAAGTAGAGCAACGCATAGCAAAGTCGTGGGAACCGTGAAAGAATTGATCCATTCCACTGATAAGAAAGAAGCAAGAATTCACGGCCCGCAGGCTCAAGAAGACGCTGCCGCCTCTCCGAGGGATATCAAGAAACCCCGCTGGAGTGTATCCCTATCCCTTGGTAGAGCGTTCGGTTAATGAGAGGTCAGTCCTTGGCCTGAGGCATTTTCGCTTCCGGCTGGCCCATATATAGTGCTAGACAGAGCCGGGAAGTAGCAGTATAGGCACGCCTTTCTACCCGATACATGTCATTTTCTCGATTCAGCTCTATTTCTCCTTCTCGAGCTAGAAAGCAAGAAGTCTCAGCGAAGGAATTTAGCTCCAGTCAATTGGCTATACTTGCATTCGGTTTTAACCTCGTCTGGCGCAGGTACTTCCTCAAATTTACTCCTCGAGTTTAAACTCCATCTATTACGATTTTCCCGTTCAATTACACATCCCCAGTTTCTTCTTATAAAACCTCAAACTCCAAACAAGGCTACAGCGACTCCATTATGGTTTTTTGACCAGTCAACCCGAAAAGTGTATGTTCTTATATTGGCTCAACAGAGGCCACTTGTATGCTCACGTTTGAGCTTATCTATTTGCTCCATGTAAACATTAAGTATCCGTTTGAACATTTTTCTATTTGCATATATCGTATGCCTATTGTAATTACTAAAGATTATTTTGGTAACATTCATCCCATAGCTTTAGAGTTCAGGAGCCTTCTCTATTATACTAACGGCCAATAGCACTCGATTTTGTAAATAAATTTTTCCACGCGCTCGATTGGGAACCACGTTTTCCACTACTGTTCATTCTACGACACTTTCATCAAAACAGAGACCAGTGGGCAAAGTTAAGATTCATATAATCTTAATAGTTTACATTTATTTTGTCAATCAAATTTTTGCGTAATCTTTAAGGTCGGGTTTGTTATTTTACAATTCGTAAAGGCCTCCTCTAATGACTTATTATAGTTTGTGATTTTATCCAAACCTCTTTCTTTTAATACACGAACCAGATTGTCTAGATGCTTTTCATACATATATGAGTTTTTTGTAAGAATAAATAGAGTGGAAACGAAATACGAAATTAAGAAAGTATTTAATGCTTACTGCAAAAATGGTTTCAATTCAGGAAATATTATTAAATTCTTGAAAAGAAATATTTTCAATATATTTTCTTTCTGTTTAATATAAACCCACAGTTCAGAGCTAGAGTGTAATATAGCAAATGGCTCAAGGACACCTCAAACAGGGTTATATTATGAGGCTGTATCCAGCAAAACATACAAGTGATGTAATAGTGATGTAGTTGAATTTCTGCATTAGATTTGATATCTGGTTTTGCTTTGATACCCAAAGAACGAGCTTTGTAAGGTTATGTGAGCAGAGCTCTTTTATCTTGCTTATCCCTTGTTCATACGCTCTCTGAGGATGTGTGAAAGGGACAATTCCAGCAATTTTGTTCATCTCTAGAAAAGTAAATTGGAAAAGGAAGTAAATTGAAAAGATTCAAATTTCACATTAGTATTTCATTATATAAACCACTTTCCAGGAATTTGGTCATTTTCACGATAGGTGATTCTCGTTTTAATTTATATGAGGAAAACAATTTTTATTTTACTCTGAATTAGTTTATTGCTCCATTTTTGGCTTAAATATCTTTACCCTAATCTATAAAAATATGTTCTCATGAAAAGAGACTCCTTCCGCCCCGCGGAGGATCCAATTGTTAAAGTGGATTACAAACAGGGTGCATTGGACTGATCGTGTTTCATACGCAGAGCCAGGAATCTTCAAATACTGATTACATTTCAAAATCTTTTTGCAACACGACAATCATACATACACTATTCTTGACGCTTTGAACCATTCTCCAAAAGAGTCAATGCATCTATTTCTGAAATGACCTGCTATAACAAAATCAATCTTACTTTTTATTCAGCGGCTTATCTCTCCCACAGTGTTAATCCACTCGTTTTCGATGGTGGTCAACCGTTTCTTGCCATTCGAGTCATTATCGTACATATGGACTTTGTGTTAACAGAATGCAAATGTGGGAGGACTCCCAATGCCCAGCTTTCGGGTTTAAGCCCAGCAAGAGAAGAGTCATGAAATTTCGGAGTTCGAAGGGAACTAGATGCCCACCTGCGCCACACCATTTTTAAAGGGAGTGTACAGGCGGCTCCATCCAATGATGTCCACCACCCAAGATCAGTTTCGTTCTCGCCCTTATCTCTTTCTTTAAGTCATGATGGGTTACCAGTTGCTGGTCGGTCCCAAACACAGCACTATGGACCTTTCTAAATCTTTTTTCGCTAGAGGTACAGCCCGTCCAGCCCTTACTCAGCCCAATGATTGCTATTCTGATTTTTATGTGAATTTTATCATCCTATCAGTGAACTCTTCCCAGATTTAAAAGAGTTTGTATGCTTTTAATAATAAAATTTATGGATTAATTATAACAAGTACTCAACATACGTCTGAAGCAGTCAAATACTAAATGGCTGGACCTAAGTAAACCTTGTGTTTTAATTATCCCTGCTTTATTATAGAGTTTCATTATTTGCACACCCTGTTACAGGCTCCCAAATTCCTTTTTTCAACAGAGGAATGCATCTACACAGCCAGTTACAGACTCAACACCAAAGTTAACACACTGCAGTCCATCATTCATTTGACGAATTCTCTATTTGTATATCTCAGCGTACCTGTTTCCAGCGACAGTGAACAGGCTTACTTGTATAAGATCAAATATTTAAGAAATGTCTAAGACGGTGTCTGTCATATACACAGCACACACTTCAAATACAAATGTAATATTTAATAATAGATCTCCCATCCTTCACAAACCCTCTCAATAACTTTTGTAAATTCTCTTTTCAAGTATATAGTAGAAGAGTCATCTCTTATTCTTACATGCCAAACCACGGCATAGCAAACTCAATCGCAGCCTCTTTGGCACCATTTATCTTAGCATAAATAGCCTTACATACTCATCTCTTCATATATCTAACCTTCACAAAGCATCATTTAAATTTAGGATTTCTTTTTATAACATTTCGTTCCCCTATATAATACAAATTTGGCTCAAGAATAACCCATAACAGATTCCAAGAAGATTCCGCAGTCAAACCTTTAACATTTCTTTATGCCCGTTAACTATGCTACCTATCAAAAAATGTGGTCCTATTCTGCATTTTCTGTACCAGTAACAAGTACATAAAATCCTAGATAGCATCCCCTTACTCTTTTCTTCAGTTCTTATCTTTTCCCCACACAAGCTATGTTACATTCTCACATCATCATTTCCACCACCTTTTCAATCTTTGTTACTAAACAAGCAAATCAATCTATATCCATGTCCTCGTCAATCACACTCCACTTTCCCCGAAACATTAGATCATTTCCCAATTCTCTATCAGTAAACATATGAAACATCTTGGCCGCGGATATTAAACCAGTTATTCCACCCAGCATTGCCCCCCATGCAGGCCATAACATCAAAAACTAATATATATATAACATCATTAGAGAGTTTACCGTCTACCTTGTACTTTCTTAGATTTCCATAATTCTTCCTTATTTACACTACCATAGGAATTATCATGTTCAAGCATCCAACAGACACTTTTAAACTCATATAATTGTTTTTTTAGCAAGCTTAGTTGTCTTAGGGGGACCGTAAAGAGGGCACGCCGGAAAATTTGGATACACATCCCAGTACAAGGGTTAAATAAACAAAATCGAGAGTGATTGGCCTGAATAATCTATTCTTAGAGGTTCTGGGATTAGAAAAACTGAAGGTAGAAAAAATATAACTTTACTATATACAAAGAAAATATTAATAGCAGAAGTAAATAATTGACAATAAATAAGACGAGAGCCAGGGTACCAAACGGGGATAGGGATACAAATTACACGATGGGAAGGAGAGTCCTAGAGAGGATGTACGGTGGTTGCTTCTAGGCAAAGGGCGTGAGATTGCAATTGATGAGGAGACTCACCTAAAGCCTAATTGACTGGAGTCTTGGATACGGCGAGTCGTGGGGCGCTGTAAAGCTCAACTTGCAAACTTCCTTCTTCTTCAACCTCGCAGAAAAACGAGCGAGGGAGTACTCCAGATAAGAACGAAGTCGATACCCAAGGGATAGATGCCTGTCCGTGTATATCGTACATCAGGCGCGATTTCTGGCCTTAGGTATGGACAAAGCCGGGTAGAGATTACGCTTCGCATTCGTGGCTAGAAGCCGTTGGGATGTGAAGCAGGGCATACAAGAATGTACGTGGCTGCTAACCAAGATGGTGTTGTATCTTAATAAGTTCTCAAAGATTTTTTCGCAATATTTATACTAGCTCGGCGGAAGCTGGTCGCTGAAGGCACCCAAAAGGGCTACAGGGATCCCATTAGCTTTGGAGTGCCACGGAAGGATAGTCTCTGCATGCCTCACGGCTTTGCTCAAAAGTCCTTGACGCTGTAGATCTGGCGCCGATCAAAGTGTGCGACGGCAAGAAATGGAACCCAACATGGGTCGTACAACCGCAAGAACTTCTCACTGCTACTTTGGGTCTGTCTGGGCTTGAAGGTGTATCTTCACACGCGCCAAAGGTAGACATTGCGTTCTGAGGGAGAGGTAATCTTCTTTCTCTGAAATCTCCTTTCCTTCCAAGATGAAGCTTCCGAAGGAAGTAACATCAGATTATTATAGTGTAATTAGACGCCTAAATTACTCATAGGGGCATAATTACACAAGGGATGGTACCGGTTCTCTGAACGTAGAAATGTCAAATAAAGGGGACTCTGGAAATGCTCGGTATACCCATTACTGAAGACATCAAGGAAAAAAATAAATAACATTAATAATACAATGAGACATACAGAATATTAAAAGCCGGGGTGAACATATTTCGATAACCAGGGGCTTGTATGCAAGGATATTAAAAAAAGGAAAGTTCGAAAATACATAAAAATGTACATACCAACAGGGTAACTCCTTAAAAAATATATACACAACAATAAAAAATATAATGGCACATATTCTTATAAGGCATTACACAAAACTACGAGAATTATTCACGAATATATATATAAGTAATCCATTATTGTTCTTTGCGTTTCGTAGTTAAGAGACGGGCTTATGGTCCGTCTCGATAATGAATTCTTTACAGAGGAGAAACACTTCAAACTTGTGGATGCTCCAAACGATTACAAGAGCTTCTCGCTCGAATAGCGCAAAGTTTTTCTCGCGGCGTAGTAGTTTACGGCTCACAAACGCGATGGAAAAACTATCTCCTCAGTCACAATAATGAAAGGGAACACAACCTATGCCTTTGTTACTCCCGTTAGTCCTTATGCCAAAAGGTTTGTGGGGTCGGGTAAGCGGAAGATCGCTGCTTAAGCTAACTTCCCTTTAAGCTGGTCAATGCGAGCGATCGAACGAGGTGTCCAGACGATGCACTTGGGGGGGGGGCCTTTTTCTTGAGGAGATCAGACAAGGGCACCGCGATTGAAGTGAAGTTCATAACGAAACGTCGGTAGAAAGAGGTGGACCCCATGAATGAACTCAAACGCTTCTTTAGTGCAAGCAGTGGCATTTCAACAATTGCCTTGATTATGTCAGCCTTGGGAGACAAGGAGTCGTTAGCCATGTAGAAACCCAAATAGTTAATAGTGCCAAAGACGAAGTGGCACTTTTTGCAGCCAATTGAGAGGTGATGTTCTCAGAGTCGACAGCGGAAGCATGAAGGGCAGCCAGAAGGTGGTCCCATTCCTGGGTCGCCTCGTAAATGATGTCAAAGTAGAAGGTGACGTAGGGCAACCATACAATATTCGCCTCATCATTCGGTTATAATTGCTATATGCCGTAACCAAACCACAAAGGAGTCGCCAGAATTGCATCAAGTCCTTCTCGATATGGAAGGCCGTGTAACTCTTTACCTCCTTCCTCAATGGAATCTGGTGATAGACCTTACACAGATCTAATTCTGTAAAGAATTTGGCCTTCTCAAACATGTAGAAATTTTGATGATGAGGGCAATTGGTTCTGCGTCCTACACAGTCACGGTGTTTAACTTCCGGATGTCGATGCACATTTGGTAGGAATTGTCTGCCTTCTTCACCAGAATGCCCTAAGAACAATGCTCTGATTCCGAGGCTTTATAATACCCATCTTCAATAGCTTGTCTACCTCATCATAGAACGCTTTACTTAAATGAATATGGAGGTAGTACGGCTTCGAACAGACAGGTTTCTGGGTGGTGAGCCCCATATTGTGCTCAAACTGGATAGCACAACCGGGTTTTTTCGAGATTATATCGGTCAATTTGGTGAGTTGCACTTGTAACTGGGTCTTCTGGGTGATCGGAAGGTGGGGGTTTATGCTCAACTTGGTCCATGGGAAATCAGGGGTATCTGCAAGACATAAAGAGAATATTCCGAGTCTATGCAGGCGACTTCTACCACGACCAAGGATTCAAGTGGGTCGGTTGATTCCAGGGCGGATTCCTCGTTCAGGGCCACAAGTTGATTGGCACAAACGCGTCGATGTTACATTTTCAGCATGTACACGTGGAATAGCTTAGTGCCAGACGGGGTTTGAATAAAGTACTCAAAGGGGCCGTGTATCTCGATCACTGGGATGGGACCTTTCCATTGGCTCAAAAGTTTGTTGTTTTCGTTAGGGAGTAGTAAAAGGACGTCTTCGTCACCTGATTTAAATTTTCATTCTTTGGAATGGCAATGGACTACACTTTATAGTTACACAAGGTGTCTCTGCGTTCTGATGCGCTATCGCGGCACACTTACCTAACCTTGGCCTCAGGTGTAAGTTCAAATTGGAGAAGAGCTCCTTTAGAAGGCTGAGGGGCCCTCTAACATTATGTCCATACAGGAGCTCAAATGGGGAAAGACCTAAGGTGCGATGGGGAATTTCCTGGTATGCGAAAAGGGCTTCCGGCAAGAAACGGTTCCATTCTCGGGGCTATTCGGCACAAATTTTCTTAAGGGGGGATTTGAGAAGTCAACGAGGGCATCGTAGTCTTCCGGGATTTTACAAGCATCCAGCCAAAGGTTGAGGTGAAGCTGGAGGGTGTACTCAAGCTGAAAGTGGACATAACTGAATTTGTATTGGTAAAAGTCTGGGGTCATCTAATAAGCCTCCAGTAACTCCAATTTTAATGACGAATAACCATTGTTGCCTCCAGTGGGCGTCATATGACTATGTCTCCGAGTTAGGAGTTTTGCAAGAGCAACAATTGAGCCACTCCATCTGCCTTGATGTTCCAATGCTTGATTTCGAAGATTTTCTTGAGGTGGAATAAGAAGGCTCTGAAATCCTTGCCTTTCTTGAAAACCGGAAGCTTAAGAGATCCTGTAGGGGGAGCTTGGGCCCTTAAGCTGATGGACAGCGTCTCGTTCGTGGTCTTACTCCTTTCAAGTTCATGAAGGCCGATTCATTCCCTTTCTTCTCAATCTTCTCTTTCTCTTCTTTCTCCTCGTTCCTTTTCTTCTCTTACTTTTATTCGTTCTTTCTCTTCTCTTTCAGTTTGCCTTCTGTTGGATATAAGCTAAGAGGCCCTTGCCGCTGAGCCTAGGTGGGTCTCCTTGCAACTTAAACGTGTTAAATAATGAATATATTTTGTCGCCTTTGACCAGCTTTTAGAAAAAGCCATACAAAAAAGGGGGGCATTATTTAGACTCACAGGAAAATTGCTGATAGGCCTTGGCACACCTAAGATTCTTTACTTAAAAAACAACAACAAACAACCTGAACGATAAGTACTTCGCAAGTTACTAATTCTTAATTGTACTCGAAATATTCACTTCAGAATTTAGCTAGAGCCTTTGATCCCCATTACTCAACGAAGAAAACGACAAAGACAATAAAAAAGAAAGAAAGAAGAATAACTTCTTTACAATACGGTAGAAAGGGTTAAAGATTCACACGGGCAAAATTTTAATACAAAATATGCACACAAAAGTGAAAATAGAAAATGGGTAGCGTGTTTTCTAAAGTTTCTAAGACCAGAACCTTTAATATAAAAGAATAACACCCATTAGATTCTGTAACAGGTCTAAAAGAAATTATATCAGATACTGCGGGTGACCATAAAAATCATGACACCAGAATAAAATATAGATGTCGTAGGGTGACCTTGAAGAAGGTACGCCAAATAATTGAGATACAGATCATAGTGCAAGGGTTAAATAGAGAAAAACACGTGCATTTGACCTAAGTACTCAATTTTTAGAGGTTATGGTATTAGAGAAACTGATGGTTGAATAAATATAACTTTACTATATAGAAAGATCCTTGGCGCCTGAGGTCTGTCGCCGATCAGACCGTGCGATGGCGAGAAAGGAAATCCAACACGGGTCACATAACCGCGCAAAATTCTCGCTGCTTCCTTGGGGATGGCTGGGCGTGCAGGTGTATCTTCTCAAGCGACACTGGTAGACGTTGGGTTCTAGTGTGTGGGGAGGGAGGAGGTAACCTTCTCTCTCTGAGTTTGATAGAATGCCATAATGCTTCCCTATTTACACGAACATAGGAATTATCATGTTCACGCATCCAAACCATACCTTTAAGCACTTTTACTTGGTTTTCTTAGCAAGCTCTGTTTTTGCGAAGAATTTATTGACGCCTACTAAATCCAACGTGTTAAATCCTATAATTGTAGTTCCTTTAGTTATCCTTATTTCCTTTCCATTTAGATTTCCCTATACCCTTTGCCTTAAATACTCAATATACTTTCCCTCCCGTTGTTCTTGCATTCACCTTCTTCCTCTAACCCTTTTAAAATAATACCATCAGCGCATTCTTGCACTCGTAAAGTACTCTTCCAATTTAACCTGGTTTAAAATGCAAACACTAGACTCTTTACATAATATAAGGAACATCAAATGTTAACATCTCAGACCCAATATAATTATGTTTAACTGCCTTCCATTTTTCTGATCTTTTGTTACACTGACGACCTTATGCATACTTATCGGTTTAATCATTTGATACAACAACTTTTTCTCACACGCGAAGCAAATCACATTCTCATTTGCTTCACTTTACATACCCACGTTATACAGTACTGCCACCATCTATAGTTACTTAGCCTTAATGCTAACGACCAACTTACTTTTCTTATCCTTCATGTTCATACAACTCTTCTTTTATTGGTTTCGCCTTTCCCTTATCACTTCGTTCAAAATAAATTGATGTTCTTATCCGGATCATTATCTAACTTCCCTACAAATGTATAATTCTGATGCTTTTTTACTTAACTTAACGTCTCATCACTCCTTTCTTCTCCGCTACTCCTTGTATGCTTTCAACTACGTTTCCTTAACATCTTCAAATTTACTATAAAAAAATTTTCTCCCCTCTCTGTTTGTATTGCCATTCCACCAATCAGCCTTATCCTAGCACGAAACTATCATTTAATTGCAGCCTTGCCCCTTTCTACTCTTGAAATTCACTGGTATCACAATATTATTTTAGTTCGTAGTTTGGAGATCCTGTCCCACTGGTACAATCTTATTCAAAGTAGCTTCCAAGTACTACCTACTATCCTAGACTTCATTTCCTTTTAGCCAAACCCATTTGCATCTATGCTCTGTTTGCATCCTAATTCTTTCCCAAATTGGGTAAACAAGTCTCGTTGGATTAATACATATTTCTATGTTATTTTTAATATTCTAGGAATGGTAAAGACTTAAAAATAAAAGAATAACCAGAGGGGGGAGAGCGTCAACGCGATTACGGCTATATACAATATAATAAACGTCTCACTAATTCAATTAGCGGTGAGGCCAGACCAAACAAATTTCGAAGCTCCGAATTAGTTGGTGGACAACTCGGCGTAATTCGTCTTTCAGGCATACCTTCAGATACCTCGGCATCCTAAAACATTACAAACATTGCCTATCATAGCACTAATTACATTTCCACCCTGTATGTTTTCGAATAGAGAAATACACTCCTTTTCCTTCCTGTAACCTGCCCAAGCTGGTTTCATAATACATACCTCACGAGGAACACATGACCCTTCCTTAGGCCACGAAGAGTCCCTCATTTTATACCGACCTATGTTGCCTTAGAGCTTGCCATCGACTGATATTTTTATCATGGGCTGAATTTCCTTTTCGGTTTGGGGAACTCGTCTAAGACTTAAAAAATAAACAGGGAGCGAAATTATCTAAGTATCTTGCCTGGTGGGCAAACATCTAACAAGGGCTTCTCTAAAAATGGAGTGTAATAGAAGCAAAATCAACTATTCTGTAAAGACAAATTTTGAGGCAAAGAAATTCTATTTCCTCCACGAAAGGAACAATGACTACAAAATGGATCTTACCGAGCTTCTCATCTACATATTATCTTTAGTCACTCACACTCAAGTCAAAGGGGAAAAGGCCTATATCTCTTACCCATTTAAACTCTCTTTATCACCTTTCGAATAAAAGAAGCTTTACCTCTCGCCCATCTCATCTCGATAGGCTTAGAGGAAAAAGTTGGGCTAGAATTTGTATATTATTTAAATACGGAGTCGCTGGGAAATATCGAAAGTCAGTCAACTTTAAATCTTTTTGCGATGGAACAACTAAATCATTATCATCTAATAAAAGTAAACTTAAACTAACTAAGGCAACTGCAAATAACTCTTATCCATTCAATTAAACCAACTAACCAATGTAACCTAACTAATCCTTTTTGCCAGAGTAAACAAATAATCATCAAATTAATTGAAAAACAAATTAAAACTTACTTGAACTTCATCACACGTCAAAGTGCTAAAAATAATCGAGGATAACAAAAAACCTGGCATCACCTACAATATACAGCAAATAACTCATAATAGTCAAATAATACCCCCAAACAAAAACAATTTATAATAGTCAAATAAAACCCCCAAATAAAAAACTGATAATATGTAGTAAAATAAAATCGAGAACCAAAAGCAAGTCAAAATAGTCAAAATTTTCAAGAAACAAAAACAACACATAATAGTCAAATAACCTCACGAGACAAAAGCAAATCATAATACTCAAATAAAATCAAGAAACATAAACTCATAATAGTTTGTGGGGAAATCAATATCGCAAGGTCCAAACAGACGCTAATTCAATTACACAGCTTCAACAGCTACGGGGCAAATGGGTCGATAATTTGACCCCACCCTTTCCCCTTTTGCCCCGCTGGCACAACAGTTCGCGATAGCACTCGCAAGGAAACCATATAATCAACAGATTTCGTAACCTCGTAGTATAAACAAAGGAGCGTGGTATAGCATTTCGAATAAAAATCTACCAACAGGCTCACTGTCTCCTCCTATTGTTTAAGGGTAGTTTCACCAAATAGACGAAATTTCATTCTCTCCGACGAAAACCAGAAGAGACAATTAGGGCTACGGGTTACCACACTGAAAAGTGATGCCTTAGATGAGAGGATTAAACATGGGCCCTCATCTCCTATCTCCTAGGGGCGGTCAATAAGTTTTGCGAATCGGTAGGGCAAAACAAAGGAAGTGGGATTGCTGTTCGTGGGGGTGTTAGGGCAAGTTATGACAATTGAGAACCTGCAGCCGCACGCTCTTGCCTCGTCTATTTAAGAAGCCGCAGCTGATCGCAGATCGACCGTCACAAATTTTTTAACAATGGAGAAGGTTGAGCACCGCGCAGTGACCAAATTTTTTACCAAGGAAGGCAAGAATGCAAAAGAGATCTATGAACGCATGGTTGCAATGTACACCGACACCCATTGTTCGCTGTAATAGGGAGTTCGCCATGGTAGTAAATCCCTTGAAGATAACCCCCGTCCAGGACGCCCGTCAAACGTGAGTAACGAGGACAATGTGGCCCGTGTGGAGAGGATGCTCATCGAAAATCGACGGGTCAAGGTCGAAGAAATCGAGCGAGAACTTGGAATATCACATGGAAGTGTTATCAACTTCATGCACGACAATTTGGTTATGACAAAGGTCTCTTCCCGTTGGGGCCCTAGAAACCTCACGCCCCATGATCGACTTCAACATTGTCAAAACCCGGCGGGATTCGATTCACGCATAGTGACAGGTGATGAAACGTTGGTGCTTCACTTGGATCCTAAGACCAAGCTCGAAAGCATGGCCTAGAAGCACAGGCGTTCTCCGGCCTCCATCAAGTTCCGGACACAACCAGCCGGGAAGATCATGGCCACCATCTTCTGGGATTTTGAGGGAGTGTTGATGGTGGACTATGCGCCTCGTGGAAGGAACATCACAGGCCCTTATTACGCCGAGGAACTGGCGGGTTGAAGAAGTGCATCCGTCAGAAGCGGCGGGGCAAGTTGAAACGCGGTATCCTGCTCCCCCACGACAATGCCCCTCTCCATAAGGCCAGAGTTGCACAAGCTGCCCTGCGCGAGTGCGGATTCGAGGAGCTCAACCATCCCCCCTACATTCCAGACCTGGTTGCTAGCGGGACTACTTCTTCTTCCGCTAGCTCAAGGCTGCACTAAGTTGACGCCGGTTTTGGGACGATGAAGATGTCCAGCTCGCCGTCCAGGAGTGGATTGACGGCAGTCGGGAGCTTTCTGGTTGTCGGGAATTCGAAGCCTCAGGGACAAGTGGCGCAAGTGCATTGAAGTCGAGGGCAGTTATATAAAAAAATAATAAAACACTTTTCCTCATATCTTGTTTCCTTATATCCGAATTGCAAAACTGATTGAACGCCCGTCGTATTTTTTTTCAATAAGGTTCATAACTTCGCAAAATCTACCTAATATTTTTCAACAGGGATCTAAACAGATCATAAAACGTAATAGTTTATTAATCAAAGTATTTCTATAGTGACATCTAAATTAATAGACCTAAAATTAGAGGCGTCAAATTTAATGCAGAGGAAGGAACGCCATTAGTGGATGAATATAATTTTGAGGGGAGACCCGAAAGATCCTCGTAGTTTTTAGATTTTCAAATTTCAAAATCATTGTATTATGATGTATTCCGTAAATGGACTTCAAATACCATTGAAGTTCCAAAGTGATTTGCATTTTTAAGATGTCTGATTACAGTCCAGTGAGGTTTTTGCATTTGTAAGATGTCTGATTACAGTCCAGTGAGGTATTTGCCCCATAAAATTGACAATTATTATACTTTAGGCGTGTAAATGTGAGGGGAAGCTACAAGGGGATAGAGAAGAATAAAATGAACGAATAAAAAGAAGACCTATGGAGAGTGATCGTAGCGGTAGTTCCGTTACCGAGTCAAAAAATTGGAAGGAGGAACAAATTAAAACTTTTAGCCCTGGTATACTATGGCATTTAAGTGTACCTACACACATTGTGCATTAAGATGATGATGATGGCTCTGTAAAGATAGGAATACATGTTTATTTCTTTCATTTCTGTTCCTTTCCTCGAACGAGTTTCCTAATTCCATCCAAATCAATTTCGTTTTACAATCATTTTTCTTTTTGTTTTTATTACCGAAGCCTCATCAATCTCAATCCCGATTCCTACCAATTACCATGTTTCCGATAGCTTCCATCATTTTTGTAAGTACAGAAAATTTGAGTGTCGAACATTTTAGAAATGGTTTTGAAAAACGAGAAAAGGCAAAATATACATACAATGAAACCGAAATGAAAGATCTTTTCCTAACACATATCCAAATTCCATTTAGTGATTAACATGAAAAAAAATTTGTGGTCGTTCTTCAAGAAAGTGGATTTCGTCTAGCACACACCAAAATTTTGATTATATTTTTGTATGTTCTCAAAATATTTTCCCTTATTCCAAATTATAGCCATGAGCAAATTAAATCATGTTTTCCAAAGCGTACGAATTAAGGCATAGAAACGCCCCATCTTTTGCCATCCCTCGTATCTCGCTTCCTTTCCAACCCATTACTCACCCTCTCCTTTGAATTCCATCCAGGTGTTCACTCCTACTGAACAGTTGTCCCACGAGGATATACATACAGGAAGTGGTTTCCCGATGCCGAATTTATGAGTGGACTTCATTAGCAATGCTTCGATTAATAGGATCGGTAAATTCCGCTCCTTAATCACGCTAATTAACCGAGCGAAATTAATTCGTAATGATGCCTTTGCATTTAACTCAATATATTTTTGTGTTAGGTAACGCTTCTAAGTCGTTCATTTTTTGCTTGATCTACTACAATTAATCTAATAAGTACACATATTTGAAGCATATATTTGAGACATTTGAGTACATACACAAATAGTCCTATGCTAACTAATGCCGATTAATAGAACGTGTATCTGAGAAATGGATTGTGTACTGATATAATTATTTAATTTGAAGAAAGATTGCAATGCTGGCACATATAGTATATTATTTTAATAGTGGACTAACACTAGAGGAAAAAAAAAGCCTTGAGTTTTTACCAAACATTTGCTTGGAATTTTATATATTTGGGTTCTGATGAGTGTAAAAGATCTTTGAGATAGAAAATAGATATGAGTTGACCAGTTAAAATTTTATATATTTTCTGATCAAGGACTGGTCAAATGTGTCAAAGTTTGTTTAATTTCTGTTTTCTTGTTAAGTTTTGTAATTTTTTCAACCTCAGCATTCCAAAAAAGTAATGTAGGAAGGTTAAAAAATCTATGTGCTCCCTTATTTGTGTTTTCCCCTATTTAAATTTACAGCATATGTTAAGTGAAATTTTTTTCCCTTCTCTATCGACATGCTTCCCTCTTTTCTCATTCTCACTATTCTTTAATTAACTTTAACCATTTATGTATTTTCTATAGTACAACAATTTTCCTTTTTATCTTTAATAAATCAATTTTCCAACGGCTCTTCTCAGACCATCTTTTACGCTCCCTCTAAAACTTAAATCGCTTCTCGTTTTTGGAGACATTCTTAAGTTAAAAGAATTTAATTGATTGTGTTTAAAAGGAATTTTATGGGTGAGATATATTATATGTACGAGGTAATGAAGAGAGAGAGAGAGAAAATATAAAGAAACTGTGAGTAATCATTAATGATTTTCTTGCCCAATTCGAAGTTTATAATTATAATATCAATTACACCTTCGACCCAGATATCCTATAGAATTTGGGAGCTGAGAATAATGAGAGAACAATAAGCTAAATGGGGTGAGAACTCCAACCATTACATTTATTGACATTCGATTGCGAGAAACTTTTTTACGTTGGAAAAGATGTACAATTGTGCGATTTGGTTTGTAATGCCCATGCAATGAGCAAATTCTGTGATATTTGTGGTAGAATCGAAGTGTCAGAAGCCCGTTTTTTTTTTATAAAATCTCAATTATTTAGGAATATTGAATTAGCGTAACTAAATTTGAGATGTGGAATTAGCAGTGTCAGTCTTTATTGGTAGCATTCAACACCGCCCTCAATTGTGTGGATGAAAAACTTGTTTTATCTCTGGAATGCTAAAAGTAACTCAAACTCTTTTGGATTTTTTTTCTAAAATTGTGAAATTGATAGAAATGCAAATTAGATGAAACCCAGTAAGGCACGCGACTGTATCGGGTTATGCCCTAACAAAGAATGCCAATAATGGAAATTTCCCACGCCAAGATTGGAAGCAGAAGTGATGAGTTCAGAAATGAAGTCTATGTGGATTATAGACGATTAAATATCACGTAAATTGGTTTTCTATGTCATTCCTTGTTTCTTGTATTCTTATGCCATAATCCTTTTCCGCTCATCGAGAGAGTGAGTTGAATTAAAAGAAGGTATTCTTCGAAGAATTAAGTTGATGGCAAACTGATCTTATGTTCTATATTTTAGGTGTTAGGAATTTAGATTTATAATAATGTTGATTTGAAATCTACTAGTATTTTTAAAATCTATTGTGAAGTTGAGCCGTATTACTTCAGGTCTAAGGGTTTCGTTCTCATTTTCATCACTAATGGCTTGGCTAGATGATAATGCCTAGTATTTGTTGCATTGGTTACCATCCAATACATTTCTTTCAATATTGGATCAGTAATTTCTCTAGTGAGTGTTTATACTTTCTAGCCTCAAGTAACAATGGGAGTTGTTTTCTCAATGAAATTCTGCCTGATAAGCATAGAAAATAGTGAAGATATGATATTTTATATAATTAGCATGGTTGAGAGGTGTAATATTCCAAGTATTGCAGAAAAATTACTTAATCAGTCTCATTCGAGACAAATAATTCAACTAAATTCCTGATAGAATTCAGGTTTTATACTTTTAGATGAATAAAACTCGATCTAGTTATCGAAAGAAACAAATCTTATGAATCGCTTAGGCACTCATTCCAGCTTATTTTCAAATCTCTATTTATTATTGTGTATTAAAAGATTATGGACCGCTACCTTACTCTTTCCTTGTTCATATATTGTAATTGGGTATGTAGTTGGTGCGTTTAATTCTTTTCCATTACAAACTTTTAAAGAGCTGGCCTCAGCCTCTTACTTTTTTAGATACCTTTAAATATGCGATTAGTCTAAATTAACAGGAAAATTAGAATGCTATAGATTTTGTCGATTGCTTTAGAGGCGTACATAAATTACGTTTCACCTCTTTTCGCTTCATCCTCTCTGATCTTGCGCCAATCCCATTACTTTTAGTTTTTGCTTGCACAATTTCATTATGCCATTGTTACATGGTGATTAGTTTGTGAATTCGGCTCTTACGTTGTTATTTTTACATTTCCTTTCACATTGTTTGGGGCATCTCTTTACAGCTTTTTGGAGCAATTGCATTGGTGGTAGATTAACGGATTAAAGAAACATTTTTTTTAGCTTGGTATTATACGTTTTAATAAATATTCAAATTTAAATAATCTCATTCTCTCAATTATGTTCTCGGGAAATTAAAACAACAACATAAGAGATAAAATATGAGCATTATAAGTATTCGTATATCATCTTTTCTCCATTACTTTCCTTATTACTCTATGTAAGCTTGAAAGGATTCCTCTACATCTTATTTTATATGGGTATGTATGCATATTTGCGCATCACACAAGCCTCAATGCATGTTCCAAGGAGTTTATCCTATATTTTTCGTGCTCTAAAATATATTTATGTAAGTTTATGAGTGTGCCTGAGGGTATGTTTGTAATCGTACCAGAAATAAAACTTTCATCAGCAGTGTTAACTTTGTGAAGTAAAAATGAAATTGTAATAGATTATTTCTACTCCCAAACCTTCTTCTTATTTACTCAAGTTCCAAGATTAAAATCGGTTTCATATATACATCAGCATATTTGATATATTTCCCCTACGTCGGTTTCTTTGTCTGTGTTCTTCCTTAGATTTAAAAGGAGTTGCTAAAACAAAAATTTATGTATCCTACAACAGTTCTTATATTACCCTAGCTGCTAAGTTAGAAATTAGATGGAATACAGAGACAGTTTAGAATAAATGAAATGACGCCTAACGATCATGTGAAATTTAGGCATACCAATTTTACTTTTTCATCTATATCTATATTTCACTCACTCTTGTCAAACCATTTTATTCTCAACCACGCCTTAATGCACATTGGGTAACATTGGGAAAATAATTCACCTTTGCAAATTTCTTTCTTATTTCCCATTTGACCCTTTATCAGTTTTCAACTAAAGATGGCCCCTAAAAATGTCATAAATACAGATGGCAACCTCTACCAAACACAAATTACCACAGCCATTTATAAATGAGAAGTGAGTTGTTGCTATTAGAGAATCATTCCTTCTTCGGTCGTTCTCGTCAGCCACCTGGATCAGAGACTTCCCCCGTTGGAAGCCTACTGCCTTTGAAATTTCGAGAATTATCTAAGATTATTCTTTGCGAATAAGTAAATATATGTAGCAAAAGTGCGAGATCATTATAGCCCATCGCATCACAGGTGACCCTACGGGAAAGATGCACTCAATCATGCCTTACATACATCTCATATTAGAGTTACGCAAAACATAGACGCTATGAGGCTCTCAAACCATTGTGCTTAACTATCATGAGCTCTCTGACCAGCAAAGTTGGAAGAACTTCACAAAAAACATCACACTCGTGAGTCAGAAGCCAAAATTCTATTTCTTAAGCTTTGAAATACCGCCGGCCCCAATTTACGTACGGAACTGCTGAGGAAAACATTTGCCATTCGTCTCCATATTCATGTGATTATCATCTTCGATACGCTGCGGAAGCTCAACCAATTGATAGCTTTGCTGAAACTGAAGATCGCTTCTTAGCTTGTGAACTGTTATAAAGCCAGGAATTTATCGCTGCCGTCATAGCCTCCAGCAATCAGACTTATCGAGGATTACGCTGCTTTAACCTTTTCCATCAATGTACAATCCTTGAAGACAATATACAAAAATTAATCGAGGCGGTTTAATATCCCTCTAATGAGCTGTGGCGCATAAGATCTTTTTGAGGTTAGCTCGCTAGCTTCATTTCCCGTTCTCTCTCCTCGAGTCGCTCTGGTTCTTCTCTTTCAGAGGATTCACCGATCGCAACGGCACTAATTTTTGTATATTGAAATCATTGATCACAAATCTAATTACATTATAAGAATGGTTATATATAGTGCTTTATAATTTTGGCCAAGGGTATATATATATATATATATATATATATATATATATATATATATATATATATATATATATATATATATATATATGAGAAGGAGAGATTGTACGTGAATGATTACATGAGACAAGAAACGAGATCTATAGTCAAGAGAAAGTGCCTTTGAAAGACAAAACAATCAAGTATAGCTAAGAACAGCATAATGAAAGCAATCCATACTGGGTAAACAGAAATAATGCCATGGGAAAAAATTGAATTATCTTCGCCGCGAATAGAAGCTAGGTCTTATTGCTAGTCAGATTCTCTACCAATTATTCGTTTGGAGAATTGCGGATCACACTTATGCAATCAATTCATGTTTTGCGCATTTTACCTTTCTACATTTAGATTTGAGACACAAGCTTATATAAATAATATCAATAAAATTCTAATTGGCAACTCAAAATTACTGAATTCTGGAGAGTTTTACACAGTTCTATCAAGGAACGAACAGCTATAGGAAGTTTTAGAAACTGTCACTACTTATGAGTAGTGACGTAAATATATGACGATTCAGTTATTCTTTTATTTGGGGTGATCTTTTTTTAAAAAAGTTAGGAGATATTAGGGGCTTTAATTTTTTTTAAGCAAATTTCATTGATTTATGATATAAATCTTTTATTTAAAAAGTAAGTTATAACCTCATTGCATTTAAGTATTCGTAAGGAAGATAAAAAATTCAAACAAACTCGAAAAAATCATACTCCAGTCAAATTCAGGATGCCAAATTCTTTCCTAGCCTAGTTTTTCCTAACTCATTACGCACAATCGCACGCTTTCGCTCTACCAAACAATAAACTCCCTCTTTGTCTATTCTCAAGTGTGTAACAATTCTCTAACTATTAACTGTTTGTTACCCTTAAGGCAAAAAAAGACTGAGGTTCCTTTTAAGAGAGAAACCAAAACAGAGTTCCCAAAAGTTCGAAAATGACATCAAACTTGCGGTGTGACAGACGCGCAGCTTACCACATAACATCCCCTTTCTCGGCCTGAACTTGGTGTTTTTGGTTGTAAGGGAGAATTCTTCGGTGGAATGCATCGTGCTCTCGACTTGCTTTTATTTTTTACGTATAATATATATTTATGAATGTGTTTACTTTCATTCAAGTATTAGATTTAACCAATTACATATGGCTCCACTACTCTCATTCCTTGAGCGTGATGCAAATAGTAATCTTTGCCAACCATGATTTACCACCGGACTATTTACCCGAATTTTTTGGCACTACAGTCATCCCTCTGCTTTATTTTCTATTTACATCATGACATGACTGTGAAACCATCAGATCCTCACCTCTTCAATTCAGGAGGCAAGCGAAAAATAAAGCTGGGAGAAATGTATTAGTAAACCATACAAGGGCGTATACGGCACTCTAAAATAGATACATTCTTGCCACTGCCAACCAGTCACCACTAACACCAGTAAAAGTGTAATACAGTTTTCTTAGGCTTTTGTGTACAAAAATGAGAGTCTATCTCTCCTCTCATCACTTGTCCCTTAAGGATTTAACTCCATGAATCAAGACGCCAAACTTAATCTCGTTGCAACGTTGCCTCTCTTTAGGAAGCGCCTAATTGTAGATTTCGATATCACACAGCTTGCCGTGTAGCCCATTGTGGAAAAAGAAGAAATTCAGTCAGTCACAACCTACGGGGAGAGTAAATAAGCCTACCCTGTGGGTCAGACCATAAGCACAGAGGGATATATAACTAACCGTCTTTGTGTAGATTCAACTTAATTTGGAATAACCAAGAGAGGGATGTAGTAGCACCAAATGGTTGGAGGTCATTGGCTTAGCCTTTATCCATTATTACTTCCTCTGAGAAGGACATCTAGAACCATATTCACATCTACCTATTCATCATTTCGGAAGTCTTGCTCATAGGTCGTCAGCAAAGGTACAGGAAAGTTCTTTCGCAGGCGTTTCTAAAGCATATAGTTTATTCTTTAAATACACAACACTTTTAATGCGCTATGTGTGGTAAAATCAACCTATGTATAAAATAAATCACCAAATCAATGTACATTAGCACCAGCAGGACCTCTTAAACTATCGAAGATGCTCAACAGCACCATCACAAACATAATAACATACATTGAGTGTTGTAAAAAGGGTAACCGGACATTTGAAGTTGCCTAGGGTATTGCAAATAAATGATAATTTAAAATCCTTATTTTCATTAAAAATTTGATCAAAGTGAGAACAATTTAGAAGTAAGGAACGTTGTCTTTGTGTTTAATGAAAGTGAAGAAATTTATCAAAATGAAGAAGCTGAGTGATAATGTATAAAAGTCAAATTCGCACAGTGAATATTTAAGAGCACATGTTCCAACTCATAGAGTAGCGAAAAAATTTTAAAAATTTAAAGTCACATCATACACCACTTCGCATCATACGTGAGGCAATGAACTTCGAAGCCAATAAAATACTTCTATTCGATCCCACCCCATTTTTTTTATGTGGCAAAAGGTCGAACCTCGAATAAAAGAAATTCTAGAGCACAGAGTACCATAATTCTCCTTGAAGCCAATGGTGAGGGAAAGTAAGGGTAGATTTATATGTAATCAAGCAAAACTGGTGGCGAGGTGATGGTAATTTCCTTTTTGCCACCGGAAACGTGGAGGGGATGAAATTTTCTTTTGGACCACAGAGGCATGAAAGGTTATAGTATTTTTATTTTTGCTTCTGTCGGCGGGAAAGGCATGGAACTTTCTTTATTTTTTGCCTCTAGGGATGTGTAAGGGATAAAATTTTATTTGCGCTACCGGAGCTTATAATTTGACCACTTTACAAGTCAGTGCTAACTTCCTACCCATTTGTTTATGCGGTATAAAATTTTCAATCAATGTTGCTCTAAAGTACTACTCGTTCGATTATTGAGGTATAAATTAATATCTGTTTGCCCAGTAAGGTGCAAATTTATATCAATATGAACAGAAGTATAGTTCTTATGCAGTCCATCAGAGAGTAAAAATTCTTACCCGTGCCTTCAGCTAAATCTAGATTGAAGCAAGATACCCAAATGAGCGTTAATGTTTAGATTGGTGGGGGTATAAATTCCTACCCTTTACTCCCGATGATAAAAATTCTCAATGGTTACACCAGAACCATAAATTCGTACCCGTTCCCCAGAGTTATAAGAATACCTAGACTTTTCTAGAAGGAGCATTGACTTTACTACTATTTTACATTCCGTGGAGGAGCTACCGATTTCAACTTCCGATTTCAAATTCGTACATGGGCTATAACGAGTCCATTCCCTCCCGGCACGATAGAGATAATTATCCGTCCTAACATTAGGTATAACTTCGTGCATTATCTCTCGGATACTAGTCAATTCTACCCTATACACTAGAATTTATACCCTTTATACCTGTGGAATAAAAGTTTTTGGCTAATACACAGAGCGAGAGTAGATATTCCAACCTATTTTATCCAGAATTGGCATTAAATAAAGGTGTTCTTGGGAGAAAATTTTTTATAAATAAATATATTAGTATTTTTTGCATAATTTATTACCCGTATGCCTCTAAAGTTTTCTGATTAGCTAAGTATATTTCCACGTTTGTCACTCTTTTATATTCCTAAAAGAATCTTTGTTGATAACAAAAACTCTTTTTTATATGGAATTGAAAGGAATATTTACTACCTTAATCAATTATCTTCTTTTTCTCTTTAAACACGCAACTTCCTCTTTTAAGAAAAATCGCGTGTCTGTGCAGCCCAAGACATGTGAGAAAGAAAGAATTTCGCAAAGGCCTCGGAAACGAAAAAAGATCATAATTTTTTCTCACATTTTTCTTCTATCCCTGTCAAAATATAGTCTTTAACTCTATGCCAGAATATTTCTCCATTATATGTAGGCCTACATTTATGGTTCTCTCTCTTTCTACCTCTTTGGCATTACTTTTATAAACGACAACCTTTCTTGTGAAATTTCCGGCTATACCCCTTCGACTCTGGATCGTCTCCATTCCAATTACAATTGTATCCTACTTTTCAATTCAAGAATTTTACGCGTTGGGAATTCTTCTCTGTTAAAAGTCGAAAGAAAGTCAATAAAATTCATTAAAAGAGAACTTTAATCCTGGTGGGTTGGTGCGGATGGAATTCTTAGATATTTAATTTTTGAAGACGCATGTTGGCTAACATTTCTGAGTTGTTTACTTCGTTTTTCTTTGAAAATAATTATGACAAGCAGCCCTGCCTAATTTCCTCCTGTGCTCTAGTAATCATGTCTGGAACTGTACGAAGAGAATCATCTTTCCGAAACCCCCATCCAAAACAATTAATTATATCTACATCATGACGTTAAATTTCCTTTTATGTTTTGGTTTTAGTTTTAAAATAAGGTCGTTAGATGTGTATTTTTTTCCAGTTGTTGCACGAGAAATCACCATCAAGCCTACTGTCAATTTAAGAAGAAGTAGACATGGCGAAATCTATCCTCGTCAGCCTCCCCTTTCAACGAAGCGACCTTTTATTATGGTAAAGCTCATTTCTACGTAGCGGACTACTGCAAGCAGCCTGGATGAGCTACGATGAACAGCTAAACGTGGACGTACGTTGAGTCCAACCCCGCAAAAGTTTGTCTAGTCTCTACCTAATATCCTAGCACCCATCATCGCAACTCAAAAGGTATATCACATGATGAAGATAAAGTTACCTTACGAACTAACGTTATTCGTTCCGGGATTGTGTTCGGAATAAAAATAATAGTGTAAAATCCCTAACAAATTCAGTTGAGCCGTGTAAATTCAGTGAATGTTTTGTTTTAAACGAGTAAATAATGAACAATTAATTTCATTAGAACAAATCAAGTGTACAAAGTCCGCAAAATTATTAATTTAAATTTAACCGATATTTTTTCTACAAAGTTCGTGTAATTAGTAATTTAAATTTAACTACGTATGTTTAGGTTTTATCTAGTGTAAAAAAAAGTAGAGTGATGCATACACACAAATTGATGATTAAAAAAGGTTTTGTTCACGATTACAAACTCTAGCTTGGACATGTGATTGCTCAAATGTTAAATGGTTAGCATTACATAGATTAAAAAAAATCTCAGGATTGCTGACAGCATTAAAATTTATGTTTTCCTGTCAAGTTCCAAAAAATGAAAGAAGAAAGCAAATATAATGTTGTGGTATGCGTGCACAAAGTTGTATTCATATATGGAAGAATATAAAATAAGGAACAACAAGAATCAAATTTTATGGTGCAGACAAAAAGTGAATGAGTGCAAATATAAAAGAAAATAATAAAGTTGTGGGGCGCGCAGACACACGGAAACAATTTTTTGGGTGTGCATTAAAGAGCTGCATCTCCTACCTCCAATCGCTCTAGTCCCCTATCATTTTTGTATTTCTAGAAGGTCGAGTGCCCGATGATATATTATGTTAAGAAATCACGCTATTACAAGTATAATGACAGTCTGGTGCTAGAAAATATATGCGGTTATGAGCACTAAGTCTATGTAATAAGTCCTCCTAGGAAACCCAATTCAATGTAAAGATGTAGATTTCTTAGAAGTATATAAAGTATTTCTTAAATTCGTTCTAACTTGTAACACTCCGTTTCTCGGAGGGGGAGTTTTTCTGCAGTGCCAACTTGCATGGTGAAATAAGATGGGCAACGAGGCCTCACAGATGAATCTCATATAATTCGTCTGAAGGCTTTAAATTGGCACACCATTAATTATAAGCATGCAAGTAATCTAAAATATAGAACATTTTGTCATATAAATAATAATATATGAGATTCTCTCGTATAAGTAATAATAATAATAATATAACATTTTTTCGGATAAATAATAATAATATAGAACATTTAATTATGTAATGAATAATATGTACTGTGCCCTTAAAGGGCTATAGGTAAAAGGAATTTATCTCACGCAGAGGTGCTCGCACACTTACACACTCACCTGCATATACACTTAAACGCCTTTCGCGATATATGTCTAGACCCTTTTCACCAAGGTTGTAGGAAATGCCACAGCTGTACTAACAAATGTTAAAGCAGGTGAACTCATTGATACAGAGCTGATGAAAGGAAGGATGCCGACCTTTATTTACTATCAAAAAGCTGCCAAACACCAAATCTTATTCTCGAAATTTGAGATAAAGATTTTCTCGATCACCGTGCACACACAAATAGCTATTGAGTCGAGTAAGCTCTACCAAAACTGTGTCATTCTATAACAGCGGGCCAGGTACACTGTAGATTATATCATTCTTGGTAGACTAAAGGCGACAGTCAGGTAGTCAGTCATGGATATTTCAAGTAGACTCAAAACCTTACTAGGCCTTCCTCAAATACCCGACATGAGTTTAATTAAATTCTTTGCTCCTAAGTCTACCAAGTTCCCTGCTCAATAAAGACTTCTTATATCCATCTTGCAAGGTTTCTTTATCATGCGGGTAATCCAACCGGTCCTTGTACATAGCCTACTTCCTAAACTTAAGCGAGATGATAATCTCCCCCGAAACTGGAGTCAGCCCAAGCTGACCGCCCAGTAACCGAATACCCTAATAGCGCTATGTCAAAGTTGTTGAACATTGGCCTGAATTAGTACTAGGATGGGAAACTGCCAAGTCGACTTCTACCGGTGAACATGTAGTCAACCGGTTTCTCGGCACGAATAACTGACTAACAGCCGGTAAGCTGATAACCAATAACTTTTAGGCCAAGTATCTTCCCAAAATTTCTATGTGAATTTCGCTTCAGGAATATTAAATCGGGAAATTTGCACTACAATTAGGCCTGAAAACTCCCACAAATTTTTGCCTCGAATATCGGACGTGAATATAAATTTTACTTGGATATTTACACAATTTTAATTATATTATGATGGGCTGAAATAAAACAAAGCCATTTACTTTCACTTTTGTGTGACCTAATTAACACTGAATACTGACACTCCTGAAGTTTTATGTCCCTAACCTGTTGCTATTTTTAAAAGGGAAATAAAAAAAAGAGAGGGGAATTCAGAGAAAAGGTTAAATGAGAATATACGGAATAGCTGACTTAAATTAAGATATTTGACATGATCAATTTTAGCATCCTTACGTATGAGGTGGTATTAATTATCGCATATGTTATCAGTAATAGCTGAAAGGTGCATATAAATTATATTGTTTCTGCGAAAATCAAATTCATTTGCTGTTTCTTTAAAATTCAGCGTCGATGTGGAGAGGAAAGTAAAGAGAGGAAAAAGGAAAAATAGAAACAACATGGAGAGAAAAAAATGGGATGACAAAAACGACATGGCGAGAAAAAAAATTGAATGATAAAAAACGAAAAGGTTGAGACGGAAGAAAGAGAACTTTGAGTGGTATAGAAGTATATTGAAAATATATGGGAGTTATGATACGTCTATAACTATATGCAAGGAGAAGAATATAAAATAATCATTTATTCCTAATTGTGTCCAAAATATTTTCGCCGAATTCACAACCTGGAAAATGCTTCTTTCTTAAGCAACATTTTATTAGAGGTTTTCATTAAATTGTCCTGTGAATGGATGTGTTAGCCTAAATTCAGGTCTTGGCGTCATCCTTCTTTAGAAACCAAACAATTTGTTTCCAGAGTAATAGAGAAGAACTGAAAATTCTGGTATAGTCCTTAGCAGAAAGAACGAAAAATGGTGGAGCGGATAGAGTTGCTCGCTGATAAGGTTCACTTCTTAGGCCGGCATGCCGTGAATAAATGCTGAAATATTATTGGAAGTGAAAACTAACTATGTTTCGAAGAAAATTATATTTAAAAATGATTTTATATTTGAACACTAAAATAAGATAAGGTGACATATGGCAGCCCATTAAAGGGATGTTTCTTAGATGTCACCATGCCAGCTAATTATGGAAACGAAAGTTAGCACTTAACTGACATTAATCAGAGAAAACCAATTGCAGATTTACAGATTTCCGTTTAACTTTTAGATTTTGTGAAGTGCTGAACTAGGGGTGCGTTAGTTGATTGATTTATTTTTTGTAACTACAGTATACTAAAACAAGGTATTCATTTGAGCACCAGTTTTCCCTTAATTTGAACTATTTCAACCGTCTCCTTCTTAGTTGAACCGATTGGGTTTGAGAACCCCAAACTTTTGTTTTCACGGCTTTGCTGAATAAGCAACCAGGTTGAGAATGAATTGATTTATCTGTTCATATTCATTATCAGTTATTAAAATATATTGAAAATAATATTTTGATACCTAAGAATTACTTTTTGAATTATTATGTTGTCATCTGATTCTCAAATGGATGAATGTTCATTGTGAGGGGGAATTTTTTTAAGTTTAGTAATTCTGAGACAATTAAAGCTTCTGTGATAATTTTATGCCCATTTTGTGGTTTAGGGTCTTTAAGTATTTGTTAAAAATATTTGGAGAGAGCAAAATATAATAGGCTTTGGCTGTACTTATTAGGATTTCTAAATTCCTAAACTTGAAACGAGCTAAGAATTGTGTTTGCAACAGTCCTAGTCCATATTAAGTTATAATCCATCTTTATTATACTTCAGGCAAATTTAGTTATAGTTACTAGTTTACTGCGTTAATCCTTGCTTAAATTATTATTCTCTCTACAAAGGTCCTTCCAATTGTTATTTCACCGTCTTAGTTGTAATGTAAACCCTTAGGATTTACGTACTACAGGAGATTTATTTGAACGCGTGCTGTTCGGGGCCTACGATCTCAAGAAATTCAACAGAGTTCTGAACGTTCGTATATCAAAGCTCACTAGAAAATTTCTAGTTCCGCAACCGTGGTCATGAATTTAGTGTCATATAGCCAGAATGATTACTTAAAGTAATCAATCTAAACTTTTTAGATTGCCATCATCGAAACTTTTCAGGAGTTAAAAAATGAGCAGATATTGGCACAAAGTGCGGTTAGCAATTAATAACGTCATTAAAAACTAACACCTCCATCCATCCCCTATATACCCT
This sequence comes from Ceratothoa steindachneri, assembly GCA_963969495.1. NCBI lineage: Eukaryota > Metazoa > Arthropoda > Malacostraca > Isopoda > Cymothoidae > Ceratothoa > Ceratothoa steindachneri. Next base: position 15,217,464 of record OZ018328.1, read on the forward strand.
CTTAATGCTAAATCCAATTAGAATTCTATTCATAATAAATTGTCCCCTTATAGCGATGGCGTAATATGTATTGTAGCAGAATGAGGTCAAATGGCGACCACATGCCCTTCTGTAACCACGTGGATCCTGAGATCACCGCACAGAGCTTAAAAAACATGGCTAAAGGTGGGCAAGGAGGACGCCGATGCCGTTATCACACGCCCCTGCTGTATTTGCCTAGTGACCGATGACATCATCCCCCACGTTCGCCTCTCCGCTATCCTTCTGGCTTTCTGCTTAAAGATTGCAATCCGTTGGACATTCCAACGAACGTTATCACGATTCCCCCTTCCCTCGAAGAAGTCGCCGACTTTTCCCCAAATTCGCGCGTGCGTTTGGAGCCACCTCACCAGGCGCCTATATAACGCTTCGACTGAGTTTAGAGAGCAGCATTGTTAGACTTTCACCTACTCCGACGAACGAGCTAAAGGACGCTCTCCCTCTCCCCCCCCCCCAGCGGCGATTGCGATTCAAGTGAAAGCTAAATAGATCCGTGAACTCTGCCTTTGTCAATTGGCAAGCTTTGATATCACTGAGGTCTGCCCTAGTTAATCAGCAAGGACTTGACAGGAATTCCCAACTCCGAAGGTGACAATTGCCCCCCCCTTCTGAAGCAAGAGGTAAACCAACTTCTTCCATTGCATTCATCGTACTTCAACTGTCATATTTCGGCAAAGAGCACGTAAGGTAATAGTAAGTGTTCCACCTGCAGATTGATCTTGAATTTGGCTTAACCAATTACTCCATTATTTGTGTGAACGCTACAGTTTAAAATTTCCCTTTAAATCTCCAAACTGAATCTGACCTCTTTACTCACTTAATTAACCTACCCGATTTCGTGTGGACCTTTAACCCCGTCTGGGCGACCATTCCCTTTAAACCCAATTTTTATGTAAATATAAATATAATTTTGTTGTTAGTAAAGTTATATTTTCGTCATTGTCTTTATTTTGCAACCCCAGCGCGTACCAGCTACCTGTTAATCTATGGCCAACTTGCACTATGAAATGTTTGTTCAAAAGTAGCCCTCCAAGTTAATAATAAACCATTCCCACTGGACTCATAACAATTTCCACCTTTCACTATAGGTCTTCAACCAACCTCGGCGCCAAGCCCCAAAGTACCTACGTATATATAAATATAGAGTTTGGCCATTCCACGACATGTATTCATTGTGCCATATCATCTAGTCAAGTTTAAGACTTGTCAGAAGGCTCATTGCATTCCAACTCACAAACTCACCCATGCAACCGTATCATATAAAATATCATTTACTACTTTTTGTATCTTTCCTTTCATTCTCAAACACTCATTCACTAAATTAACTCACCTTTTATAATCAAACGCTCATTCACTTAAAGAGCCCACTTTTTACACGGTCTACTCATCCTTCTTACCCCCAGGACATTTAAACTTGTATATACTTTTGATGATTCTTATTTTATCAAATTTTTTTGTCTTCATCCCATTAGAACATCTTTACAACAACCTCATTCACACCATAAAAATCTTTAACCTAGTCGCTTCTTACTCTATCTCCCTTTCTCACACCAAAAATACCTCAAAATTTGTCCCTTTTCTCTCGGCTCACTCAATATCATTCATTCTCGTTCCATACCCTATTCACTCTCACATACAACAAGGTTATACCTAGCATTCTCGCACGCAGCTCTAGGCACATTCAACTCACATGACTTTACCAATAACTAATCTCCTCAGATAATTTCTTGCCTACAATTTTGATCATTTCGTAGAAAAAATCAAGCAATATAATCGATATGAGTGTCTACGTGAAAATTCCGTTTGCGTATCATTTATTAAGTTATTCAACTCCAGATACTACATTAACTTCTCTCTCAATTGATCCCAAGTATTCACCTCATTTCGCTTGTTAGTAAATTCTAATCTCCTCAGAGAATTTGCTTGTCTTGTTCTAGAAGTGATCACAAAATTGACAAAAATAAAGAGGTAGAAGTAGTTTATTCCGATTTCAAAAGGTCTATCCACGTTCCAAGAAACTAAATTTAAAATAGTAAAAGTAAGACAGAATAGGGAGGTGGTATGAATTGAAGCCTGGCTGAAAACTGTAGTCAGAGTTGTTGTCAATAGATTCAGTTCATCATTTTTATCATTTATTAACGACATTCCTCAAGGTTCTGTCCACGGGCTCTCTTTTTAAAAAGGACAGAAAGTATAATGGACAGAAATATCTCAGATGTTATTCAACGGTGAAAAATGTCACGTAATACAGATACGTCTCGGAAGAGCTTATAATATGGTTGCTAAAGTTTTAAATACAGACAATAGAGAAAAGAATTTGTCTCTTATTGTCGAATGATTTACATTTTTAAAAAAATACACTCTTCTCTACTGTAGCTCGAAAAAGGTCAAATGTGGTTATATGATACATAGATAGACATTTTAAATTTATATCAAAAACCTTAATTCTCGTTTACATATATAAAGCGCTTATAATTCTATCTGATTTTAGGTAAATAGTACCATTCAGATTTCCATACATGCAAAATAACATTGCTATTTTAGAAATGTCCAGCATTGAGCAATGAAACGAATTCCTGTACTTATTAATAGATTCTACAAAGACAACCTGAGGCACCTCTATTTGATCTTGCTAAAGGATCGTCATCTCGCAGACGAAAGAAATATTTGCAAATATTACTGAAAAAAAGAGCGGCTAAGCCGACTGTCTTTACATGTATTTAGTAAAGTCATCTTTGACATTCCAGTCATATTAAATGAGATTTAACAAAAAGGTTTCACCCAAATGTGACTGGGTAAACGACGCCACTCCTCCTTTGAAGCTCCAATATGATCAAGTCTGTGTTCAACCACTCATTAACGTAGGCATAAACCTTTCGTAGTGCTACGATATCTGATGATTGAAGGCACCGTCGGAAAAAGGTTTGCAGATTATCCTACTGCTGAATTCAATGCCAGAGCTTCCCGCAAAGGAAAAATAGTTGCCAACCTTGGAGGCGACTTGTTTAATAACAACAAGGGCTCGGATGGAGGACAGAGGAAAATATAACCATCTCTGTGTAGGCTATAAGTTTTTATTATACCAAACCACCGTGGCAGCGGAAGGGTGGATATGTCCGTCATGATTCATCCTTTGGACGAGACCCAACACGAGTCCATCCATCTTATCATCCTCATCCCAACATCATCAGCGACGCAGAAAATTGAGAACCAAAAGATAATACACCTAACCACAAATATCCCGATAACAAAGTAAGTGATGGTGGTAATCTCTTCAAGAAGATAGATGCCGACATCACGGAACATGATCTAATCAAATGTAGAACCAAAACCTCTTATCTACTATCTACTCTCTGGAAAGATATGATGGAGCAGCGATTGCCGTCAGAAAGTTATAAAATTCGAGCCAATTGCGAGAATGGTGGTCGCCATAGGGTACCAGCCCTTGAGATGATCCAATCTCCTCATTCTTGCTCTCATTGCCATATTAAGGAGAAGGATTTCGGTCATTGTTATTGGAAATCTCACTGGATGATATCAGGAATCGCTACAGGGCAGCAAACGGACGGTTGCACCCTACCGAGACCAGTGCCCCCCAGAGAATCTGCTGCTTTCTCGATGGTCTTCTCTGGCATCTCTCTTAAATCTCCCACCATGGGTTCCACGCTTGAATAGACCCAACAATGGGGAAAAAAGGGGGTTCAAGGTTTTAAAATCTAAAAATAAATTATGCTCATATTTGCACACGTATTTTTACAGATATATACTTTCTTTAAAAACAATTTTACATAATTGTCTTCTTTGCTATTCCAAGGAAGTGTTTATTAAATAATTTAATAACTAACTTACAAATAGAAGGCCCAAATCATCAACATTTGAAAAATAAGAAGCTTTGAAGTGTCGACAAATTTGTAGCAGATTAAATATTTCTGCTAGTTTTTTACTGCGAGGAAAAATCAGCAAATATAGCTAAAAGAGGCGATTCGATTTCAAGGCCCTGATAATTGGCCTGGCCAGTCAAAGCTTGATAGAGACTGCAAGGTGAAGGATTTTTACCCTTAAACCGATTGATCTTTAATATAGTTCTTTGCTCTTAAAGGTATTTTCTCTCATGAAAATAATTACACTTGCCAATAATCTTAATTTGCCCCTCTCTCCTACGAGCAGAAAAAACAAGGATTACCCCTGCTGACTTAGCAATTTATAAGCCATTTATGGGTTACTAAAGTAATCTATTTGTGCTTGTGATAACAGAGTATCTTTAAGGTTAGCTAGGCATTATGCTAGTGTTCAAAAAGTTTAATTAAGTAAGCAATTGGCATAGATGCATAGTAGTTACCATTTTCCAACCAAACTAATTGTAAGCTTGTAGTTTTATTGCCTATAAAACGGCTACTAACTTGCACTCTATTTTGGATATTCCTATTTGGAGAAAAATATAACGATGATATTGCAGTATACAAGTTCTTCATCCTGCTAAAGTAATGAAGAGTTCCTCTTGATGTCTCCGTTAGGTTCTTACTTGAACTTTTAGGTGACCACAATTTTTTTCCTTTAATCTGGATGCTAAATGTGCAGCTGACAGCTTAGAAAAAAAATAAGGTCTGATATTAGATAAATTAGCTCTTTTATATAACTTTTTACCATTACAAATTACTACTATAACTTGTGCTCACTCAGCAATTCTTTCAATATTAGACAAGAATGGTTTTGCGGCCTGATGAATTCTGTTATGGGGTTTTATATCGTTATATGGCACCGATCAACTTGTAATTCCAGATAAGGATACTCACACCTATGTTCTTATATCGATTGAAGTCTTACAGATTATAACACAAACGTTGCAAGCATTTTGTGGTTTAGTTGTTCTTTGCACATAATAGGTAGAGCAAAGTATCTTTTCATTCATCCACTCTTCCACTGACAGAGGAAGTCACCACAGTTTTGAAAACCTTATGGGGAGCTGAGGACTTATCTCATTTTCCAAGCTTCCATAAAAATGCAAAAGATATGCTAGTTTTACAGAATCAGTTATATTTTCAACTCTTTCTTCATAGTACTTTGCCAAAATTATATAAGTAGATTCTTCCTGATGAAGTCTTAAAGAAAAAGAACAATAATTCAAAAGAAAAATTTTAAATTTATGTCTAAAATCTAAATTCATTAAAATATAAATATCAATGTAATATTTATAGACAAACACTGCTGCACATGTTTACAAATATACGCCATATCGAATCAAAATTCTAATTTGATGAGAATCCATTCCATCAACAACTAGACATAGGTCAACCAAACTAATGCGATCTTTAGAATTAGTGTCACCAAATATAATGACATAATTCACATATCTTTGGCAACTGATTTTTGGTGATTTGGCATTTGATTTTATTCAACTGTCAACCATTTATAACCTCTGTAAACCCACTTCTGTCTATTAACAAATAATATCAAACCATCTCCTAAAAAAGTAACAACATCAAATATTACTTTCCTATAAACCTTTAATATGTTAGCCTCTATCTTGAGATCAGTGATTGTATGGATCTTATATATAATTAACGAATATTTTAACCTTCACTTACTCTTAGGGTTATTTAATTCCTAGGAAACGTTAAGATAATCAGACGTCATTGTGGCTTACTACAATAATTTTCACGCTTTCCACTTAGAGGAAAATCAGAGTAATGCTTTTCGGAGTGACCGCGGTGAGTTATGATGAAGCTGCAATCCTGTGAAATTATATATTAGGATGTATGATGGCGGTAAGTTGTGAGAAAGCTGCAATCCTGTGAAATGACCCCTCAGTTTGTATGATGGCAGTGAGTTATGATAAACCAGATATCCTATGAAATTACCCATCAGGATTTATGATGGCGGTGAGAAATGATAAAGCTGCATCCTGTAAAATTAAAACAGGATGTATGATGGCGGTGAGTTATAATAAAGTAGGAATCCTCTTAAATGACCCCCAGGATGTATGAAGGCGGTGAGTTATGATGATGCTGCAATACTGTGAAATGACCGCTCAGCATGTATGATAGCGGTAAGTTATGATAATGCAGCAATCTGGTGAAATGACACCGCAAGATGTATGATAGCGGTGAGTTACGATAATTGTGAAATTCTGAAAAAAGACCTCTCAGGAGGCATTATAGCGGTGAGTTATGATAATGCTGCAATACTGTGAGATGATCCCTCAGGATGTATGATAGATGTGAGTTATGATGAATGTGCAATTCTCAAAATGACCCCCGAGGATGTATGATAGCGGAGAGTTATGATAATGCTGCAATCCTGTGAAATGACTCCTAAGAATGTATGATAGCGGGCAGTTGTGAGAAAGCTGCATTCCTCTAGGAACTACCCCTCAAGGTGTATGATCGCGTTAAATTATGATAAAGCGGCGAACATTTGAAATGTCCTGTTATATATAATGACCCTTTTCAGGATTGTTAGCTCTCACATAGCTATGGCAGTGAGTTATGTTCAAGCTACAATCCTGTGAAATGAATCCTCCGGATGTACAATAGCAGTAAGTTGTGAGAAAGCGGCAATCCTGTAAAATGCTCTCTTAAGTTATATGATGGCAGTGAGTTATAATAAGCCTAAAATCCGATGAAATTACCCCTCAAGATGCATGATGGCGGTGAGTTATGATAAAGCTTCAATCCTGTGAATTGACCCCTCAGGATTTATGATGGCGGTGAATTATGAAAATGCTACAATACATACTGTAAAATTAACAGCTAAGGATGTGCAACGACGGTGAGATATGATAAAGCTAGAATCCAGTGAAATGACCCCTCGTGATGTATGATGGCAGTAAGTTATGATAAAACTGCAATAGTGTGATATAACCCCTCAGGATGTATGATGTGGGCGAGTTATGATAGAGCTCCAATCCTGTGAAATAACCCCTCAGGTTGTGTGACTGCGGTGAGTTATGATAAAGCTGCAATCCTGTGAAATGACACCTTAGGATGTGTTACCTCAGTGAGTTATAAAAAAGCTGCAATCTCGGTAAATGACCCCTCAGGTTGTGAGACCGCGGTGAGTTATGATAAAACTTTAATCTTCTGAAATAACCCCTCAGGATGTATGATGGCGCTGATTTATGATCAAGCTGCAATCTTGTAAAATTACCTCTCAGGATGTATGATAGCAGGGAGTTAGGATAGAGCCGCAATCCTTTGAAATAACCCCGCAGGTTGTGTAACTGCGGTGAGTTATGATAAAGCTGCCATCCTGTGAAAAGAAACCTTAGGATGTGTGAACTCAGCGAGTTATGATAAAGCTGCAATCTTGTGAAATGACCCCTCAGGATGTATGATAGCGGTGAGTTATGATAAACCTGCAATCCAGTGAAATGACACCTCAAGATGTGGAAGCTGCGGTGAGTTATGATATAGCTGCGATCCTGTGAAATTTTCTCTCAGGATCTATGACCGCGAGGAACTATAATAAAGCTGGAATCCTGTGAAATATCCATTTAGGATGTATGATGGAGCTGAGTTATGATAAAGCTGGGTAGCAGTAAAATAAACTCTCACGATGTATGATGGCGTGAGTGATGATAAAGCTGCAATCCTGTGAAATGACATCTCAGGATGTACCTGAAATCCGATAAAATTACCCCTCAAGATGTATGATGGCGGTAAGTTATGATAAAGCTTGAATCCTGTAAATTGACCCCTCAGGATGTATGATGGCAGTAAATTATAAAAATGCTGCAATACTGTGAGACTTCGGTGAAATATGATAAAGCATGAATCCAGTAAAATGACCCCTCAGGTTGTGAGATCGCGTTGAGTCATTATAAACCTGCAATCCTGTAAAATAACCTCTCAGGATGTATGATTGCAGTGAGTTCTGATAAAGCTGCAATCCTGTGAAATAATTGCTCAGGATGTGCGACCGTGTGAGTTATGATAAACATGCAATTCTGTTAAATGAACCCCAAGGATGTGAGACCGCGGTGAGTTATGACAAACCTGCAATCCTGTGAAATTTTTCCTCAGAATGAGAGACCGCAGTGAGTTATGAAAAACCAACAATCCTGTGAAATACCTGCTCAGGATGTGTGACTACAGTTAGTTATGAAAAAGCGGCAATCTTGTGAATGTCATCTTAGGATGTATGACCGCAGTGAGTTATGATAAACCTGCAATCCTGTGAAATGTTCCCTCAGGATGTGAGACCGCAGTGAGTTATGATACACCTGCAATCCTGTGAAATGTTCCCTCAGGATGTAAGACCGCAGTGAGTTTAAAAAAACCTGCAATCCCGTGAAATAGCCTCTCAGGATGTGTGACTACGGTTAGTTATGAAAAAGCGGCAATCCTGTAAATCGCATCTTAGGTTGTGTGACCGCAGTGAGTTATAATAAACCTGCAATCCTGTGAAATGTTCCCTCAGGACGTGAGACCGCAGTGAGTTATGATAAACCTGCAATCCTGTGAAATGTGTACTCAGGATGTGAGACTGCAGTGAGTTATGATAAACCTGCAATCCTGTGAAATAGCCGTTAAGGATGTAAGACCGCAGTGAGTTATGATGAACCTGCAATCCTGTGAAATAGCCTCCAAGGATGTGTGACTACGGTTAGTTATGAAAAAGCGGCCATCCTGTAAATGTCATCTTAGGCTGTGTGACCGCAGTGAGTTATAATAAACCTGCAATCCTGTGAAATGTTCTCTCAGGATGTGAGACCGTAGTGAGTTATGATAAACCTGCAATCCTGTGAAATGTTCCCTCAGGATGTGAGGCTGCAGTGAGTTATGATAAACCTGCAATCCTGTGAAATGTTCCCTCAGGATGTGGAACCACAGTGAGTTATGATAAACCTGCAATCCTGTGAAATAGCTGTTAAGGATGTGTGACTGCGGTGAGTTATGAAAAAGCGGCAATCCTGTAAATGTCATCTTAGGATGTGTGACCGCAGTGAGTTATGATAAACCTGCAATTGAGTGAAATGTTCCCTCAGGATATGAGACCGCAGGGAGTTATGATAAACCTCCAATCCTGTGAAATGAACCCTAAGGATGTATAACCGCAGTGAGTTATGATAAACCTGCAATCCTGTAAAATGTTTCCCTTAGGATGTGAGACCGCAGTGAGTTATGATAAACCTGCAATCCTGTAAAATGAACCCTCAGGATGTAAGATGGCGCTTAGTTATGAGAAACCTGGTATCCTGTGAAATGATCGCTCAGGATGTGTGATCGCGATGAGTTATGACAAATCTGCTATCCTGTAGAATGACCCCTCTGCATGTATGATTGCAGTAAGTTATTATAAAGCTAAAATCCTGTGAAATACCCCCTCAGGATGTATGATAGTGGTGAGTTATGATAAATCTTCAATCCTGTGCCTTCAGGATGTGTGACTGCGGTGAGTTATGAAAAAGCGGCAATACTGTAAAATGACACCTTAGGATGTGCAATCATGTGAAATGAGCCCTCAGGTTGTGAGACCACGGTGAGTTATGATAAACTTGCAATCTTTTGAAATAACCCCTCAGGATGTATGATCGCGTTGAGTTATGATAAAGCTGCAATCCTCTAAAATAACCGCTCAGGAAGGTGTGACGACGGGGAGTTTTGATAAACCGGCAATCCTGTGAAATTTTCTCTCAGGATGTGAGACCGCGGTGAGTTATGACGAACCTGGAATTCTGTGAAATGACCACTCAGGATGTGATTATGTATCCAAATGGAGATATTTATGGTGTTGACTCATAAAATAGTGTTATATGGAATGCTGGCATAGAAGGCAACAGCGGAAGTTGTATTATATTTTAACGAGTGAAAAGGTAAAACCTTTTAGTCCTGTGGACGCGTCTCTCTAAGTCACCCTTGTCGGTACTTAGGTCGTCGGTCAGATGGTTACCATTTTACTTTTCACAAGTGCTTTGGCCATAACATGGTAACTATTCGGTCGATTCCAACAAAAATTAAAAGTTTATATGTTCTTTTACATTTACTCGGAAATTATTTAATTACCGGGGTGCTCCTAAGGATATTCACAAGATTATTAAAAGCAAACTAACTATGAGTCAGATTTTCCCAATTGGTAAAATATTACATGGTTATATGTCAGAATAATTGAGGGCAGCTGACTTAGGTCTGTTGACCATGTTTCAGTTTTTATTTTCTTCTTCAACATTAAATTTTAAAATAGGTGATAATCTTTTATCGTAGGAAAGTATTGAGTTAAATGTTGAGATGCACAAATGATACTCTAAATTTTTTCTTTATTTTTCTTCCCTATTTTTTTCTGTATTTTTACCCAATTTATATTATCTCACTTTCAACTACGCTAGAAAATGCATATATTGAAGAGGGGTCATCGAAAAAATCATTAGTTATCTTTGACCTCACAATCAAATGAAACATTTATACAATGACCCCTGTAAAAACACTCAGGATCTTGTGAACTTAGATTAACCGCTCTGAAAACACTCAGACTCTTGTCAACTTAGATTGATCACCCTGAAAACACTTAGACTCTTGTGAGCTTAGCTTACCAATGTTTCTGGTTCTGTGTGGTGTAAGGAACTTTTTAAATGATCCTCTGTAGTATATTCTTTTTGATATATATATATACATATAAGTATATGATATAATAACCACTGTATAGGAGATAGAAATTTATTTACGAAGCTATTTTCGGTATGAGAACAATAAAAAACCGAATATATCAACACAGATGTGATGTCAAGCAAGGCAGTAATACATCCAGTAATATATATATATATATATATATATATATATATATATATATATATATATATATATATACCAAAAAATTCTCCAAAAGGTACACACGTCTGTAGGCCAGGCCGCCACTGTCTGCGATGGGCTTGGGTACGATTGAATTCGGGGTGGTATATACCTTCCAACTAGAGTGCCATATGATTAAGGTTGGCTCTTTGAAATGGGAATACGTTTGCCGGGTTCGTCTCAAGGGTTATACGAAAGATAAAAACCTCTACAAAAATAAACTTTAATACAAATAATAATAAGAATAAAGGCACAGATAAATAGTAAAATCTAAATAATAATTAGTACGACCGAAGAATATTATGACGGGCTAAAATTAAGGAAACTAGGTCCGGGAAAAATATATAAGTGATCCAATAAGTTGGATTGAAGGAAAGACTTCTTAGCAAGTCTATTGGCGTTACGTAAAATAGGAGAATTCTTCTAAGGACTGGGAACGGAGAGGTGTGACTTACGAGAAAGGACACCTGGTTTCCTCTGGTGAATGACTGGGGAGGTGGAAGACTAATAGCCAGGTCTTCCTCTGCAGGACGGCAGGAAGTCTCAACCAACGTAGTTAGACGTGGGTAAAACAGGGCATTCTTCCACGTGGTAAACGAGGTTTCTGTAATCTCTTCTGATCAGGGCGGATTACGCGAAGACGATTTGCTGACGAAATGACAAGGGCGAGACGACCACTTCACGGGGCACAGACACTTGGGTCTGGAGGACAAGAAGCTCGGGCTATCTCTCTACCTGCTGAGGCTTTGCAAAAATCACTTAAAATTGGAGCCACAACCATGGTCGTCAGAAGGTTGTGCGCAATAAGGCGTCCCAAGGGATATCGGACCCAGCTTAAGCAAACATGGACCTTGATAACTTGGAGCATCGGCGACGCCAACGGGAAATAAACGAGATTCCCTTCTACCCCAAAAGGGGGGAAGATGAACGCGGCTACTTAGCCTCAGAGCGGAATGGCGTTATCAAACTGGCTAAGATGGTAATAAAGCACCCCAAATTAAATACAGCTGCGCCGATCCATCTCGACTATGGAAATTCTGTGTGTGAACGGCATATTGATCTTCATGCTCTCACAATATATATATATATATATATATATATATATATATATATATAAATATATATATATATATATATATATATATATATATATATATATATATATATATATATATATATATATAAATATATATATATATATATATATATATATATATGAGTGGAAAACGAATTGATGTAATGGGAAAGCCTTTAGGTCCTCTCGTTGGCAAATGTTTTTATGTGTTATTATGAAACACTTTGGCTTGATGATTGCCCCATTGATTTTCGTTCGGTTTTATATAGGTGCTATGTAGACGATACTTTTTTATTTTTTGTTTCTTCGGTGCTCTTTATTGCTAAACCATTTAGGACCTTTGACCTCTTTCTAGGTTCTTCTACCCTTTATCAATCCTTTGGTGTATATGATCACAGATGATTACTTTGAAACTGATTAAAGAATATAGGCTTTCAAAATTTGTGATGATAATGCTAAAAATGGGTAAACAAACGTTAATGAAAATAAGTGTATAAAATTTATTATATCCTTACGTGTCTATGATATTAAGGAAAGCATTATAGATATAAATTTTAACACTTATTCTAGAAGAAATTAAATAACAGATGGTAAGAAAGCATTGATATTTTAAGGTATGTAAATATTGAAATATTCTATGATGGATCAATTGTCATATTTTTGCCTAAAAATTTTGGCAAAATTTTGCCTAGTTTCGAAAAAAATCCTGCATCCCATTCATCTACGAACGACGATCCAGAAATTCTCAGACATGAATTGAGTCGGAAGCATCAAGCTTCTCAGACGATAATATTTGCCTTTGGCTTTAATCGAAAATAGATAATTTTTTAAACCTGAACGAGAAAGAATATAGATTAGAGTGTATTTTCATTCTACTGGAGTATTGTTAAGATGACAAACATTTGTTACGTATTAAATGTGCGGTGAGGAATTTTTTATGCTTTAGGAAAACTATAGAAACAAAACTTCAAACTTGATGATTAAGCATAAATATTGTTTCTTGCATAATTGCATCATAACTTATTAAATTTGAAATAACAATCAATAGGTATAAAGATTTTGCTTACATTTTGTTAAATTATTATTATCAGAGCCAGAACACAAGCAACATGATACCATTTGATAGAAGTAAAAGTCTCTCCCCGAGGTAGATCGAGGCAATTTTAGTGGCCATACAAAAGATAGGCAAATGACAACTGCCTAGTGGTGGTAGATGTGACACGAAATGCTTTAGTGATCGTCGCTTCCACCGTACAGGACTACAGTTAGGTACCCTGTCATCCTTGAAACTAGAATCTACCATACGCATGTAATCCAGGCTTGAACTATTTTGGAAAAATCATTTTTCAAGTGGGAAGGTGGAAGTCATTCTTTGGCCACCTCTATCAGATCTATCGATTTTTTTCATTTCGATATATATTATAAATAACTAAAAACCACAGGAAGTAGACAAAAGACTCTTTTGCTAGCAATTCTGTCAAATAATACAACAAATATGAAAGGATATCAAATATCATTTCACTATCTAATGTGTATCAAAACAAGTCTATATCTTACACTGCCTTCAAGCATATTAGAAAAAAATATTTAGACCTTTTTACATATGGGATTCTTTAGGACAAGGGATCCTTTGCTGAGCGACAGTTAATGAACCTGAAGGTAAAATTAAGAAAGCGGCATAAAAATAAGTAGAGGTGGAAACTTTACCGATCAAATATTGTAGGTCAAAGAAGTAAAGGGAAAGATTACCTCCACCTATACTAAAAAGGTAGGACTGAGCTTTGTTTTCTTGTTAGTATAATTAATATCTAGCTTTTACTGGCCTGTTTCAACCTATACATTGAATGATATCGACATTATAAGATTTCTTTCATATGTGCTGGATTGAATCTTTTTTTTTTAAATTTAGTAAAACTGAATACAAAATATTTCCTAGTAACAGTGGATTAAAAAAAAAAGATGGAATTCGATTAAGTTAATTAGGTAAATGATTTGGTTCCTACAAAATTATATGATATTTCTTTGGCATGCAGGCTTTATTTATCCTCTTTCAAACTTATTTTATTGGAGTGAACTACTTAGTAAGCACTAGTTCATATGAATAAAAGTTAAACTAAACGAAAAACTTGACATTTTCAAAGCAAAAATGAAAGCAGATTATCACTTTGGTAACTCGACACCATTCTTCCATTGTCTAGTATCTCTTGATGCAGAGACCGAAAGAAGTTACCCTGCTAAATAAATTACCAATGTCCTAGATCAGAGACAAAACAATATCATTTAACTGGCTTACTACAGTCAAAATAGTCTATTTTATAGCCTACTACAGCTTTCTTCCATAGTTTCGTAATCATCCATTCCCGCTATATTGATTTTCCCCTACTCTTGGTCTTTCTTCTTGTCCTTTACTTTTTAGGATATTACTATCGACTAATTATTTTCCTTTTTTCTAAAACAACTCAGCCTGATTTCAATTGGTCATAAGAATAATTAAAGAATATTTAAAAGTGAAAAATTATTTGTCTCGAATAAAATTTTAAAATTTCATAAAAAATGTGTAATCAAAACTTTGAGATAAAAAAGAAAAGATCTCAAGAATCAAAGAGTTTAATCGAAACTTTAGAATGGGAGAAAAGTTTTAAATTATTCTCATTGAAAATTATCGTCAAGTTTAAAATTCCAATTTAGTTCCCATCTAGTTGATTATCAGCTCCCATTAACGCCATATCGATCCTGAAGATCTGACCCGTCCTCTCTCAGAACACCATAAGAGGAAGCCAGAGGCGCGGCTTTAGGATCTTTTGTTTAAGGGTATTAAAACTAATCAGTACCGTCTGATACCCATCTCAGTGTGGGCTATTTGTTTAATTTGTAGCTCAAACGGCGAGAGGCTACAGCAGAGGATAACTACACCATTGTCGACCAGACAGATTTTTTATAAGATCCGATGACTAACCTGACCAATATTATCTTAGTTTTGCTCATAAAGAAAGCGGCGTTTACTTCCGTCCAGATCACGATCTGTTACCTTAAGGTTTGAAAGTGGATTCTAGAAATTCAGAGTTGATGGAGGCAAGGGCGATTGTTGCAATATGTGTTTTATTTATTATTCCATAGTCTGACAAACCTAGCCCCCATTTGCTATGTTTACTCGTATTACCTCAGGTTTGAGTATTTTATAATTGGCCATAATGATGACGGTTGGAAAATGGTACTTTACCATTTATTTTTCTTTATCTATCCTTGTATCTCGTCATTTTAAATGAAAAATCTGATATAGGTTAGGGAGCGATATAATATTATCCATTCCTTTAAATATTTGAAGAAATAAAATTGAAGGAAGAAAGCTTCATTGTTTTACTGTTATGTATAATACTAGTTAAAAGGTTTCATTATGTATATTTATGTAATTGTGTATCTATTTGTAATGTATTTGTAATGTTTATTTGTAATGTATATATATGTAATTGTGTATCTATTTGTAATATATTTAAAATGTTTATTTGGTAATATATATTTATTTGCAATGTATATATTTATGTAATATCGAAACAACAATCTCCAACCCCTTTAGTGATTACCCATAATACAAACAACTAACCTCCTCCCACACAACCAACTAACTTGCTACCAATACTTATTTAAGTTTAAATTTCCCTAATTTTAGGCAGTTCACCTCCAATCACTTAACGGGCTCGTACTGGAATTGATTTGCTCTTGATTTTTTGTAACTATTTTATTAATGTGCTCTATTTTTTGTGTGATTATTCAGTGCACTACTACTGCAATGTAAGTCTCTTATAGTTGTTAAATTCGGCGCGTATGTACCTTAGACCTCTCTTTTAATGTGTGATAAGTATTATTAAGATTTTTTATTTGTATGTATTGTATAAACTGGATATTTATAAATATGATATTCATGTTTCTCCAAATCTCATATATTTATTTATAACTTTAAATAAGTAAAAGCAGAACTGACAAATTACAAGCTTTGACTCACTATTTAAACTGCTCTCATTGTTGCTGATAATAATAACTATAATAATAACCTTAATATAGTAATTTTCTATATTTTCTTTGTTTTGCCTTTACTAATACTAGGCTATGCTATATATGAAGGAAAACTCTAAGATTATAAATAATCTTATAAGATTGTTACTTGAGTGTTTGTACACATTTGTGGTTTCTTAAAACTGGCATAGAGTCCAGCTTAGCCTACAATTAGCGTTCTGTAACCTCGTGTTCATAACGAGAACGAGGTTCTTATTATTTTCTTTAGTGTTGTGGGACTTAATCCTGCCCGTAACATTACCTTTCTCTTGTTCTTCTTATTCTTATTCAACATTAATAAATAGACAGTTACTTGTTCTTGTCCGGAAAGAATATTTTCAAGAGAAATACAGCAGTAGCATTATTAGGAGCAGCACAGGAAGAATATATTATAATACTAGAAGGAAGAGGAACATAAATAGCACAGACTTCCGGATTAGCAAAGGCAGGGCTACCAGCAGAGTAAAATTTGGTACTGAATGTCTAGTAACAGCTGCAATAATAATAACAAGAGAACCTGATCTGCCATCAGCAGAGAACGCACTAGTTACACAAGTAGCATCAACAACAAAAATATAAGCTGTTACGTAGCAGCCTAAATAGAAGAAGCCATAGAGGCAGCATTGGCAACAGGAGCAGCAGCGCGTCGATTTTAATGGACAACGAATGAGTTCTGCCATTACTCATGGAAGCAGAGTAGAAATGTGAAGAATGAGTTGTTCATGAGATTTAGATTGAGTAAAGGGTGAGGCCACCTTAAAATTGCCTTGTAATATTTACAGAGTGTGAAAGGCAAAGTTTCAGAGATGGAACAATTTTCCATTTTAACTTTGATGTAGTATTAACAATAATGAAAGGAAAGTGAACATTGTTCGCTCATTCATGTTTGGTTTGGCTGTCAATCTGCAAGGAATATCCTAAAATAATTTGATTTCTTGCCTAAACGATCTTTCTCGTCTAAAATATGACTGCTAAATAACGGTAGCGAGGATACGATGAAATAATTGAGTATAGTTAGAGATGAATTCAAAGGAAAGAGCCGCTGTGTGGTAATAGGTATGGGCCATGTTTGGCCACCTGACATGCCTTGGTAAAAGGTGAAAAAGAGTTAGAAGGATGGGCCACGAGTCGGTTAAGGAGTTGACTCAAAGAACGATGAGCGTTTGAGAGAACGTGATTAGATCTCCATCAGTTTAATTTAATATATATTGAATAAAATTGATGAATTTGCCCTCCCTCTCCTACTTTGTCGTTGGAGATTTCTTGTTTTAGAGACGATCTTTTATTTTTAACACTCAGATATATATAGGTATATATATATATATATCCTTATCAGTTCTTTGATAAGGAACTGAATAAAGTTTGAAAGTACTCAGACATACCTTTTAATTTTTGCTGTGGGACATTGCATTCATATATATAGATATATATATTAACAAAGTCAGTGAGCCCTTTCTTAATTGACAAAATTTTCAGGTGCATTTGCTCATCCTTAGGGCCTTAAATTCTAATATTTCTAAAAATCAAGAAATACGTACAAAATAAAAGAAAAGTATTTAATGAGGTAATATAAAAAAATAGCAGAAGCAATTATAGGGTTTAAAAAGATAGATAAAACTTTATTAGAAATATTATGGCAATTATGAAAATTCAATATAAAAAATAGTTAAAAAGAACTTTAAAGAGAGTAACGTATTTGAAGATAATTTAAAGGGTAAGGTATCCAAGCGAATCCAATCAAAACTAAATTATTCGTTTTAATTTAACATTGGTTGTTGATTTTAAGTTCAAAGTTAGTTGTTTCTTATATTACCGCTAGTTATTAACGAGAGCCTATTAGTTATTTGAGTAAATGAGTGAGGTTTTCTTAATACTACAAAAACTCGATTCCCAATCTTAAGTTTCTTTTCATTGTACAGAAGCTTGAAACTATCTCTATTAATATTTATATTTGGTACAGTGTTTCCTCTTAGGTTATTAACAGCTCAGTGAACCAAAATCCTGGGCTCTATTGTACTCGTAAATATAGTGTGGCCTATATAGCTTTCCATAGAACAGCCAACGCAATTAATTTCATATATGAGATCACTATAAAACCTTAAAGGGAATTTGACTTTTCTTCTAAAAAAATACCTATTTTTCGTTTGTTTATGAAACAAAAGTTTATACAAAATTTGAAAACTTAGCATCACCCAAATTTCAGTCCTTATCTTTATTGTAGGGTAATCGTCACTTCCCCTCGTTCTCTCGTGGTAGAGTCACGAGGCGGTTACCACAAAGACATCCGGTTCCAGGCACCGTCGGGTCAAGCGCGTAACTGCAGCGCCGCACCACTCGTCGCTATGAGTGACCTAAAGGTTGAAATGCAAGATCTCCCCCAGGAGAGTGAGATTCAATTTCACGCCAAGTAAGAAATTGAAGACGTGTTTCTCCCAGGCTCGAAGGCTAGCGAGGAGCCGATGTAAGACTTGGTGAGAGAAACCGTTTGACATAAAAACCCTCCTGGGCCTGTCCTCCAGCCTTTCCCTCTCTTACCACTCCCCCAGTGGGGGTGACGACGTATAAATAACGAACACTGAGGAAAATCAAGGTAGAATATGTCAGTCTCCAGGTGACGAAGTCCTGGGAATTAAGACACCGGGATACGAAGACTGGATTGGTAGTTTATTTGGCTCGCCAGACCAAGAATTACCCTGCAAGAGAGGCAGGGCAACCTAGCTTAAGGGGATAAGAAGCAGCTTATCCTCGAGCTAGTCCCTGGTTATAAAACCAAACGTTTAGGGAAATTTGTTAGGTTCAACTTACTCTCGTCAGAGAGACTCCTCATATCCTGGTGCATCTTAAACACTAGGGGTATTCCTCGTCCTTGATGAATTAAAGAAGAAGGAATAGGCTCCTCCTCGAGCCCTCTACTTCGTAGCCACACTGAACTCATAAGTTAACTTGGTTAAGGAACCAAGTTCAACTTATTCTCGTCTGAGAAACCCTCCTCCATTATACTCGCCCTTGAGGAAGACTGGAACTTAGAAGAAGCTCATCCTCGAGCTGTTTCCTGGTTACCAAACTGACCTTCAAGTTCAATTTATTCTCGCCAGAGAAACCCCCCTCCGTTATCCTCGCCTTTGAAAAAGACCCTCCCCGAGGTCAGTCTTCGCCCATGAGGAATTAATTAACGAAGGAAAAAAGCTTCCCCTCGAGCTCGTTACTTGGTAGTCACACCGCACTCTAAGTCCAACTCACTCTCGCAAGAGAGACCACATCTACCTTTGTGCCGCATAAAGCACCGTAATTGTTCTCGTCCTTGAAGAGCCCCCCCATCCCTGGAATAACGTGTGGACCCCCCAGTCCTACTCTCGCCAAAGGGACCTCGTGATCCCGCCCACCCACATCTGGCCAAGCGGCACGCGTCGTGAGACAATAACATTCTCGAGGTATTTAAACTTCAGTAAAGTCCTGTCCAGCCCCAGCTTAGCCTCCCTTCCTTCAATCAGAAAGCCTGTATTTCTCCCCTATCTCGTTGCTTTTTATACAACCTCTCCCACAACTTTCTCTGGTAAGCCTCTAATTTCACAGGGTAGATGCTGACCTTTTTCTCAAGCCAACCGTCCCGGATCGGGGCTGAGGGGGGAGGGGACAATGTTCCCTAACCCCTGAGCTCCGGTTCGGGATGTGTTTTTTATAACACCTTCTTCATGTCCACCCATACCTTCCTCAAATCCCTTTTCCTCTCCTCTTCACAATCTATCCTTTTACGACGAGTTCAAGGTGGAGCCAACATGACGATGGACTGCCAGGCCATAGGCGGGAGGGGTGGTCCCAAATGGCGATGTCTGGCTCTGCCAGGCCTGTAAGCACCTCTTGCAGTGCAGGCAACTGCAAGAGGTGATGAGCTATTGAGTCCCGTGGCACAAATAGGGTCACCATGCCCATGGATAAAAATAAAAAAACAAACAAATCTCTCCCCATTTCCCCTTGGACATCGACGGAGCCGACCTCAGGCAGCTCCACCAAAAATATAGAGGTCTCTTCCCCCTGTGCTTGCGCAGGGGAGCCTCCATATTTCTTTAACCAGAGAGGAGGCTTACTCCTCTCCTTCACCTACGGGTGCAGGCGACTCCCCCTCAGCCTCTTCTCTGGAGGTGCTTTCCGGCACCTCCCTTTTTCCAGCGGCAGTCCCCTCTTTTCTTTCCAAGGGGACTGCCAAGAAAGCCAGCAGGCAGCCCTTAGCCAGCCGCTCCTTATCAAAGCGGCTCAGTAGGGGAAATCCCCTTAAGGGGGAGAGGGAAGCCAGGCCCCTTTGGTCGCTTCCCTCAAAAGAACTGATGGCAAGGATATTAAACCTTGCCGGGCTTAAGGCCTCTGCCTCCCCATAAAAGACTCTTGACGCTGCCCACGAAGACCTGCCATGTCCTGGGAGGGGATGGCAAACTGGAGGCCCCTCTTGTAATAGACACGGTTTTTGAGGAAAACCAGCCTAAGACGGTAGGGCCTTCCATGGGGGAGAATCCGGCCTCGGCGCCAAGCACTAAACCCGAATCCGCCCCTATGAAAGGTCCCCCTCAAACGGCTGAGGGCTCCGAGGCAGTACAAGGAGGAGAAGGATCTCCTCTGACAGGTGCCCCTACGACTACCAGGACCTTCTCCATTTCGGAGAGGGACCTAACTGAGGCTAACTAATCTGGCATTGGGGCTTCTCCCGGCGGAGGCGAGAAGCAGGTTCATTCCCCGCCCTCCTCTCTAAAAAATAAAAAGACTAAAAAGACAAAAAAGACAAAGAAGACTCGGGGCTCTTCTCCATCCGCGGGGGCTGCGGGGACGGATGGGTCTGTTGCTACTCTGGCAAGCGACCAAGCCAAGATCGGCACCTCCAGCCCCTCTGCCCCCTTCGGTTGCAGAGACCCTGAGTAAGTCCCAAAGTGCACAGGGCGGAGCCTCAATGACATCAGGGCCCCTCATTCAGAGGTTACCTGGCGTTTAAGAGCCTGCTGGCTTCAAACGCTTCCTCGTTATTCGCTCAACTGATGGCACCATTTTGTCTAAGGGCAACAGGATCCATCAGAGGAGAGGATTAGCTAGTACAATTGGTAGAGAGCCGAAGGTGACCCGTTTTTTCGGATGGGAGCTTTGTGGCGAATGCGGTGAATCCCGCCGAGGCGGCCAAGATAAGTGCTCTTCGGACACTTCATGGCACCTCGGTGAGTGTGACGCCACACTCTACCATGAACTATGGAAAGGAGTAGTTTATGCAAGGTAACTCGTTTACTACTCCATTGAGGACATCACCCTAGAGCTGGCCGATCATGGGGTGGTCAAGGTCGAACGTGTAATGAGAAAACAGGGAGGGGCCTCGAGACCCACCCCTACACTCTTCGTCACGTTCGACTTTGACAAGCTCCCTGAGTTGGTGCGGGCCGGTTGGTACCGTTACCACGTGAAGGCATTCGTGCCACTGCCGCGGCGGTGCTATTACTGTCACCACTTCGGCCATACGAATCTCTCATGTAGACGTGCAAATTCGGGGTCACCCATAGTCTGTGTAAATTGCTCAAAGGTCACACACGATAAGTCCAAATCGTGTGTGGCCAAGTGTGTCAATTGCGGAGAGCCACACCCTGCTTCTTTGAAGGAATGTAGTGCATATCTCTTTGAAAAAGAAATCCTGGCCATTCAAGCCCAGGATCGACTTTCATTCCGCGAGGCTAAGGACTTGGTCATGGCGCATCCGGCTCTGCCTGGGACGTCATCTGCCTAAATAGTTAGAAAGGCACCCTCTGATCCTTGCCAATCCAGGCCACCGAGCAGGGTTAATTCCGTGCCCATTCGGAGCCCTTTTGCGGGCTCTACCCAACTCGGGCGCACCCTTGGTAAAGCTGGCGGCAAAAAAGGTTCATACCCAGCCCCATCTATAACCAGGAACTCTCCTTCTTCCCACAGCGTGACCGTTTCCCGTAAGGCGAAATGGCCTCGCGCTTCCACCAAGTCGTTAGAATCACAAGAGGCAACACCCCTGAAGATGGTCGCTAGGCTATCTTCCGGGGTTCCTAAAGCTGTTTCCCGCAAGGAGGACAGCAACAAAGGAGCTTCGGCTCCTTTGCCCACGCCCCGAGGTGAACTGAGTGGCTCGGAGACGGTGGTTCCTCGAAAAGAGGGCCCCCCAACTCTGAAGCCACAACGCCCGCCTAAGGTTTTCGAGGCGGAGGGAGGAAAAGACTCCAATGGGGAGCCCAACCTCCTCCAATAAGTGCTTGAAGGAGACAGCGCCTTCAGCGCTTTGTATGGCCAACAGCGCTGGGGGTTCTCCCCCGGGAAGCGGACGGCTATTCCCGTGAGGGTCTTCAGTTCGAGCAGGGCCCCTGCGTCTCCTCCGAGCTAGGGCTAGAGGGCATATTCCTTCAATCGAATTGCCGTGGACTCCGGGCCAACTGGGAGGAGCTGCAAGGGCTCGTCTCGTCTTGTTCCCCATTAGCTAACTTTTTGCAGGAGACCATGCTAGTTGCGTGTCCCCTGCCCGCCCTTCCGGGGTATAAGGGTCTTGCGACCCCACCACCGCGGGATGGCCGGGCTAAGGGATGCGTGTTTTACACCCAGCATGATGTCTCCGTTCTTCCTTTCTCTTTAGATACGTCCTTTGAGGCAGTGGCTGTGCCGCTGCACCTGGATTGGAGGTATACTCTAATTTATGCGTAAATTCCTCCGTCAGCTGACTTTGACGCGAGGGACATCCGCCGCGTCATGGCACGGTTGCCGAAGCCCTATCTCTTGCTTGGAGATCTGAACGGCAGGCATCCTTTTTGGATAGATTACTCCATAAATCCCAGGGGACAAGTCCTTGCCGATCTAATCGAAGAGCTTGAGATGGGTGTCCTAAACGTGGATGAGTTTACGCATCACTGTCCAAGAACCGCTTCATTCTCTTGCCTTGACCTATCTTTGTGCTCCTCGGATGCACAGCCTGATTTTGATTGGTGGGTGGTCGATGACCTCCATGGTAGTGATCACTTTCCCATTTAAATATCATTTTCAGGGCAACTGCCGCCTGATAGCCCACCTCGGTGGTGCTTGGCGCGGGCGCGGTGGCCTGCATTTCAGGAAATTACTGAATTTTCTATCTCAGTCGAGGAGTTTAGGTCGGTAGATGAGCCCGTTGAGTTCTTCTCCGGCACCTCATCGCCGTGGGTTTAACTACTATTCCTAGGACGTCTGGCCGTTTTGCACGCCGACCACTCCCATGGTGGTCGGTCGAGTGTGAGATGGCCCTCAAACAGAAGCGTTATGCCTACATGCGCTATAAGCGCCGCCCGAACGATTTCACTGTCCCTAAATTTCGTCGGGCTAGGGCTAGGTTCCAGTATATTTCGAAGCACGCCTACTGCTCTTCTTGGCGGGCATACGTGTCTTCACTTAACGGCAAGCTCCCTTTAGCTGACGTGTGGAAGCGAGTCAAAAGGATTCGGAGAAAGTTCTCGCAGGACCCCCTACCCGTTCTCCAGGAGAATGGGACCGCGAACTCGGACCCCACTTCCGTGGCGGAATCCTTAGCGACCGCTTTTTCCGCATTCTCTAGCCGTGATGCTGCTCCGCCAGCATTCAATGCACGTCGTGATGTCTCGGAAGGCCTTCGGCTGGACTTTACCTCCAGAGGCGGAGAACCCTTCAACGACAAGTTTACTGTGAGTGAGGTGCGCTGCGCTCTCGCTTCGTGCGTGGACACCAACCATGGTCCGGACGATGGTCTGTACGCCATGCTTCGACATCAGGATGAGCGAGGCTTGCCTTTACCTTAGATTTGTTCAACAGAATCTGGGTGTAAGGTCTTCTCTCAGACTCCTGGTTAATCGCTACTGTGCTCGATTTCGCAAACCGGAGAGGGATCAATCTACTCCGACCGGTTTCCGCTTAATCTCTCTAAACCTCTTGCGTGTGCAAGTTGATGGAGAAATTGGTAAATGTTAGATTAGCCTTTTTCCTGGACATCGAAGGACATCTGTCTTCCACAAGCTCCACTCCACGTCGGATGCTCTGCCTCGACTGGAAAATGCCGTCTGCGAGGCTTTCCTTCGTGGACAGCACTACGCCTCGGTGTGTTTCGATCTAGAGAAGGCCTATGATACCGCATGTCGATAACGTATCAAGAAAACTCTCCACACGATGGGGGCGAGAGGACGCCTTTCAATGTTTATATCTGAGTTTTTGCGAGATTGTCGATTTCGCGTACGGGTGGGGGGAGCCCTCTCCGGCCCAAAGGAGCAGGAAGAGAGTGTCCCGCAGGTAAGTGTCCTGAGTGTCGCACTCTTTGCCCGGAGCATCAACGGCATCACCTCGGTGCTGCCAAAAGATGTTCTCGCTACGCTCTACGTGCACGACCTTTCGATCTCTTTTGGCGTGGCCCAATGCCAACTCTGGAGCATCGACTTCAACAGGCATTTAACCACGTCTCTCGCTATGCCGAAGAGCCGAGGTTTCGGTTTTCTTTGGCAAAGACTACTGTGAAGCACTTCTGCCACCATCCACGGCTTCACCCCGACACAGATTCTTTTCTTCATGGGATGCGCCTGGATGTGGTTGAGTCGCACCGTTTCCTTGGTCTTGTATTCGACCGATGCCTCACCTGGGAGGCTTATATTCACAGCCTTAATGTCTCTTATACCCGCGCCATGGAAATTCTCCGTTCCGTGACATTCAACGTTTGGGGCGCTGATATGGCTACTATTTACTTTTTTATCGATCCTTTGTTCGCTCAAAGCTCGACTAAGAAAGCGAGTTTTATGCATCCGCAGCCAAGCGTTTATTGTGAAAGGTGGATTCGATCCACCACACCGGTCTTCACCTTGCGACTGGTGCCTTCCGCACTTTCCCCATCGAGAGCCTGATGGTCGATGCTGGGGTGATGCCACTTGCTCTGCGCTGCGTGCAGTGCATCACCCGCCTGTACGCGCAAACCCGGCGCCTCCCCCAGTCGCTAACAGCTCTCATTGCTTCCGCAGCTGATCTTGATGGTGCCTATGCCGCCGAGAGACGCCAGTCATACCCTAAGCCCTTTGAGGTTAGGGCCAGGAAACTCCTTCGAGAGGTAGATATAGCTCTCAGGCCGGTGGCGCCTCTGGTTCTGCCCAGGACTCCACCCTGGAGGGTACCGCATTTGGCTATTTGTCGCCACGTATCTGCTCCTAAAGCTTGTACGGCGGCGTGAGTATTGCGTTTTATCTTTTTGGAGCACACATGGTGTCACGCTGGAACCATGCCAGTGTATACGGATAAATCAAAGTCCCAACAGAGGGTTGGCTTCCACGCCTTATCCCCTCTGTTTGAAGTCAGCGGGGCTCTACTAGGCGCTGCGTATGTCTTCAGGGCCGAGCTGGTGGCAATACAACACTCGGTACGGGAGATTATGAGACGTGCCCGGTTCGGAGACCGGATTGTGATCTATAGCAACTCACAAAGCGCCCTGAGTGCTCTCGGGGAATTGGAATCTCTGCATCCCCTGGTTCGCGATATCCGTGACGCCACGGTTTTAGCAAGCCGGGCAGATGTCGACATCATTTTCTGCTTGGTTCCTGGACATGTAGGAATTGCGGGGAATGAGCGCGCCGGTGAGGGCGCCAAAGAGTTCGCGAGGACTCTACGACCGGACCAGCGTTTCACACTTCCTCACACCGACTACATGGCAGGAATATGGGCAGCTCTTCGGACTGCTTGGCAAAGAAGATGGGAGACGGTCGAAGGAAACTTAAAGTTGCGTGCCATTGCGCCGCGACTGTTCCCATGGACCTATCCCCCAATGCCGCGACGGCTGCAGGTCGCTTTCTGTTGTCTCCGAATTGGACACACTCGTGTGACGCATCTCTATTTGATGGAGCGCTCGCCTGCGCCGTATTGCGACGACTGCGTTGTCCCCCAGACTGTTCAGCACATACTTATCGAATGTCCCGGTCTGGGTGATTTTCGCGCACGTTACCTATCCCGGTACCGGGATGGGCGGGGTTGCCCCTGCCTGTCCTTTGTACTCGGGACGAGTGCGTGCACATTGACTGGTGGACTTGTTGACTTTTGGGGGGAGGCCGGCCTTCTTCCTTTCATTTAACCAGGTTTAATTGTTGTTTTTGTTATTGTTTTGTTATTGTTATTGTTATTTCTTTTATTGTCGTTTCCTGTTCAATTTTTTTAAAGTAGCCTAGAACTAGGCTGTTTGTTTACGGCGACTTATGCCTAAGTCAGCAGTCGCCAGATAGCCCCTTAAAAAAAAAAAAATGAGAATGAATAGACTCATGGATGGCTAGACATTTATTATGCTCAAAATCTATAGAGCAATCAGGCTTCACGGAAATTACATCGGGGATTTCGGTCAAAAAAGAGCCAATTGAGTCTTCTGATGAGGTGTCAGGTGGAGATTTGAATCGAGTTCCGGGGCGGAGCTTTCACGGGAACCAGGAAGCGAAGTGAGAGGGTAGTGGTTATCAGACTCGACACATTTGGTTTAAATTAAATTAAGAAGCTCAGAGGGATAAGAGGCTTCCATTGCTGCCTCTACGCCATTGCAATTATGTTTTTCATGCAGGCGCGGTGGTGGTAGTGCGACTTTATCTTATAAAAATCCGGATTCAAAATAACGGCCGATAATAATTCCGACATAAGGGTGAGGTAGTTGATGTTGGCGTCAGCGGGATGGGAAATAAAAATTTCCCGTCGGTGGGTATTGAGGAGGGGTGAGTAGTTGATCATATCCATCAGCTTCAATGTCCCAGTGGTTCACTTCGAAAATTTTCTCAAAGTCAGTAAGGTAGGCGCTGAAATCCACGCAATCCTTAAATACTGGCAACTTTACTAATGGGGTTTGTGGGATTCATTCCACGAGCTAACGGAAAGAGTCATGCCTACAAATTCTTTCCCTTTCTTCCATTTCTCTCTGCTCTTTTCTCTTCTCTATTAAGCTTCTCTTTGTTCGTTTTCTCTTTTCTCTTAAGCTTCTCTTTGTTTTCTTTCTCTTCTCTCGTCAGCTTCTCTTTGCTCTCTTTTCACTGACCTTTCATCGCTTTCTTCCTCTTAATTATAGGCAAACTAGGTCTCTCCCTGTAAATACGTTTCCAAGTAACCCACGGAAAAGATCATAATTCTCTCATAAGGGTACCAAAATTCTAACGGCGATTTAAAAAATGATTGTACGCAATTAATAAAGAAAATAAATTAAGTAATAATTAAAAAGTTTATCCCTATTTGACCAGTAATTATCGGCCTTTTTATCCAGTACGGGGATTAGTAAGGGTTTTTATGGAAGATCGTCTTCCCCCTCCCCCCCCCCCAAAAAAAAACACACACAACATAAATAAGCTTGAAAAAAAATGGTCTCCACAAAAGAAATGATCAATGAAAAGTAAAAAAAATTAAGAATTTGTTCCACTATCTTTGAATAGCCTTGAACGAACTTGGCAAACTGGTTACTAAAAAACTTAACTGGGTGAAAATCTTGGAAATAAAAAAGGTTCCTTAAATGCAAAATAACCCAACTTTACCTCACACCAAATTTTAATATAAGGATAATGATATATAGTTTATATATATATATATATATATATATATATATATATATATAAGTCAATGTATGCCTGTATATACTCGCTCGGCCCAAAGGGGCATACACAAGCACCGGCAGGTAGCCAACCTTATGCCACCTGCGATATGCTTTGGGTCAATTAAAGGAGTGGAGGACGGCCTCCTTGATTTTTATACAGAGTTCGATTTACGGTTGACGGGGATTAACCTAATAGCTTTTCAAGAACCAGTTAAAAGGATTTATAAAGAATAATGCCCCAAATTTAAATTTAATATATATATATATATATATATATATATATATGAGGAATTAAACCACATTCTCCGAAGACAATTCAATTCAAAACAGTTTCAGTGTATCTCACACCCTTTTTCAACTTACACGGGATAGAAAATATAAGAAAAGTGCTTACAAACATAACAAAGGATTAGGTCGTGGAAAATCCCCTTTTTCTTCAAATCCCCTACTTGTGGCTAATCAGGGGGAGGGGGGGGTTAGGCCTGAACATATTGAAGGGCTGACATTTAACTATTTTGTTTATATGCTTTCTTATTACAGGATTACAAGAAAGTTGACCCTCGGATAGATTTAAATTAGGAACTGACGATATCAAGCTCGATTCTACGATTCTTCTCTTAACATAGTTAGCAGATTTAAATACCATTTTGCTTCCATTGAAATCGATCGTATGATTCTTGTCTCTAACATGGCGAAATATTCCACTGCTTTGGCTGCCCACTCTAATATCTCTTTTGTGTTCATACAATCTCTTTTCTATATTTCTCCCCGTTTCCCCTATATAAACTTTATGGCAATCGTTGCATGGTATTGCATAAACTCCTATGTTAATATCTTCTTTGGGTTTCCTGGCAATCATCAATTGGTTTAAGGAATTATTATATTTAAAGGGTAGATTAATACCCGCTTTTCCAAATTTGTCCTTTAAACTATTTAATTTATTATTAAATGGCAATGTTATACATTTGTTGAAGTCATTAGTGCGGGAAGTCTTATTACCATAGAATGTTTTCCTAGCTGCAAAATGGGCAGACAATATGAACCAATCGGGGTAATACAAATTAGAAAAAAATGGTCCTGATAATGACAATTTCTTCATCCAAATAGATAGGATGACATATTTTGGGTTTCTTGGCAATCATCAATTGGTTTAAGAATTATTATATTTAAAGGCTAGATTAATACCCGAATTTCCAAATGTGTCCTTTAAACTTTTCAATTTATTATTAGATGGCAATGTTATACATTTGTTGAAGTCTTTAGTGCGGGAAGCCTTTCTACCATAAAATGTTTTCCTAGCCTCAAAATGGGCAGACAATATGAACCAATCGGGGAATACAAATTATAAAAAATGGTCCTGATAATGACAATTTCTTCATCTAAATAGATAGGATGACATATTTTGTATGCTCTAAGAAAAAGGTTAGAAATTACCGATTTTTTAACAGTATTATCGTGAAACGAAAAATAATGTATATAGGCATTCAAGTGGGTTGGTTTCCTATAAACGTCAAGTTTTAATTCATACTGATCTTTATTAATGAGGACATCTAAAAAGAGTAATCTATTATCATATTCCCATTCATATTTAAATTTGATGGAGCCATGCAAATTATTAAAATTATTAAAAAAGCTATCAAAATCATGGCCATTAAGCCATACAGAAAATACATCGTCAATGTACCTTAACCATATAAAGTTAGGGGGAGAAATTGTGGGAAGGAGTTCAGTCTCAAAATATTCCATAAAGAGAAATGCCAATATCGGAGATAAACTATTTCCCATGCTAAGGCCCAATATTTGTCTTTAAAACTTATTATTTACTCGAAACACATTGTCAGAGAGACATAATTCAACTAAATCGATAAATGTACTTGTAGAAATGGGAAGATCCAAATTAAGTCTAAGCATGATTTCCCGCAGAAGGCTATGATTGGGTCAACCGGAACATTGGTAAACAAATAGTTTACATCGAAGCTCACAAGTTTTCCATCCGGTAATTGCAGGTGGTTGAGGCGGTCAACGAAATCTTGAGTGTTCATAATGTGTGCGATGAGATTCTTCCAACTGCTGGAGATAAATGCTTGGCGAGCCATTTGGAGAGCTTATAAGTGGGAGAATTTATATTGGAAATGATTGGGTGTAAGGGACCTTCCTCTTTGTGGGTCTTTAGGAGCCCATACATATAGGGAAGATAAGGGTTGGTACTCCTGAATTGTTTAATTAAATCTGCCCTTTTCAATATTCTCTTTAATTTTTGTTTGAAATTGCATGTTTTGTTATTGAGTGGGTCACTTTGTAGCTTTTCATATGTGTTCACATCGTTAAGAAGTTCATTTAGTTTATCATTATAACTATGTTTGTCTAAAATGACTAACTGATTCGTTTTATCAGATTTGGTTATAACAATGTTGTTATTAAATTTAAGTTTATTTAACGCAAACTGAAATCTTTTGGGAAAAGCAATTTGGTCAGATTTTTTAGAATTTAGGGGAATAAGCATACAACCCCTAAGAAATTCACCACTTATTTGCTCATGTGAGGGTTTGGCTATGGATACTAACTCCATATAGTTAGTTAATTGGATTGTGATAATTTATAATATGACAGATTTAAGCTCGAGGAGCAAAATTAACGTTAACTCGAACAAGAGTTATTAGTTACCATTGAGCGGGAAGACAATTCACAAGTGGTTGCGGGTGACGATTGACAGGGTGTAATCAGGGGATTACAACACAAGATCGCTTTATCTTGAAGCGTTTTGGTAGTCTCAACGGGGGGAGGAACTAACGGCCAAGGTCTTCCAGATAGCCCTAGGAAATGGCCGTCCCTAGAGGAATCTCGAAGTCAGTCTATTTAAACTTACTTCGAGATAACGAGTTGGATCGGACAGCGAAGTTTGCCTCATAATATGGGGGTAGGGTTACTAAGGCTGCGCTCATGACAGAATAGACATGCCTGGGAAGCATGAAGGCAAGAGCTCGGTGTTATTTCGTGGAGGGGGGGGAGCGTCCAAAAGCAAATATAGCTGGGTCGAGTGACAGCGCGGGAGTGCTACCTTTTCGAAGATTCTTAACTTAACAAGCCAAAAAGCACGTTCTTTAGAGCGTAGAGGCTGAAAGGGGTATTCCGAGGGGGCTCCCTCTCATGCTCGTCTTTCGAAGGCATCCTCTCATAAGTCCACATAGACATTAGACATCCAATAGAAACTTAAGGAGGGAAGAAATTATTTTGCCTAATTTAAGAATAGATACGTGCTAAATAAATAATTTGAGCTCCAACGATTTCTGTTATCAAAAGAAAAATAAGTGACGGATTAAGATCTCGTGTATGCTATTATAAATTCGAACCCGACTTAATGTCTCCAGAGATAGAGCCTAGGTAATAATAAACGCCTTTAAATACCTTAAATAGGTTTAAAATAGTATAAAATAATTATAAAAAAATGGAAAATTATAATAAAGTTAGGTAAAACCATCACATTATTCATAAATTCAGTTATATTTTAGTAGGCATTCATATACTGCAATAATACCAATTCTGAGGTTTCAAATCAGCTCTGAAAACATTTGATATTTCTAAACAAAAATAATTCAAGCTCAACAATATTGCCAAAACTAATAAAGGTCTTTTCTCCTTGTTTTTAAAATCCATTTTTTCATTATAGATCAAACGGAAGGAAGATTGGCGATTTATATTACAATTTAAGTCTCTTTCGATGATGCGTTAAAACCTTATCAGTGAGGACTTTCGAATCCAGGGAAGGCTTGCTCTTTATCAAATTGCTGATATTAAATAAAAATCAAGAGTTCAAATAAAGGGGTCAAAAATTTCTATAAGTTGTGGTGTTTTTTAGAATTAAGAGCTAAATTAAACAAGGCTCTAACTTTAATAGAATGTAAAAGGGTTTTGTTAAAAAAACGGTTGACAAATTTCCTAAGTTTTACTTATTCCAGCTTAATTCATAATATAAATTTATTTAATCTTTATGGATTGTAGGAGAATCCTCACTCCCCCCCCCGTTCTCTCGCGGTAGGGTTACAAGGTGGTTACCGCAAAGACATCCGGCCCCAGGCACCGTCGGGTCAAGCGCGTAACCACCTTGCTGCACCACTCGGCGCTATGAAAGACCTAAAGGTTAAAATGCAAGATCGCCCCAAGAGAGTGAGATTCAATTTGACATCAAGTAAGAAATTGGAGACGTGTTTCTCCCAAGCTCGAAGGCTAACGAGGGGCCGATGTAAGACTTGGTGAGAAAAACCGTTTGGCATAAGAACCCTCCTGGGGCCGCCCTCAACCTCCTCCCCCTCTTACCACTCACCCAGTGGGGTGGCAAGGTATAAATGAGGAACACTGAGGAAAATCGAGGTAGAATACGTCAGTCTCCAGGTGACGAAGTCCTCGGATTAAGACCGGGCTACCTAGGCTGGATTAGGATTTTACTTGGCTTGCCAGACCAAGAAGTACCCTGCAAGAGAGGCAGGGTTTCCTACCTTAAGGGGCCAAGAAGCAGCTCATCCTCGAGCTAGTCCCTGGTTACCAAACCTAACGCTAAGTAAACTTTGTTAAGTTCAACTTACTCTCGCCAGAGAGTCTCGTCATATCCTGGTGCATCTTAAACACCAGGGGTATTCCTCGACCTTGAGGAATTAAGAACTGAAGAAGGAAAAGGCCTACCCTTGGGCCCGTTACTCGGTGGCCAAACCGAACTCATAAGTTAACTTGGTTGAGGAATCAAGTTCAACTTATTCTCGTCAGAGAAATCCGCCTCCGTTATCCTCGCCCTTGAGGAAGACTGGAACTAAAAAGAAGCTTATCCTCGAGCTAGTTCCTGGTTACCAAACCGACCTTCAAGTTCAACTTATTCTCGCCAGAGAAACCCTCCTCCGTTATCCTTGCCCTTAAAGCAGACCCTTCCCGAGTTCAGTCCTCGCCCATGAGGAATTAGGTAACGAAGGAAAAAAGCTCCCCCTCGAGTTCGTTACTCGGTGGTCACACCGCACTCCAAGTTAACTTGGTTTAAGAACAAGTTCGAGTTACTCTCGCCAGAGAGACCACGACTACCTTGGTGTTGCATAAAGCACCGTAATTGTTCTCGTCCTTAAAAGTACCCCCCATCGGAATACCTAGTGGACCCCCAAGTTGCTAACCTCGCCAAAAGGACCTCGTGATCATGCCTACCTACATTTGGCCAGGCGGCTCCTGTCGTGAGACAATAACATTCCTGAGGTATTCAAACTCCAGTAGAGTCCGTAAGCCTAAATCTTATATATTGATGTGTGTAGCGGATTTAACCAATTTTAGAGGGTCAAACTAACTTAATTATTGCTTGTTTATTATAATATTCGGAGTATGGCTGTGGTTAATGTTTAAATTTTGTGTATTCAATTGTTAAAGTTAAAATATAAGTATTTTGGGGGGAATTATTGTGCGTTTCTCTATATCCTTACGTGTTTCCAACGGCTCTGATCTTTAAAATAACAATATTCGCACTCTTAGAACAAAAAGGGGGGCATTCTACGACATATTATAAAAAAGTGGTGTCAGGTTTGTAGGTTTTATATTAGAAAGAACTCAGCAGTGTCTAATTAAGGAAGAGCCAACACGTCTAGGAATATAAGGAATTAGAGAATAATTTACGAGAGGAAAATTCGTAGAGTTAGGGGTGGTAACAATCTGAAGGTAATTGGTAGGTCAAGTGGTAAATTTATTTTCGTAGTGGTATTTCAATTAACATAGTAGTGGGATTAAGGGTAGGTTATGCTGAGCGCTACCTGGTGATTGGAGGCATACGTATCTCAGAATACAGAAAGGAAAAATCGACGGACCAACAAGAAATGGATCCGGTCGAAAGATTTCACCAACAAGCCCAAAGTCTGGGACTTGAAGGCAAAGAGATGCATGACTACGTCATTGCAGAAATGAGAATAGATTGCGAAGAAGAAAAAAGAGTTTTGGATGTAGAAGAACAAAAATTAATAAAGTTTAATGGAGAAACAGAGGATATAATAAGAGAGGATAGAAGAGAATGTGAATCAATCAAAATACGGATGAACCGGAAAGGTGAAGAATCCCGAATACAGCGGAAAATAGAAATATAGCAAAGAAGATTCTTTAGCGGAAGCAGAACAAACGAAAGAATAAGACAGTTGAAAAGAGAAGCAAAAGAATTCAGAATAAGGATAGAAAGGGAAGATGAAGAAAGGAGAATAAAGATAAAGCTGGAAGATGAAGCAAGGAGAACTCGACGGGAAAACGAAATAGCGAAAGCAGAAAATGAAGCTGAGGAAAAGAGAATGAAGAGGAAAAAAGAGTCGAAAGAGAGGAGAATAAAGATTAAAAAATAAATAGATGAAAGAAGAATACAGAGGGAAAAAGAACTTGTTCAAGCTAAAAGATTAGAGAGAGAAGAAAAGGAAAGATTTTTCGCACTTGAAAGAACACCTATCGAGAATCTCATAGAGGCCGAGGAAATTGTTGCTCGTTCTGGACCTAAGAAAGGATTATCGAGGGAAACCCAGCCAAATGGGGTGACGATGGAAGAAGTTGAAAGTAAGGACGAGGTACCAGCAGGAGTACCTAAGGGAGAGCCTACAAGGAGAACCCAGCCAAATGTGGTTATCAGGGAAGAAGTAGAAGGTAGGATAGAGGTATGAGCAGGTGTACCTGAGGAACTGCCTACGAAGAGAACCGAGTCAAATGAGTTGACAAGGAAGGAGGAAAGAGGTGATATTGCGATACACCCAGATAAAACTAGTCAGATGGTAGACATGGATGAGTATTCCCTACTCCTAGTAGTCTTCTCCCCGAACGGAACGTCCACGGAGTTACCGCTAATACGCTAAGTCGTAGTGAGCGCCACGCCCATTAACGACCTCGCAGGGAAAAGTTTTTTTGATTCCCGAAGATTGAACCCAGACACGATCTTCCCGTGTACCTGAGGAAAGGAGAGATATGGGACCCACGCTTCCATCAATTATGCCCCGCTGCAACAGGCCGCTCTAGCCATAAGGGTCAGGTTAAAGTTAGTCAAGTACAATAAAAAGGGTAATTCAAGTAGGTTGAAACACCACTACCATTTAGTGACATGCTTGGGTAGACTCCATAACCCTAACGGCCGACTCAGGCGCGGCAGGATAATGGTCACAGAGCACCATTTTAGTATTAGCCACATCAAAGGAGCCGATAAAGTACCACTGCTCTATAGGCGGAGACGAAATACCATTGAGGGTTATTTCAGTACCTAATAAGCGTGAAACCATGTTTTCATTTGTTTTTATTGTTAATAGTTATCGGTAGGATTTAAATTCTCAAAAGTTTAGAAATGTAAGGAAGTAGCTTGTTTTTTTCTTTTGTTTTGTTGCGGGTAAAATTGTATTGCGAGTAGGTCTAGTTCGATACATTGCCTGTGTAAAAGCGAGCGAGTGCGCTCATGTGTAAGGAAACTTAATGTAAGAGAGAGGTCAAAGAAATACAACTTTGCTAATCTCGAACAGGTTGAGTTAGTTGTTTTGAGTTCCAGGGAGTCCCCCTCCCATTAATTTCTTCGATGGGAGGTGTGTAGGGGAATCGTCACTCCCCCCGCCGTTCTCTCACGGTGGAGTCACGAGGCGGTTACCGCAAAGACATCCAGCTCCAGGCACCGTCGGGTCAAGCGCGTAATCGCAGCACCGCCCCACTCGGCACTATGAAAGACCTAAAGGTTAGAATGCAAGATCGCCCCCAGGAGAGTGAGATTCAATTTCTCGTCAAGTAAGAAATTGGAGACGGGTTTCTCCCAAGCTCGAAGGCTAACGAGGAGCCGATGTAAGACTTAGTGAGAAAAACCATTTGGCATAAGAACCCTCCTGGGGCCGTCCTTAAGCCCCTCCCCCTCTTATCACTCCCCCAGCGGGGGACAAGGTATAAATGAGGAACACTGAGGAAAATCGAGGTAGAATACGTCAGTCTCCAGGTGACGAAGTCCTCGGATTAAGACCTGGCTACCTAGACTGGATTGGTAGTTTACTTGGCTCGCCAGACCAAGAAGTCCCGTGCAAGAGAGGCAGGGCTACCTACCTTAAGGGGCTAAGAAGCCTCCCATCTTCGAGCTAGTCCCTGGTTATCAAACCTAACGCTAAGTTAACTCTGTTAAGTTCAACTAACTCTCGCCAGAGAGATTCTTCATATCCTGGGGCATCTTAAACACCATGAGTATTCCTCGTCCTTGAGGAAGTAAGAAAAGAAGTAGGAAAAGGTTCCACCTCGAGCCCGTTACTTGGTGGCCAAACCGAACTCATAAGTTAACTTGGTTGAGGAACCAAGTTCAACTTATTTTTGTCAGAGAAATCCGCCTCCGTTATCTTCGCCCTTGAGGAAGACTAGAACTAAGAAAAAGCTCATCCTCGAGCTAGTTCCTGGTTACCAAACCGACCTTTAAGTTCAACTTATTCTAGCCATAGAAACCCCCTCCGTTATCCTCGCCCTTGAAGCAGACCCTCCCCGAGTTGAGTCTTTGCCCATGAGGAATTAAGTAACGAAGGAGAAAAGCTCTCCCTTGAGCTCGTTACTCGGTGGTCACACCGCACTCCAAATTAACTTGGTTTAAGATGCAAGTTCAACTCACTCTTGCCAGGGAGACCACAACTACCTTGGTGCAGCATAAAGCACTGTAATTGTTTTTGTCCTTGAAGAACCATCCAACCCCCTGAATACCGTGTGGACCCCCCAGCTGCTACCCTCGCCCAAAGGACCTCGTGTTCTTGCCCACCTACATCTGGCCAGGCGGCACGCGTCGTTAGACAATAACATTCCTGAGGTATTTAAACTCCAGTAGGGTCCGTAAGCCTAAATCTTATATATTGATGTGTGTAGCGGGATTAACCAACTTTAGAGGGTCAAACTAATTTAATTAATGCTTGTTTATTATAATATTCGGAGTATGGCTGTGGTTAATGTTTAAATTTTGTGTATTTAATTGTTAAAGTTAAAATATAAGTTTATTTGGGGAATTATTGTGCGTTACTCTATATCCTTACTTGTTTACAACCGCTCTGATCTTTAAAATAACAATATTATCACTCTTAGAACTAAAAGGGGGGCATCCTACGACAGGGATTAATATCACAAAAACCTTCGCATTAAAATTTAAGTATATTTTATCCCATTAATTATTTATTCAACCTAACGTGTTTATGAAATATATTATTTCTTGGTAACACAGTACTGCAAAGCCTAGCGGCAGTCATCCACAACTATTCGAGAATGTATGAAATTTAAATTATTATCTCGTAGTTAACTTACCTTGTCCTGAATTTTATAAAATTGTGGTCTAATTTGAGTGAATGTACAAATGCGATGGCTAAATTTTCATAGCGAAATAAGTATCTCTTTATTAAATATATCCATTTATTTTTAAAACCGCGGCCGACGAACAGCAGGTAGATATATGATAGAACTTGCCTATAATAAGTTCGCGAGAAAGTGGTACCATGGAAAATATGAAAGGTTGATAGTCCCAATATAAATAGAATTCTATTAGGAGCACTAGAGTTATTGGGACATCTAGTATTTATGTAGGAGACAATTATTTCGTACTTTATATTTCACCATGTAAATAGACCAACAAGCAGCGTGCGAAGGATGAAAATTTATGTTCTCATTAACTTCTCTATTTATGTTTATCATTGAACAACTTCGTATTAAATTCTCCTTAGCAATGTCTTTATTGACATTTGAGATCCAAAATGGTGCTTTTTCAGCCTTCTTCTTTATATTTTAGTGATGCGTTCTTAACTTAGTTTTTTAGAAGAAACATTCTTTTGTAAACTGTTTTTAAATGCAAACCTTTGCGTAATCGACAATTAAAACAATTCCATTTTTAATTTGTTTTCAAAGTGGATTCTAGCAAAAATATCGATCAATTAAGCAAACCAAGTGGCATCTACAGAAAAACCTAGTCACCAAACTTCGTCATTAAAAAAGTTTTTCCAAACTCCTGATTCAACTTGGATTCAATGGAAAAATTTGAGCAGATTCTGGGTGGAGAAACCTGTTTAGAAATCAGAAATCAGTTAATAGGACGCATTCTTCTTCGAAACAAGATGAAATAAGGATGCCCATGGTTATCACGATTTTCGAAATATAACTTTCTTCTCCATTCTGGACAGCTTCTTCGCGGATCGGAACTTAACCACGTGCGAACAGCGAGGTCATGTGTATACAATAGGCCTACTGTTTAACTAATTGTCACACAATTTGTGCGAGGTTAGGTCTGGGAAAGACTTGAGTAATGCATTGTAATTAGCATGTAACTTTAGATGTACGGCTGACAGAAGGCCTGCAAAACTCAGCATGTCAACTTCTTGAACACACGTGTCAAGACTGTACCGCGGGGTGTGGGCAGGAGGAGTGTCGAAAATAACGGTACCAGACACACGGTCCATGTGAGCATGCCAGTTTGTCTAGGAGAAGCGAGAACAGCCGATAGGCGGACCATCCGGCGAAGAGCCAAATGGAAAGACATTTTTATGAATTAACCAGGATATGTGGCCCGAGATTATTTTTATCTAGGAGATCATCGGTATCGACATCTGCTCTGATGCAAGGCTGGTAGTATGAAGACGGTAGAGCGGCTGTAAACTAAGAAATTTTATGCTAGTCTAGATTCCGGATAAAGAGGCAAGGGCTCGAGCTCACCATTGGCCAAGTTGTGTACTTGATGTTGAGTCGGTTAATTAATATTTTATGACAGCATGAGTTTCTAGGAAATAGACCAAGAGACCAACTTAGACTGCTATAAGAGCGACGATATCGTGGCAGTAAACAAATTGCTTTTATCTAAAAAAAATCACAAGAAACTGTTTCCGTGTTCTGAACTATGATAATTTTGCCTAGCTATCAAAAAAGATTTCTTCATTTAACCTAGATTCTAATACTTCCGTTGCTTTTTTGGCGAGGAAAAAATCACGTGCTCTCTCATTCAGTTTCGCCTGAATATAACGCTTAGGAGCTGATGACTCTTTCGCATTAGATGATGATTCTCTAAATCTGAGACTCTGTCTTAAAACTGCTGATCATAATTACTGATTTCATCATCAGAGGAGGCATGAAAATTAAAAAACTCGAAATGGAACTTCCTAAGAATGCGGAGTAAGTCATACTGATGATGGCATAAGGGAATAGGATATCTTGTGACGGTTTTTCGTGCCAACACCTTTAATGTTGACCAGGTAAAAATTGTTGTCAGTTATGAGGTCCTTTATCTCACACCAAACGAGGAGGATCCTGAAATGTAGACCTTATCGTTTTCCTTACAATAGTGACACACTGGCAGTCAAGCCGGCTTCTTGTCTTTAACAACAAGGAGAAAATCAAATTAAATCTTATAGGGCGGGGTACATATCTTGTTACATTTGAAGAAGCCCTCGGTGTATATAAAATAAAAGATGAATATGGTTACTTTAAAGAAAAAGCATAAATTGCAAAGAGCAAGCAAACTATAACACACAGACAAAAATCGATTATATATTTGTTAAAAAAAAATAAATAGAATCAGTAGAAAAATCTTATCCTCAAAAATGAATGAAAAAGTGCAGAAATATTTATTGCAAACAGAAGCTACAATTTCTAACCTAAAAAATTTTTAAGAGGTGTTTGTGTTATAATGCTTACCCGAGTGAAAGAAATAATCATAATCTAAACATCATAATATAAAATATATAAAATAAGCCTCAAACGTCATTTTAGAAACTAGAAAGAGGAATTTAGCACTATATTAGGAATATATATATAACCAACAGAGTGATCTACCTTGACCAGTGCAAACATCTTGGACAGGTCTTGGCAAAATTCATAACATGATTTTAAAAAGACTTACTCCTTTTTTAATCCAAATTCAATTAATTCAGGACCTCCGAGGGCGTATTCTGGGTGTTTTATAATACTGTAGAATATCAAATTAATATTCAACTGGACCCCTTCTATTATTGTTCTCCTCCACTAACATTCCAGAAATGTATTCATTTTAACAAATATGCCACGTATTTTTGTGTTCTTATGAAATTGTTTCTTTTGTTGATAGTTAAGGGCCAGGTTTGACCACCCCGCAAGAATCCAATACAATATCAATCCTGATCATCCTGTGTTCAAGTGGCAAACTATGGTTGATTGCACAAAGAATTGGCAATTCCTATCTGTTTTAGTTGGGACAAGCTATCCTTAAATCAATTCCATGTATTAATTATTTTAGTAGAAAGGGAAGTTTTAAGGTGAATTTCAGGCAAAGTAAGGAATGGCGATCTTCCAGGCATCAGGGTTGAAAGAGTTTCATATTTTAAGACTGTTGAGTGCTTAGTGGGAGGAGGGATTTGGGATTATGTATTATCAGTAACTTTAGCAAAGC
Organism: Ceratothoa steindachneri; assembly: GCA_963969495.1. Lineage (NCBI taxonomy): Eukaryota > Metazoa > Arthropoda > Malacostraca > Isopoda > Cymothoidae > Ceratothoa > Ceratothoa steindachneri. The sequence goes on from OZ018328.1 coordinate 15,257,360, forward strand.
AAATAACTATTTGTTGGATTCATTGTCAGAAAGTGAAAATTCGCCATCTTGAGGAAGCAATCCAGTAAAACGGGTGGCAATTATCGCCTTCACTTTTGAAGATGATGCTTGGGTGATGTAGCATTGGATTTCTTAATCCTTTTCCGGTGACATTGTAATCTTTTAATCCAGATTAATATAAATATATTGCTATCATTTAAATTCTCTTGTTGTCAATCGAGATGCCTATGAATACGACCTCTGGTGGGTTTGTCATGACTTATAAAATTGTTTCATGCTTCACGTTCGAGTGCCGATACTGTAATCCAGTTAACATTGATACCAAACCTGGTTCTTGCTTGGCTTTAAAAACCTTTTTATTCAGTCCATCTATGGGTACTTGCAGCGTCGTGTCTATGATATTGTTAAGCTGTTTTCATCACGCGTACACCGAGATCCCTTGAAGTTAAGTTCGTTCCAATGGTAAATTACTTCGAGGGAATAGTTAACACATAGAAACGGCCTCGCAAAATCAACCATAAATGTTGATCGCCTTAAGAAGGTACCGAAATAAAATCAACCAGGTTCGTTTTGATTCTTGGCCACTAGCACAACCATTCCTTTGTCCAGCATGCACCTCCACACCCTAAGGGGTTAAGTTGATTAAATTTAATTTCTAAGGTAGAGAAATATTTAACCTTACTGATCTTAATGTAAATTGTTTAAGTATTTCCATGAGAAACAAATGCAATTAAGCTATGAAGCAAAGACTTAGCCGCAAAATGTTATATATTATTCGCCATAAAGGAGACTTTGAGCACACCTCAACCGATTGACAAAGGCGTTATTCTGAATTCATTTAGCCTTGACTAATTAGAGTAGAACCTAATAAAGTACATTAAAATCAAGATACTGACTGAAATTTAAATGTATTACTACTAAAGGCAAATAATAATTAAGGTTCAAACTATTTACTCCTAGAGCTCTCCAAAGAGGAAACTTTTAGAGCACGCCTTACTTAAACCAAATAACGCAATTGCTAAACAAAGGTAAATTCCCTTCATGAAATAGCTCACTCAGGCAGTCTCAACTCAATTCCTTGAAAACTTTACAAAGAGAGTGATTAAAAAACACCTGCAAATCTTATCGAACTTCGTTTAATTTATAAATGCAAATGTAATCGAGAGCCTATTTAGTGGATTTAAAATAAATCCCAATGTTGGTATCACAGCGATTTCCCAAGACCCAAGAAATTCACCTAGTTTGTTAATGATCTTATGATTAAATAACTGATACCAGCATTTTTATTACTTTCTTAAATAGATTCGAGTCCTCTTCCACCCTTTGGAGTCTATTCTGTCTGGGTCTTTATTTATGAAATTCTTCCTTCATTTTCTTCTTTTTTATCTCTTCTTTTTATATAGCTACGCCATCGTAACGGGATTGCTCCAAGTCCAAAGAGGGGATCTGCTTCTATGCCGAATCTTCCATGTTTGAAGTTCGTGAGTGGTCTAACGGGCGCTATTTTCCTAGCTAAGCGAGTTACACTACATTGCCCGGTACGAGAGATAACGCATCGTGGACTGTTCAAAGCCTGAATTGTGATCAATAACGGCTCACAAAGCTCCAGGAGTGCTCTCTAAAAAATCATAATCTGTTTGTCCTCTTTTTGTCGGTATCAGCGATGCTACGGTTGCCGTGACCCGATCGTATGTTTGGTTCCTGGACATGTATGACTGCTAGGCATGAGGGCGCTGATGAGGACCCCAAAGAGTTCCACTAACCCTGAGCGTACAGAACAGAGTTTCTTTCTTCCTTACAATGAATATGTGTCAGGAATCAGGAAAACCCTCCTTACTGCCTGTCACAAATGGAACCAACGCCCAAAGATAACCGAAGGTTCCATCGCACCTCGACTGTTCAAGTAAACGTCTTGCAATCTCTCAGCAGCCTTAGGCCAATGTTTGTCCTTTTCGAATTGGGCACTTTCGTGGAACCCAAACCCTTTGATTGAACACTCGCCTGCAACTTACTCAAACGACTGTGTTACCTGCAAAGAAATTCAGCTTATTAATTTTGAGTGTCTTAGGCTGGAGGATATTGCACACGTCCCTCTTTCGGTATTAGGAGTAGTGACATCGTAACGTTTGTGTCTTGTCATTTGTAGGAATTCGTATACATACGACTGTAAACTATTTTAAATTTGGAGGAGAGAGCCCTCATCCATTTTGCCTCACGTTTCTTCAGTGTGATGCTTATCCAGTAGCCGAGTAAAAGCAACCTCTTTCTGAATTTGCACCATGCCTTTTCCTTTGCTTTGTCTCTTGTCATTTTTGTTTTGTTGTTTTGCCATTTTATTCAGGCACATTATGCAGTTGGTGCCAGTTACCAGACAGACGCTTCATAAAATCTAATACACATCTTTTCTCATTCTTCTTGCGTGATTGTATCAGGTGTAGCAATAAAATTATAACCAAACTAGTACAGTAAGGATAAGTTAGCGTTCTTATGTGTTCCCTACTTTTCTTCCAATTCTCTTCTTACAAACATTATGCAGTACACATCTTCATTTTTTTGTTTAAATTTTGATTCAAAAATCTATCACACGCAGGAAACTCCCTCCTAAATACTTTGAATGAGCTGGAGCATATTTTAGAAACCTTTCATTCTCTATCTTCTAAACAAATTAGGTAGGTCTTCCAAATGAAGCAGGCGTTCCATTCCATTGCGAGCGTGAAGTGGAAAGACTTTATCTGCTTCTGCGCCTGATCACCCATCTGTGACTTCGCCGGATCTTAAGTTGCAAGTGCTAAACTTAATGTTAAAAGTTATGAATTTACGATTATTTACTATTTCTAGTTAGTGCATGGAAGCATTATATTTATAATGGATTTATACACACCCGTTCATATGCATATGCTGCCTATTAGACTACATGAACATCGTTCGCTTTCATTTTGATTTAACCATAAAAGAGGAAGTTTGTTTATCTGTGTATTTATTTGTTCGCAATAGGCGGCTTCATTTCGGCGCCGATTTAGCTCAACTTTGGCAAATAGGTAGAGCTTTGAGGTAAATAGGTAAGGCCTATTTTTGGTTCCACCACCTCCACATAGTACCATGGGGGTTGCTGAAAAACTATTATGGGTCTAAAAACTCATAAAAGCAGGAATCTATAGTGTTTTATGAAGTTCAAAGTTGTTTGAGCATCTATAAACATAGGGCCCCAAACCATATTAAATCTGACCTCCGTAGCTACTAGCGCTTTGCTATCGATCTACTGTAGCGATCGAATCAGCGTTTTCTGACAGAATTACTGACCTAGTTCTTTCGAATCTGGACTTTTTCTCTTGCAGCACGGGCCACTTCCCTTCCTATTTAATATAAGAGAAACAAAAAGAGCAAGGCCCAGGCAAAATGATTTTAAACAGTGGAAAATTTATGTGGCGTAAATATGCAGCATGGAATCATTTCTTTCATAAATATAACTTTAGTTCCAGAGTCCTGAAAATTTTTTATAGATCAGTCCGTACAGGCCTTTCTCAAATCGGACTTTACATAAATCTTGTAAAAAAGGAAAATCATTCTTAGAAGACGCTCTTCTGGTTGTTCTTAACCTTGATAAGTTTTCGTAGGCATTAAAATTATAAAGTTGCATTTTTAAAACCGTTGTTCTCTTCGTTGAAAGTTCCAATGAATCGCATAGGTCTCTCATATCATACAGATTCTTCTTTATCCGGATTACTTGTTCAATTTTTCCATGAACGCCATCTGCAGCAAAAAATGTGTGACCGGTGACAAGATATTTCAACGTGATTTACGAGGGTCCAAGATCTTCATTGACAAGTAAAACGAATGCCGAATATAATGCCAAGTTTTTATTCTGAGCAACGCAATTATCTGTCACAAATATGAACTTCTTTGTATCTCTATTTTCCTTAATTACTTTGATATAGGATGATGCAACATCAGGAGCATTCCTACCTCGAAGACTTTCATTCCAAACTACACAATAGTGATGTTGATTTTTCTTTAAAGAAGATAATGTTTCATTAAACACAACTATTCTCGAGCAGAAAAAAACTTTCTTAACATGAGGCATCCTTGGCAGAAGCAAAACTTTTTGCCTATCGACGGCAAATATTAAGAGTCCATCCATTTGTTCTTATATCTTACTATTTTTATTATATTCTTTTCTTGCTTCCTTTTGCATTTCATTGTGCAATTGAGCATTTTTAGCATTTTCTTCATTCATATTCAATTCATAAAATAAGCATGTCAAACATTTGTTCAAACCAGGTTAAGAAAACAAAGGAAAAGAGGCTGGACAAACAGATGAAGCAAAACAAGGAAAAAAGAAGATCAGCAAAAGAAAAATATGCTGGGGTCAGAAACGGGTATTTAAACCTCCAGGAACAGATACACGAGGAAGTGCAAGTCTGAAACTCCTTGCGGGCTAATATTTAGTTTGATATGATTTAATTTGATTAAAGATTAAATTTGATACGAAATACAACACAAACTAATCATCTCTCACTAGCCAAGCTATTCAACTTCATCTTGAAATCAATAATGGAAAGATTTAATGAATTTTTATTTCTTTTACATTCCAGTAATTATGACTATTATTAATAATACAGGCCATGTTATTAAAAAATAGAGTTATTATAAAGATAGAGAAAACATTTAATTAGAAATCTAAAATAAAATAAAGGGGCAAACGCATTTTGTGATAGAAAACAAAACTAAATTCAAATTAATGCTAAATATATACTGTACTTACTGTTCTTTTAAAAACTGGAAGACGTTTGATGATGTATTGTAATTGCAAGCCATGACTACCAGCTTTTCTGCTTTAACGGCGAGATGATCTCCGACTGAATTAAAAAGATAAAACTTGACATAGGCAGAGAAAAACTCTCTTGTCCATTTTAGTACAGACGTGTAGCTCACAATTTGTTCAGGATAAAACAGGTTGCTGATTGAGAGGAGCGGCGATAAATTGATAGAAAGCTTGCATATACGGTGTTTTAGGTCTGGACATCGTGCTACATATCAATGAAACAGACCAAATATTCAGCATAATCGGTATTTAACCTCTGCATTTTGCATATTCGGTGTTTCTTCTATGTTAACCATGGTAGTGTCAGAAAATATCCGGTGCATGGCCAATTTCTAACTCTAAACGAGTGAAAGATGGGCGTAAACCAATGCAAGAAATGGAATCTACGAGTCGAACTAAATAAGAGTCAATATATAACTCAAATTTGAAAACTTTGTATATTCGGTGTTCTTCCTTGGCATGGTAGAAGTGTATAACCGACGTGTACTTCTTTATAGGTGGACATTCTATATATATTTATAATTGTAGTTAGTGAAAAGTTACGTGAGGATGCAAAATCACAAATTAAAATTAAAGCTAGTGTTTACTAAGGACAGGGTAGGAAGACATATATAAGGATATAGCAAAAAAATAGGAAGATGAACAGCATTAGATATCGGATTCAAGCTTAAAACTTTGGACAAATCTAATATGTTGAATTACGAGTAGTTTAGAAAAAGGAAACAGTCAATTATTAGACTGATCGATTCAATGCAAAGGCAATGAGGAGTAGTTGTTTCCTAAATTCCTATCCTGTAAATCTATAATAAGTAACCTAAATTCTTTGTGAAAATGAATCTTATTAAGAGAATTACGCGACCTGCTTATGGAGATATATCTAGTTAGCTTATATAGGCTAAGAAATATACACTTATTTTGAGTTCAAACAACCTCAGCATTTTCTCTCAAAGTACTTCTAACTGGCATTAATGTACCAATACAACTTGGCAAAAGAGGGGAGAAACCGAGTGCTCTCTTTCGGGTATATCGTACCTCTTATAAATCTCTTACTATTTTTTCTAACGCATATATAGACACATCAGAGGGTAAAACAAGGCGATAAACGTTCCTACATAAAAAAGATCTTTAATCCATGCCAATAAATTTGATCATCTAAAGATTTTTGTGTACCTCTTACAGAAGCCTCTTTACATGAAGAGCTCTCTAATGGCGTTCTGTTCCAAAGCAGGGATCTATTATATCTCATCCCCATCTCAGACTTCACGTCGTACAATTCTTATCCGTGTTTTTCGTGAAATTTCGCTATCGCAGAATGTCGTAGAATACCTTTTTGTCCATATATACTTCTTTTTTTAAAGTATACTTTTGTCTAAGAGTGCTAATTTTGTTGTTTTAAGAAAGAGCCGCTTCAAAACGTAAAGATATAAAGAAACGCACAGGAATTAGCCCAAAATGAACATTATATTTTAAATTTAACAATTTACTACAAAAAAATGAACCACAGAAATACTACGAATTTAAAATACACAATAATGACTTCAAGTTTTTAAGTAAGGCTTTTTAACTTGACTCTATAATATTGGTCAACTTGATATTCACTTCAATATAAAAAAATAGGCTACTTGTCTCTACTGGAGTTTTAGTACCTTGGTTGTTCTGGTGGCGGGTCTGAGTTTGACCTTGAACTCAATGAGCCCAGGCACCACAGGAATCTGGTGAGTTCTTTGACTCGTGCTTCGACCGAATTGTTGGAGGTGGACAGGATGACTTAGCAGATGTGGGTCCACATGGTATTCGGGGATGGGAGGTCTTTTTCAAGTGCGAGAACAATCACGGTGCTTTAGGGGGCACCAGGATAGGCGGGGCCTCTCTGGCGCGAGTAAGTTGAACTTGGTTCTTAAACCAAGTTAACTTAGAGTTCGGTGTGACCACCGGGTAACTGTGGTCAAATTTTAAAAGTTTTTATGACTCCTCTCCTTCTATTTGATAGAGTCAAGTAAATCCTCCTTAAATCTTCGAACATTTTATGACTGATTTCCGCAGATAGTGATTGGCGTTTGCAGCTATAGGAGTCAACGGTGCTCCCCAATGTTTTAGATATCATCCAAATGTTTGTTTTTATTTAATGTCTAGATGAGAATCACTTCGAGAGATGGCAATGGCAGACAGGTGTCTAATTTCCCATTAGAGGAAGATAAGATGAAAGAAATAGCATATGTGAGGGAATGTTCTAGAAGGACGAGCGTTAGGGGAGGAAAGCCTCCTTGGAATTACCCTTTCAGCCCCTTTGCTCTAAACCACGTGCTCCTTGGCGTAATAAGTTTAGAATCTTCGAGAAGGAAGCAGTGACGCCCTGAGTCACCCGACCCAGCTATATTTGCTTTCGGACGCTCCTCACTCCCCGTTCCCCCGGTGGAAAATGCTATTGAGGAGACGCAATCAATTAAAATAAATCAATCAATTTGATGGCATCCTTGAGAAATATCTTGATTGGAAATGGCACTGTAAAGAAATATAAAACGGGCGCAGGGAATTATTAGTTGAGATTTACCTCAAAGGAACTTTCGAATCACACCGATCAGATAAGTGACTGAATCTGATAGCATATCAAATACTGTGCGGGACGACTTCGGACACACCGAAATGTGAGGTTATTAGGTTTTTGTAGGGGATAGACCCCCCTCCATTGTATAAAGTTTTGTTGAGGGGGCCGTTGGTGAACTCAGGTCCCAGAGGGAGTGTGACTCCCTCCGGCACATTATCATTCCTTTTGCTTTGTTTAATTCTAGTTTTTGTGTTCTTTGTTCTGAGTGGTTTTATGTTGGTTGTGTTTCCGTTTGTTTTAAATAATTTAGCAATTCGTTGGATAGAAAAGTAATTTTTAAATTCTAGGATTATGCCCTTGCAAAGAGTCGTCAGACATACCAAACATACGTCGTATGATAGAAAGCAAACTAATGAGAAAAGTTTCCGATACACTCTTTCTCTCTCTCACGGCAGGACGGAAAAGTGCAAAACGAAGATAAGCAAATTCATCGAAGAGGACAAGCAAGAATTTTAATAGAAAGCAGCAAAATCTTTAAATTTAAGAATTTTTTTTAAGGAGGAATATCAAATAATTTGAATATACAACAATACATTTATTCCTTGAAGTATTAGATCACTCTATTAGTAAGACAGCTTAAATCGTTGAAACTTATCATTATTTTAGATATAATTATAATCGAAAGAGGGTTTGCTTATCTCTCCTTTCCGGACTAAAAAGTGAACTAGTTTCATTGGGCTTGGTACAAGAGACGAAAATGTGGGTTATGCACTATATATAGTTTAGATCGTTTTATATTATTTTAATTAACTCAATTCACGTCTAGATTCTACACAATTGATTAATCCGAGTGATAAACTAACCAAATCAGGCGTCTCCACTACGGAAGGTTAAGTCTCATTCGTTAGCTCGGATATCAAAAGCATAAGCCATTTTAAACTTTTTGAACCCAAATGAGACTCTTGCCAAAGAGGTTTACCACGCTTAGTTGGACAGTGTATATACAGCTCTTGAAGACAAAAGACCAGCACTAATTAATACAAGCGCTATTTCCTTAATATACAGCGTTACCTCATATCGCAAAAATTAGCAAACAAGAACTAAATAGTTTCGATTAGGAACTAATGAGCTATGATCTTTATTTAACTGACTTAGGTATATCTGATTACTATCTTTTCAAGTGTTTAGAGAATCACCCAAAGAAAATAAAAATGGCTAAAAAAGAAGAGTTCGAAGCAATCCGAACTTTTTAAAATAAAAGTCAACGATTTTACAAACATGGTATAAAATAGTTTGCTCAGATATGGAAACCATTAGTAGAAACGGGTGGTAATTACATTACTTATTAGATGAACAAATACATATTTATTTAATTTTAAACAACTAGAAAAATTTGGTTGATTTCTCCTTAAAATAATGATAAACATGAAAAGGGTGCTGGATTTCTTAGAGCATTAATTGTTATCACTTAACAGTATATATCACGTAAGATGCCCTAAGTTTTCGAAAAAAGTTCGGGATTCAGATGGTATAGATGCGAACTCTAACCGGTCTCTTTCCTTCCATTATTTCCTTTTTTTGTTTAGTGGGGATGTGCACCACTCACCGAGTTTCACATCATAAATTTTGACTTTTTTGTAATAATCTCTCCTCAGAACATTCCCAAAACGCCATTGGTGCGTGCCGCTTTATTGTTTACTTTAAACAAATATAAATACACATGAAAATGTCAGAGCAAAAGATTTCTGATCTCTAATCTCGCCTTGTACAAAATTCGAACAAAAGTTCTATCTTTAGGAAAGTTTTCGAGGAAAACATAGAAGTTTGGATGCCTCGTTTTAAAACCCAAGTTTGCAACTCCATATCAGAAAATTTTTATATTCAAAACTATGCTAAGACCACAAAGTTGTGAAAAGGGAATGAGTGATTAAACAACGAAAGTTTGTTTCACAGCTGCAGATACGAGACTTGGGAAGCTGTTTGTTTATACTCTTCCATAAATAATAATAAAATCATGTGGAAAAAATGATAAGGAGATATAAATACTGAGTTTTATTTCTTTCTTCAGATTGTATAGGAACGTTTGGTTGACCATACAGATGGCAAACAATGTTTTAAATGTACAAACCGAAGGAATGTGCAGGAAGAAAATTCTTAATTCAGATCTAAGATATTTATAGTTGGCTGTCTTGACAAACTCGTTTTAACCAAGTGTCTGAAATATTTATTCCCGTGACAGCCGAACAATTTTGTATTTTATAAAACTTTGCGTCTCTCTTTCGTGGGAGAGTAATAAAGACAGCAATTTGGTTGACGTATATGGATTGGCTAGGCCGTGAAAAAGTTTGTTAACTTTAAAATGTCTTTTATTGTTTAATCTATCTTTCACTCATTTTCCAAATTCTATCGATCAATTTTTTGATTTTTTACCCCTGTATGTCACTTGTCAAGCAGAAGGGTAAAGATAAATTATTGGAATGCTGTTAATTTTGCACATGGCAGCACCTTGTCTTTCGCCGGCTCTTAGTGCGTGTTTCTTTCATGCAGGATAATAATTTGTAAAATTTTAATAATAAGTTTAGATTTAACGAGCCATAAAAAGAGTCCCAGGAGTCAAGGCTCTATTTTGTCTCTTTGTACTATCATGTCACCACGTATGTAGTTAGACTGTTTATTTAATAATGTCTGGTCCAAGGGGTTTCTGTGTTACAAATCGGTTCAAATTCCTACTCCTGTGGACCTAGTTAATTTCTTACGATAGCATTTCTGATTTTCCAAGTAGTTTTTGAAAAAGCTCGCGGACTAAAGAAAGCGACCCATCTAAACCGGCTTTTTCTGGCATCATCCACTTTTTTACTACATATTTTAACTATACTTTTGTGTTCACCATTTGTCCGGATATAATACAAAGTATCAAAAACAAAACATACATCTATTAAGGGACGATGTTTTCAATTTTATGGGTAAATTTGTTGTCTGTTGGTATTGTTCCCAACATTGCCACCAGACTTAGTGCTTAGCAGATATTCTCTCAATGAAATTAACAGGGTACAGCCTAGTTTCCTTAATCTCATGTCAAGAACAGACATGGTTCAAAATCAACGAATTTTGCATAAGCAAAATATTCTGAAGCTCAAAGGTTTATAACCCTTTGATTGGAAAGCGTAATAGAGGAATTCATTCTGAGTTCCGTTCACTATGATTTCTCCTAATAAAAGAGGTCATTCACAATTCCCTCTGCATGAATATTAAAATTTGTTCCTTTTCACTGTGTGAAGAAGTGTACGGATTTCATTATATCTCATATACGTGTTCCATCGAGTGTACCTAGACAGACTGGCAAGCATTACCCACTCCATCGCCAGTGAGGTTAATCATTCACTGTATTGACAATATTCTGTAGTGTGTCATGCTTAAACTTTTGGCCTATTTTTTAAACGAAACATTCTTATACGACTTAATTTTGATGACCCAATTTGAAGATGTCAACACCTTATTTACCTTTCGTTACCTTGCCATTTTAGGGTGCAAACTTTTAAAACTGCACTCATTCATGCTTTGAAGTAGAGATGATGAATGCTATTTTATTATTTTCTCGGCTTAACAAGGGTTATATAGTGAGTTTACATCGATTTGTCAAGGTAAGATATCTTCTGTAACTAAGGTCATGGAATATACATATACTGCTGCAGGGTCGAAAATCAGCCGATAGAATTAAGTAAAATCTCCCCCCCACCTCCTTATCTTACGCATTAAATAACTAGGTGTGGTACTCATTACTTTTCCTTTGTTACCAGTGGCGAAGTGAGTTTTGTGAGCAAAATACTTTAAAATTCTCTATTCATTTTTCCTTACGTAGACAAATTTTGATACTTATAATCATAGGTAAACACAAGAATTATAATCTGATATCTCATTATTTGATCAATTCCTACGAATTTTTCATCCAGTATACATTTAATAGTCTTTAACAGCTTTGTAGGACGGTTATTTTACTTTAAAATAGAACACTAGTAACTTTTCCCATTAACTTCTCAATGTAGTGATATTAAAATCATAAACATAATGTAAATATACTAATGCGTGCTGATCATCTATGCCAAAATTCTCGCTTTTTAGGAGTGCTGCAGGGAATAAAAGATTTAGTGGATTAATTGAAGGAGAAATGATTTGGGGATGAGGTCATTATATATTGGTCGTGTAGTGGAAACAGTGACATTCATACCATATCTCTCTCTACTCATAAGATTAATTAGTTTACTAAATAATTTCTTTCAGCAATTTACTGCCAAAGAATATTCGTGTATGAACCTAAAATTTAATATGTATCTTACTTACATTACACACAAGCAAAGGAATTAAACGAGAAGGAAGGAAAAGATAGGCAAGAGAAAATCATACCGAAATTTAAAACTCAGAGGGATAAGAAGAGAAATATTATAATCGTCTCAACAGCAATTATTTCAAAAGCCAAGGAACATGACGGATATAGTAAATATATAAAAATGGAATGATAAAAGAGAGAGAGAGAGAGAGAGTAGATGGAAAATAGAATATAAGTTATACAAAGAGTCATATAAATTGAATAAATGCATAAATAATCAAAATGTATCCAAAGAATATAAAATGGTAAAAAAAAAATAAGCGGAGGATAGAAATAAGATAAAGATAAAAATTCTGGTTTATAATAAGAAACTATTTCATTCAGCATGTGCTCTTTACTAAGTAGTAGATCGACTTTGAAAAGAGTGGGAGAGATGTTAAAATTTGGCCGAGATGCCTTGCATGAACATAAATTACTACTTTGATTTGTATAGTTCTCAGCCGATGAATAAATTTGCCTCAATTCCTATTATTGTGATGATTATTTTGAGACGTATACTTAAAGAAAGAAATATTATGCTCCTCACTTTTGTACTTTCTTTTCACGGAGAAATGAAATTTTACTAGTTTAACCATTGTAATGCTGAGGGTAAACATAACTTTCTACAGAATAAACACCGCCTATTTGATTGGTATTATTACAAACCAGTAAATATATCGAGGATAATCATATTTGAAAATAACCGAGATGTTTAAATATATTTAGGCGCGAAAGAAACTTAAAGCCACGAAAAAAAAGAAAAACGAGCAAAGTTTTATAATTAAATGGATGGGTAATTTCTGGTGTGCCCTTTTTTTAGCAACATTTAGATAGGTTACGAGAAATTGCGAGGGCAACAGTTTAAAATTTGTGAAAATTTCGGTATCTTCTAAAATTTTGACATCATTCCCGATCCTCTAATACTCGATCCACTCATTAAAGAGTTTATTCGGAATGGAATTGTGCCTTATTATAACTCAGAATTTTTATGTTCATATTTTTTTATCTTCTATTATTTGTTCTGTCACCGTTTAATGTTCTATGGTTTTATTTTTCCTTAAGTATTTATATATACATTTTTATATGACATTTATATATTTCAATTATTTTCAATGTCATTTTCTCGCTCTCTTCTTATATATGTCTTTAGTATTTTTATATATTTACTATCTCTCCGTCATATTCCTTGACTTTTGAATCACTTGATGTGGGGGCGAATAAAATCTGTTTTCCTTCACCCGCCCTCCGGGCTCTAAATCACGAACTGATTATCTCTTCATTCCTCCTTTCCTCCTGTTTAATCCCCTCTGCCTGTTCATAGGTGCACTAATTTACTGCAGTAAATGTAACAGGTACCATTAAATTTTGCTCAAGGTCATTTTATTAACTCCATTTTGTTCATTATTTCTGGCCAACTGCGTTTTGCCCTACCGTATTTCCATCAAACATACTTTAATCTAATATGGTTTCGTCATTTATAGTGTTCATATAAAAGAAAGAAATTGAAAATAGGTTAGATAAAAGTACATATCACCATAATATAGACAAACATAAAAAAGAACCATTATCTTTGTAGAGAAATGGCTACATTAAGCATACTGGAGGAGTATAGGTACATTAAAGCCCCCCCTCCTCATGAGGAGAAGCGTGGGAAAGGTAGCCGGCGAATAACAATAACTGCTTACCCTGTTTGATCTCCCCACCGCTTTGGTAAGTTGGAGCTAACATCTGTTGTAAGGCGACCACATAAGGTCATTAAACGACTCTCTAACGATCCAATTACCTACGAGACCCATAAGCCCGTGGTTATGAAAAACAAAAGCGGTGCGAGTCAAAAGGCACACCAAGGAGCGGTACAGGTGCGAGCCTCTAATTAGCGAGCTGACTTGGGCCCTCCAGTGCCACCTCAGCAATTCTCGCTTTCCCCAGATGCTAACTCACCATTCGCGTCCCTCCTCCCCCACCCCCTGCCTCTGTGGCCTGGTCACTTCCCCCTTTAGATGGGGCGGCAATCCGCCTATAAATAAGCCCCGCAAAGAAAGAGAGAGGATTACCAGAAGTCTATACGCCAGAGAAGGATTAGTTCGTGAAGAACGATCCTTCAGCCAGACAAGAAGGTTAGAAGTCGATACGCTAGAAGAAGGGTTAGTTCGTGAAGATTGATCCTTCCGCCATACAAGACTATTTCCGTGAGAAACAATAGGATCAGATTGAGAAAATCAATCCACTTCTTTCCGGGCCGTATTAACCTAAATAGTCAAGCTTTATTTCGGTGCCATACCGAAGAATCCTTTACAGACTGCAAAGAAGTCTGACTGAAGAAAAGCAAAGCCGCTCACTCTCGAGTGACTCTCACATCTCAAGCTCCGTAAGAGTGAGAGGAGAAGAACCCAGCCCCAACGAGTTCCCGTTTTTTAATTACGTTGAAGAATCAGCCCCCGTCACAGGCGACAAGCTATCCCTCCTCAAGGAAAATTCAACCAGCGGCCACACCACTTCAAAGCAAGAGATAAGTCCTCCAGTGACATCCGGTAATCCCTAATATCTCCTGTCCTGTAAGTTAAAAAGAACATTTATATTCATATTGTGATAGTAGAAGTTTAGTACGTCTCACGTTTTAAAGGGGAGTAAAACCATTGTTCTTGAACCTAGGTCATATGTGCTTGTAGACGCGCTTACGTTAATTTAATGTTTAACGCTAATCAAGTAGAGCCGCAATAAAAATACTAATCAGCAATTGGTATGTTTACGTGAAGCCTATTTGTTTATTTTTGTGATCATATCCGTGCGAAAATTCTAGCTGCCAAAGATAGAAATGTGTTAACTGTTGGCTTGTAATAGTTAAGTGTTTCATTTAAAAATACATGTTTATTTTGGTATATATCTGGTGTTTCCTCTTATCCTTATGCGTTTAAATAGCTCTTCCTTCAGAACAAAACTACTGAATTAGCACTCTTAGAACAAAGCCTACTTCATCATAGAAGTAACTCATGCACCACAAACATACCGCTACAAAAAAGGGTGTCAAAGAGTATAGTCATCAAAACAGAGGGACATTCTACGACAGTCTTGGTTGAAAAGAACCTTTCCGTCTGTCGAAATAAGCCCTAAATTTAGGAGGAATTGATTAATAGCTAAGTCGATAATGACTTGCAATATTTTTGCTCTGGGTAAATTTTTCCAAATTGAAACTATTGGATTTTTCGTAAAATTTTAACGCGGTTCTCTTCCGCACCTTTTGTTATTAAGCTTAAAGAGGTCTAAAGGAAAATAATGTTTGCTTTATATATTTTGTTCCTTTGGTTTGGGGATTTGGGGCTTAATAGGTGCATACGAGCAATATCAGCTAATGGGGTGCGCCGTTCTTATTGGTTGAGAGATCCCTTAAAGGGAAGGAAAGAGGGGGATCTCTTATTAGCCACGCCCATTTCAAGTTGCTTCGTATCGTAAACATACGTTTAGGAGGTAATCTATAATTACGTTATAGTTCAAACCCTTTTCTTCTCTCGCAACTCAGTACCTCATTACTTTATCTGTCAAGTTTTAAATTAAATTCTTTTCATAAACGGTTTGGTTTTCATCACTTATCTCTTTCTCATTCGTATCTTTCCTGCTTGGTTGTTACCGGAGCTTTTGGTTGAGAATAAACTAGAAGGACAAGTCATTTGCCAAGAGGGCAAAAGTCAGAGAAACTTGCAACTTTGAAGCGTTGTTCGCTTACCATTAAAATAGAAATGGATTTAAATGGTATTAAGATCGTGATTGTGGACTAATATGGCGCCTATTACAAAAGAGTTGGAATTTAGATAAACATATTAAATAGTAGTAAATAATCGAATTCCAACACATGTTCCTATTCCCATCATCCCGCTCTTGGTTTACTTCGATCCTTTTCATCATTTGTAATTTAAAAATTACAACCATTCTATTTCATCCCTTTAGGTCCATTTATTTAATTTTTCGCCCTTTTAATGAAAACTCACATCATTGACATTGGATTATGTTATTGCCATTTTCTTTTTATATCTTCCATTCAAATCCTTCAGATCTCATATCCACCAGAACACACGTAAATAAATTCAGCCTAATAATTTCTTATTCTATTGATGACCTCAATTCCCTCCGCTTTTGCTCTCATTATCCTCTTTGATATAAGATCCTACTATATTTCATGTTATTAAAGCACTTGGCTTAGTAAGGCAGTCAGCACGAGTCAGAATTTCTCTCTTACCCCAGCTCTACTTAATATTTTCCATCTCCCTGGTCTCATGCTCGGCTTTATATAATATTTGCAGTCACTCATCTTAACCCTTCTTCTCTCTCCACGCTATTATACTTCCTTCATCTGTCGCCTAAAAGATTGACCATTTCCCTGACTTAATCTGTTCCACGGAGATGGCACTCTTCAGCATCGTCGGAATGGAGCTCAAAGAGCACTTTAATGCAACTCTGCTAACATTTGACCTGACTGAAACAGACTCCTACACATTGAAAGAACTACTTGTCATGATCGTCGCGACAGAATACTTTATTTCAGTTATCAAACTCCCTCTCTCATTCCGCTCAACCCTTTCAATAACTTCGAAATATTCTTCATTTCCATCCAGACTATACTCCCAAACACATTTCCCCCCTCCTGGTCATCTCTCAGATAATCTCGTTGATAAATTAAGGGGACTTTTAAACCAATACTCATCTATCTTTCAACTTTAAATGCCCCTTGATCTCTCCTCTCTTCCGCCTTCACTAGATCGTGGAGCTGATGCATTTGTTTATAGTTTTTCTCTCTCTCTTCCTTCTCTCTCTGTATCGCCTTGTATAGCTTTATCTCTATCTCTATGTATCTCTATCTATCTGTCGAAGTGTCTGTCTCTTTCTCTTTCTCTCACTTCCTTCTTATTCTCTATCTATTCTCATCTTTCTTCATTATTTCTCTTTCTTTCTCTCACATATTTTTAGAGTTATAGAATCAAGACTAATAAAGGCGCTTAGATTTTTTAACATCATCAACATAAGAAAAAAAGTGTTCTTCTTTCTTCCAACCTTTTTTCCCTCATACTCCTCTATTTTTCTAAACAGCCCTTATCCCCTTCTACCTCTCTCCATCTTTCTTTCCACCTTTATCCCTTCTACTCCCTCATCTTTCTTCCCACCCTTTTCTTTTCTACTCACTCACTTTCTTCAGACTCTTTACCTTTTTTAATCCCATCTTTCTTTCCTGCATTTTCCCCTTCTTCACCCCCTTGGATGAGAGTAATTCATCCGAATGTTTTCGTTTTTCATCTGGTGATGATTTCAAAAGATCTCATTTAACTTCATTCTATTCTCAGTCTCCTTAGTTTTATAGAAATGGTTTAAATGGATGGTATGACTGATTGTAATTTTTTTTTTAATCTCATTTGAGAGTATGTTGTAAACAATTCTACATCCCTTTGTCTTAATTTTTTGCCCTTTAATAGGAATATTTCAAGCCCCCTCGTATAATTAACTTTACAAAGTGGAAAATAATGAACATCATTTTTGCATGATAGAAAGGATGCGTTTAGTTGAGCCATCTTTATAGTTCTGATGGGAGAATGCAAAAAGAATATCAAGAACGGAACAAACTTAAGTTCGATAACGATGAAAGAGCTTTCAAAACTCTTTAGAAGTGGCATTTATCTTTGTTTACAATACACTGAATTTAACCCATGTATTTTAAGAGTTCTAATGTAGAAATGCAAAACTTAGATACGTAAACACAATCTCAAGAGAACAAAAATTTAAATAGCACGATATATGTTAGAAATATCTTACAGGTCCCCTGAGGAACACTTGATTAATACACTGGTGACAGGTATTGCAAAAATAATAAATAAGTTTAAAAATAATACATATAAGTAGGACTCATTGCCAGGAAAATGCCCAGCAGAAAATAATCTCAAATGATCATAAATTACACAATTTTATACATAAATAAGCTCACAAAACAATTCGCTGAAGGTGACGAATGGAAATTGGATACTTGCCACAAGTCGCATGGTAAACAGATTTCTGGCCACAATAAGTGTTAACTTAGAGAAGAAGCCCTTGCTTTGCATTGGAAAGGACAGTCTAATTGAATATGATAATGATATATGAGCAATTTATTCCATTCACCTTGCTATTGATTTTAATTTAGGAGATAATGGCTTGAAATGATTGAAGTATCTATTTCCTCGGTGTTTTTCTGATATTTGTTGAAATTCTTGATGTTCTGGTTTGAAAATGTTTCAAAAAAGTTTATTTTTTAGCAATTTAAAGTTCTGATTAGTATTTTCACTTGCTTGACTTCTTTATATGAGGATTTTGTGTGGTACTGTGTATTTGTTCTGAAGTAAATAGATTGAACTTGCAAAGAACTAGGTTGTAATCGATCATTATTTAGGTTATGTATGTTGCCTCTTTATGTTATGTAATATTATTTACGATTCGCGCATGTTATTATGGAAATAATTATTTTCATTTATTGCAGGATATTATAAAGTTTTAGATTTAATAGGTAGTGCGATGGTAAGCACAGAAGATTCAAGCGATACCACATTTATTTTTTAAACTTTATATTACGTTAGATTCTCATATATGAAATTGAAGATTATTAAAAGCCCTTTCATTCCTGCCATTTCATAATAACCTACGGCGCCGTTTTTATGATAGAGGGGATTCTTTCAGAACCTCCCCCCCTTGAAATCTGATATCATATAAATGGCTATAGAATTATTAATAGTTAAGCATTCGATCTCATTTCACGACCAAAAGATTCACATATGATTTACTTATAATTTGAAAACAATTTTCTTTAGTTCCATTAAAATCTGTTTTAATGGCGGACTGAAACATATATTTTTAATACATGGTCAACTATAAGCTTTGTTCTCAGTTGGATGGGGTGTTAGGTGAATAGTTTAGGTGGCTGAATGCCCTGGAATTTAGTTTAATCTATATTCGAATGATACTTAAAATATAAACCAGTTCTTAGGCGACGTTTTTTTTAGCAAATATTTAAAATCGCATGGTATAGTTTTGCGTTTGTTCACAAATCAACTTTAAAAATCTACGGAGAATTTCCATGAATGTATAAAAGTTTGCATTATCATAATTTTCGCTATGTTCTATTCATAATTCTAAAACAAAATATATGCTATAAGAAAGTGCATAAAATTTGCAATAAAATGATATAGAAATCAATGGTGTAGTTTTGTGTTTTTTTTCACAAATAAAATTTAAATATCTAAGAAAAACTTTCCATGAATGTATTCAAGTTTGCATTATCTTAATTTTCACTATATTTTAGTCATGTTGCTACAAAAATAATTATACCATAAAGAAGAGTGTAGGGGAATCGACCCTCTTCCTTCTATCCTAGTTGAGACACGGGACGTTGACCAGAAAACATACGGGCCAGTCACCCTGGGTCAATCTTGTAACAACAGCCCCTCGCCACTTGTCGCTATGAAAAGCAGAACCGTTTAAACTGCAAGATCTTCCCTACGAGTGTATATTTAATTTCACGTCAATTACGAAATTGGAGACGCGTTTTTCGCAAGCTCAAAGGGCCAACTGGACTACAGGTAAGACTTGCTGAGAAAAGGCGTTGGAGTAAGAACCCTCCTGTGGCCCGTCCACAAGCCAGCTACCTTTTACCCCTACCACAGTGCGGTGACGAGGTATAAATACCAAACACTTGGGTAAAACGAGGTACAAGCCGTGAGTCAACCAGGCTACGAAGTCCCCTGCAAAAGAGGCAGGGCTACCAATGGACTAAGAAGCAGCTCATCCTTGAGCTAGTCCCTGGTTATCAAACCGAACATTAAGTTAATTTATTCAAGTTCAACTTATTCTCGTGAGAGAAACTCCCCTAACAATCGTCACCCTTGAAGATGATCCCCCGAGTCACTCATAACCCTTGAAGTATTCCGAAACGAAGAAAAAGCTCCCCCTCGAGGCCGTTGCCTGGTGGTCACACCAAACTCTAAGTTAACTTGATTTAAAAAACAAGTTCATCTGATTCTCGTCAAATATTTCCCCCCCCCACACACAAACACCCAAGATCCTGGTGCAGCACAAAGCACCGTGATAGTCCTCCCCCTTGAGGAATTTCAAAACGAAGAAGAAGAAGCTCCTCCTTGACCCCGATCCCCGGTAGTCACACCGAACTCTAAGTTAACTTAGTTTAGGAACAAAGTTCAACTTACTCTCGTCAGAGAGACCCCTCCTATCCTGGTGCATCCTAAATCACAGAGATAGTCCTTGCCCTTGAAGCAGACCCATCCCGAGTTCTCTCTCGCCCTTGAAGAAACTCTCCACTATCCTGGTATAGCACAAGGCTCCGTGATAGTCCTTGCACTTGAAGACTTCCGAAATCAGGAATAAAAAGCTCCTCCTCGAACCAGTTACCCGGTGGTCACACTTAACTCTAAGTTAACTTGGTTTTAGAATTAAGTTCAACTTACTCTCATCAGAGAGACCTCGCCTATCCTGGTGCGTCCTAAAGCACCGTGATAGTTCTCGCAATTGAAGAACACACCCCCCCCTCCCGATTACCGTGTGGACACCCCATTTGCCAAACTCGCCAAAGTTACTTGTGACTGTCAAGTTATCCCGTCCGCCGCCAACCATCTGGTGGAGGCACGCGTCAAAGAACCCACCGGATTCCTGAGGTGTCCGGGCTAATTGAGTGTAAGGTTAGACTCAAACCCGCCGCCAGAGCAACCAAGGTATTTAAACTCCAGTAGAGTCAATTAGCCTATTTCTTTTATATTGAAGTGAGTAGCAAATTAACCAACATTATAATGTCAAGTTATAAAGCCTTACTTAAAAATGATTGAAGGCCGGATTGTGCCTTTAAATTTGTAATATTCTGTGGCTAAGGTTGAATTTTGTTTTTGTGTTTTAATTCAAGTTTTAATTTGTTTTAACAATTTTTTATTCTTTCTCGAATTGCTACGTTAGCACAGGAAACCTTTAAAGTTTAAAAAAATCAAGACTTAACATAATAATAATCAAAAATCATATATAGCACTCTTAGAGAGGTATAATGTTCGTCAAGGAGTCTTCTTTTTTTGTAGTACGCAAACAACCTCTACGTACCAACTCCTTCCATCACTCGGTTCTTCCTATTCCACGACAAAGTGCATTAAATTTACAATAAAATGTTATACAAAACCAAAAAATGCGAATTTTGAACGAAAGAATTTTAAAAGTGACTAAGGAAAAAATGTGGCACATCCTTAAGCTTTTGATACATGGATCAAAATAGTAAAAAGATGAAATGCATCCATTTTTTTATATATATAATACACCATTTCTATTAAAAGAATAACTGATAGTTATACCAAGTTAAAACAACTCTTTTAACATCAACAGAAGAAAAAAAAGTGCTTTTACTATTTTGAAAAAAAAGACATAACCTAGCTCCAACCGACTTATTTTTCTAAACTAACCTTAATAAAAGCCTGTACATAATTAATCTATTCAAAATAGTTTAGTTACCCAGAACCATTAATTCCCTTCAGCGTATTTAAATATAACGTGTGAATTTATCGATGCTCAAATAGATTCATTTTGGTAGGAGTTTTACCTCGATCTGCACTCAATTAAGATGTTTTTATTCCCAGTTAGGTTCTACTGATTAACATCGGTTCCAAACTACAGTTATATACATCGTTTGGCAGCTGCCATGACGTCGAGTCGAATCTGAGATCCATCTCACGAATAACGAAGCGCAATGTAGCCTAACTTCGCTAAAATCGGAAGCAGCTTTTCCACTCGGGGATAGAGGTAGAGGGCAAGATGGATGAAGAGTATAGGAGTGAGAGGATAAAGGAGAGGAAGAGTGGAGAAAGGGGGATACAGTAGGATTAGCAGAGAAAGGGAGATACAGAGAAAGATTTAGAGACAAAGAGATGGAAAGAGAATACTTGAGATAGATTCAGATAATTATAGTGAGATAGAGTGAGACTGAGTGTAGGAGAGTGAAAATAATTAGTGTACGAAAGTGAGAGTGACTATGAAAGAGCGTGTACGATTAGTGAGCTAATGAAAGTGTTTGTTTACAATATTTTGAGTAAGAATGATAGAAATTGGCTGAAAATGAAAAAGAAAATTGGAAATTGTACGAGAGAGGGGGAGAAAATGAGAGTGAGTGCAAGTAAAAGTGAGAATAAGAGATTCATAGAGAATAGGAATTAACAAATCTGTTTTAATAATTCTCTTTGTCACTCGAGCAAGTAAAAATGAAAAACATAGGAAAGAAGAGTTAAGAAATAACAAAAAGCTACCTAAGAAAGTAAAATGGAAAAGTTCAATCACTTGTAATTTAATGAAAGAATTTGTAAGAGAATATACCATAGTCGTTGCTTTTGTTGAGATTTACACCAAAGAAAGACAACATTTCCGCTAGGAATTCTGTGGGAAAAGTTCTTAAAGGGAATTTCAAGGATCGAAACATGTTCATCACCTAAATGCCCAAAGACGACTAAATAATAATAATAGCGGTTGTACATGGTACCCTTCGAGACGTTGAGCCGTCGCAGGGCGTCCATCCATCGAGTACGGAAAAGGCTGAAACAAGATCTGGGTTTTCAGACCCCCTTTAAAGGCGCCAGGCGAAGAAGAGTAGCATATGCCAGGTTACAGACCATTCCAAGGCTTAGGAGCAACTATAGAGAAGGTAAGTTTGCCCATACAGGAGAGACGAGTGCAATGAAGCGAAAGCAGGAGGCCACTTCCAGAGCAAAGGGATGTTTGTTTTCTGAGCAGAGCCGCAGATCATAAATCATATATCTGTGTACTAAAACAGAATAGTGAGAAAGAAAAAAAAACTAAAAATAAAATTGAAATATTGCAGTAAAGAAGAAAAAGTAGTATAAAGTGGTTAATAACAAATCTAAAAAAAATAAGAGCAATTTTAAAAATAACCCATAAAACATTAATTGATAAAAAAATAACAATACAATAAAATCAACCAAAGAAAATAATTATAATAAAGTGGTTAAAACAAACAAAACCTAATATATTTAAAGTAACTTAAAAATATATACACATATGTGTGAAAAGAAAAACAAAAGATGCCGAAACCTGTTGATTATAAAATTTAACTAGTACTTTAAGTCACTACCCTTAAAATTAAACTTAATAAAAGAGAAACAGAAAGATAAATCAATGAGATAACCCAATTGAATATTGCATTCAATAATTAAACATTCAAACAACACACATAATTTTATTAGGATAATAAGCCCACCGAACTAGAGAGAGAGAGTATCCTTTACACAGCCCTATCAAAATAATGACTGCATGAAAGTACGCCGTTCACGCGCCTTATGAACTCTAGAGTTTTTGTGGCGAGCATTCTTGAATGTTCCAGAATGTTCTAGAAAACTGTCAGATATGACCGATTTTATAATATCTCGTATCCTTCACTCCGTTATTCATTCTTATCTAACGGCTTCTTTTATGATTTTATGTTATTCCTAAAATCTAGCTCTGGTTGCAGTCATATTTCTTTATTTTTGCATTCGTTACCATTAATAAAAGTTTTTTATGGCGATCCTATAAGGCTTATTTTGACATTGCCCTTGGTGACCAAGACAAAAAGTGGGCTCCACAGGCTGTGTCGCATTATTGTAAATAAAGTTTCCGTGACTGGACAAATAGAAAACAAAAGTCTTTTTGTGGAGTCCTCATCGTTTGGCGAGAGCCAGAGTATCCCAAAACTGACTACTATTTTTGCCTGGTCTGCAGTAAAGGTGTTGGCAAGAAAATTCGGCACATGATATCCTATCCAGGTATATCATCTGCCATACTATCTATTCCGCATTCTAAGAAAGTTTCAGCTACAGATTGAAATGGTTATCCCTACTCTGAAGATGAAGCAGTGATTCTGATCAGGAGTTTCAAGATATGGTATCAGATTTCGAAAAATCGTCATCTAATATGAGAAACAGTAATCAACCATAACCATTTTAACTCAGGCGGAGCTGAAATACATAACATGTAATTTTTCACTCTCCATGAAAGTAACGGAGCTATTAGTCTTCAGGCTAAATGAAAACTTTCTTGACTTCTAGTCAAATTCTCATATTTTAGAACACGGAAACAGATTCTTGTGAACATTCTTATGGCTAGTACTTAGTCCACTCGAATTTTGTTCTCTTACATAATGGCAATGTTTTTGTTGCAGTCACAGTTGGTCAATTGCTGCGAAGAATAATATAGATACCACCAACAAACTTAGGGTTAAATATTTGCCCTTACATTGATTTAGATGTAGAATTTTTCCGTCCTATCTTCCATCATTCTCTATGTGAAAAGAATAGAGGTTCCCTGCACTCTATGAAGTATGCAGTTAAACAAACTAACCAACCGACACCTGTTAACTTTAAGGTTTCCGTGGACTATTTATTTTCGCCTCCGCGAGAAAGGCACTATTATTATTGCCACAATTCTCGCTTCCTGCTGCAATATCTCGCTCTATTGTTCGTTCCAACCTTCACATCTGTAGTAGTCGGACTGCCCAGTAGGTAGTGTCATAATAATCAGACTACGCAATGGCAGCAAAAATGCTAGATTCAATAGGCTCAAAAAATACTTAGGCAAAGAGGACGAAAATTGGTCCTATTAAATCCAAGCATGAATTACTAATATATATATATATATATATATATATATATATATATATATATATATATATATATATATATTTATATATATATATATAATGTAAAGATTCACATTGTATGGCAAGCGTGAGACACAAGATAGAGCAAAGGAAAATGGTTGAACAACTGCTTTTGATAAAACTGCCCAAGTTGTGTGTCGATGTTTAATGAGGAGCCGGGTAAATACAGTTTTTGACCACAAGAAGTGGTGCAGCGACAATCGTATCAAAGTACACAAATAAGAGTTTAATCATGTAAATGTACACACCGTGCACAGCCTTCCTAGCTCCACCCAGGGTGTGGAATAATGCGACCACAACGGAGGTAGATCACAACACGGTCATTTTCATGCCACGCCCTCTGCATGAGGACCGCATATATAAAAATGAAAAGGAGAGAGTAGGAGGAATTCGGTTTTTATTGATTTATTTAGAGATTCAATCGTAACGAATTCACTCGAGTTCACGCTCCTGTTTTAATCTACTGAGTCTTGTCTCGCCCGTAACTTGTACTTCCCTTAATAATATATAGACTACTAGTCTCCCGCCTAGTATGCTCCATGTTGCGCAGCTTGCACCGCAATATTCCGTATCAGAATAAAGTGTTTATTCTTGTATATCCGTTTTTGCCTTAAAACCTTCGGTAAACCCAGCCAAATAGAATACTCCCTTAAAATCATTTATCTTTGGAGATAGATAAATAATTCGCCGTAATGTCACCTATAAACTGGAACTCTTTGGGCCCTTATAAGGTTGTGGTTGCGGAAACCTCTGTCATTCATATACAATCAATTTACTGTCATCCGGACCTACATAACTGGTAACTATGTCGTTTATAATACCATTTACCCCATACATCAACCTCCTAGAAAGCACTTCATCCATACGAGCTGCAAGGCCCCTAGCTTGAGGCAATCAAGAAATCAAACTGTAGACCTTCATAATAAAGACAAACAGAAAGCGCATTTACTTAAATACCCCTGTTTTATAAATAATTTATACTGTAGAGTTAATCCTCGGCGACCATCGAATTACGACTCAAAGACACAGGGTAGCAAGCCCGTAATAGGTCAAAGGCGAGAGAATGGCTTCAATGTTGGGCTGAGAAAATTAGAGAAAACGACTGACTGAACCCATTTCGGTGTCATCTTTCGTTTCTCTAGGTTCGATCTGTTACCAAATATTAAAAGACGAGCGATCGAGCAACAACCCTGTCTCACACTAATTGCTTCTAGATAAACACAAACAAACTGAGAGAGAAAGTAAGAAATGAGGCTGGGCTCAATAGCACTATTTTAGACTCACTGTAATGTTCAGTTGATAAAATATCGCTTAAATGTATAAAGATAAGTCAATTTACTATCGATGTATTATCATTATTTCCTTTATTTATTAACTTTAGCTATACACCTATCCACTTAACTGGTCACAGATATGGGCCATAGCCTATATGCAGAACTAAGTTGCCTACTACTGCTCTAGACTATAGAAGATAGCTGAAAGGCCCTATATATTGGAGAAGATATAAATTTGGCAATCTTTTTAGGGACTTTGGAAGAAGAAGCAATTAGCTTAATCTTTTTATTGCGGAAGGGTATGTGGTGTTATTTCTATTATCCTGGACCTTATTCTCAATTTGAAGGATATAATGCGATATCTTCAGCCAAACCAAGTTGAGTTTAATATCGCATATTATTTCCTACATCTTTTTGGCCCTAGTCCAAATTCGGGCAAGTTTACGTAACCTTCCCCATAAGCTTTTGTGGGAGAGATGTGTCTCCCTGCCTTATTTTTTTAATTTTTTTATCTACTGACTGGGTGCAGTCAAAATGATGAGGTATAGTGTCTTTTAACTTACGATAGCTTGTCAAGGTATGTTTTGCTTAATCATTCGTTTCTGCAATCGTCTTAGAACGAAATTTATTTCTACGGAAGCAAATTTCTTAGAGTAGGATTTCTTGTTCTTAGTTGGTAATAATTGTTGGACAGCGTATAGATGATCATATATACTATGAATACAAGCGAAACCTATTTCCGTTAACTGATTGCAATCTAGTGTTTTTGTTAATTTGTTGGCAACGTTCATATTAGCTTTTGTAGCATGCTAATGGTTTTGTTTTGGGGGTATTTAAGAAAGATTGGCAACTAGGCCGGTATGATATCTTGCCATAAATAAAGTAAGGTCAATTGGGTCACCATAATTTTCAGGTGGCTCACAATTTTTCCTTACCTTGACGGTTGCATTTTAGGGAAAAATTATCATATGTAAAACTCGGTGAGAAAAAACTAGGATGAATGCAAACAGATACTAAGGAAAAAGAGAAAGAGAGGTTAAGAGAACTATTAAACAGAGTCGAGTTTAAACTCGACCCTGTTTCAAAAAACTTGTACTAAATGAAATAACTTCATAATACACCCTGTTGTCACTCTTTATTAGTGTAATATCATTCGCATTGCCTCCCCCACCACGTGTCTCTGCTATGATCGTATATTAACTCTTAGCCCTAAATATTTTCGTTCTAATAATAATACTTTAAAATGTTTTTTTCACCCACCATTTCCATTCATATACACACCATTCTTGTGTGTATATCGTTTTAGAGATGCATATATCTGTTATTATTTGCCTATTGTTCTTTTTATTGGTATTTTTCTTTCTTGTTTATTGTGTTTGTCCATTGGTTTGTACTATGTGATTGGCGTTCCCTTCGTATCTTTATACCCTATATAAGTTGTCTTCATCATTTCGCTGCTATTCCTTGAAAATTAATTTGCAAATATAATTCGAAAGTGCCTGGATTCATCTTTTCACTTTCCTGTGGGTTAATTTTCATATATATATATATATGAAGAAACACACTGTTTTCCCAAGAAACTACATAATTGATTTCCATAATACCCAAATAATTTAGCAATGTAACGATTTTAATAAAGGAAAAATGATCGAATCTATATTAATCAAAGAAATCTAAACTTTAATCTGTCAGAAAGTCCACACAAACGTAGCCGCTAGGAATCAGACCTCATTTTAAAAAAATATTGTTAATCAGCTAAACCAAACGCCTCCTGATTAATGTCTGCTGCCGGTTTCAGTATATTTTAGTATTTGTGTATACTTTGTCAATTTTTCAGGGTTAACGGCTGAAGATGGTATGATAAACTTCATACCGAAACTAGTTTCTGTTTAATAAACTTTGTGGTGAAAAGAGGGTTTCATTTTACAATATATATATTAACAGGAAATCACAATAAGAGGTAAAAAGTTTGATTCTCAATAAAACATAAAGAAAGAGGGAAGATGAAACACAAGCGATTTCGTCATTTTATACCCAAACTAGTATCAAACATAGATTAGAATAGAAGAGAAAGATAGAGGTGTTGGGCACGAGAAAAAGAGAGAGAGAGGAGGAGAAAGGGATATATATATATATATATATATATATTAATAGAGGGAGGAGATCAATAGATAGTTAGAGAGAGGGGAGAGAAAGAGCAAACGGAATAATTTAATATCATTTTACACCCGTTAAGATAGTGGGCAATGGAAGCGGTTCCAACTTATGCCATTAAAATATGTTGAAGCTACTTTGCTAACCATATTGCTGGTGGTCTGTGTTGTAGTCAATAGGTAGCGACGCGGCCTCAACAGCGAAGAGCGCTCGATGACATAGGTTGAAATTCTCCTCCATTATTTACTTTCATTAATTGTATTGAATTCGAATTTGATAGCAAAAGTTTCTCATCAGGTAACATTTTCTTGTAAATTGCCGATTATTAATTATACAATTGATAGCAATTCCCACGATAGCATAAATGTATTTCGCTCCCAAAGTCAGATCAAATGTTTCCATTGTAATTAGTTTCATGAATATATAATAAATCAGCATGTTTGTTAGCATTATATAATGTATTTACCTACACTTTAGTATTTACTTCTTCGTTTGTAAGATATCCCATGTGTGTCACGATTTAGGATCAGCAGAAGTCAGCTAGCATAACAGGGCTCCATTCTTTCTTATATCTGTTTTCCATTGACGCTATATTTTGATGGATCCTTTCTCTATGTTCATCACTCGCATCTTCTGCATATCTGGGAAGAAAACAGATAAGAATGAAGAAAGTTTCTATTCATTGACATCTTGCATCAGAGATCTTGGTAAAACTTGATTAGGTTCTCCATTATAGGTTCTCACTGGTTCCTTGGTGCTTTCCCCAATGTCCTTTGCATCTATTTTGGAATGCATGCTAGGCCGATAGCTCAGTTTCATCCATTCTCGACTTTTAGTCCGCATCAGCTATAAGTTAACAAATCTGAGGGCATACGAATATGGCTTCTTTAATCTTGGCATCACTTATTTTATTAAAGATTGATTTGTGGTACTAGAAACATGGCTTATTATGTTGCAGGGCTTTGGTAAATTGCTTCATTATGCCTAGTTTTACATGCACTGGTGGCAAAATGATTTTTTACTTCTTAACTAGTGACTCATGAATTAATTTAGGACATACAGGCCTCATAGTTTCTCGAGGTGACCTTTCTGACCGTACATAATGTTCTGATCTGGCCCAACTGTCCTACTTGCAAAAGAAGCGAATTAACTTGGTGTATTCAGCTTGCAGCCCATTAAGTAGAGATAATACTTTCAAGTCCGCACTAATTTTCCTTGTAAATTATGCGATCTGTTTCCCAATGTGAAACAGATCCGCTTTTATGCTGTAACAGGATGCATCTAGGAATAACCTAGACTCATTTGGTTCAAAGATTATCTCAAGAGGAACAAATAGGCTTCTGATATCACTACAATAATTCAAGATGTATTTAAAAGTGGAGAATTGCTGTAGATCTGCAGAAAGCTTCCTAAATACTGTAATTCGAGCATGTTCATCCAACAGGTGCTAATGTGCACACGTGAGGTCAGGAGTTCACTCAGTTTCTTATTAAGTGTTAGATCATGAAATATATGATAGAGTTCCGGTTGTGTGATGAGGTTTGATTTATTATCAGATGCCAAGTGTGCTACATACGGTGCATCTTGAGATTCTAAATCGTTTGAGTTGCTTGTGTCATCACTTAGCAGTTCAGATGGCTGCTTTGGTACAAGAATAGCAGACTGAGCGAAGAAAAGACTGAATATATGGATACATGATAGATAGTATGCCTTTTCTTTTCCGATCTGCAGTGAAATGAAATAAAATCAGACTAAAAATGGATATTATTGGCTTTAATCACTTGCAAAACTAGTTGAAGTACAACATAGTAGGTATTTTGATCTTTTTAATTGATATATCTCTTGAAAATATATTAATGATCAGGAAAGAAAACATATTGAAGACACAACTTTAATATATGTTAAGCAGTGTGAGGGAATCGATACTCTCCCCCTCACAATTGAGCCTCTGGTCTTTAACCACAACGTCTTGGAATGTGGGCTTGGCGCCGTAGCCGGACCACTTAATCTCTCCTCTCGCCCCTCATCTCGAAGAGAAGCTGAACGGCCGTCCCAGACCACATAATGCACTAATCAGCTCAGGTCGGACCCGATACCCTAACATCGGTTAAAACAGCAGGATTTCCCCTAAAAGCTGGTATTCGTTTTTATCTTATAGGCGAAATTAGAGGAGCATCGTCCTATAGCCAGAAGCTCCACTTTAGGGTTATCTGAATGATGCGCTGAGAAAATCCGTTAGAGGAGGAGACTAAATGCAACCTGTGCATGCACCCCTTCCCTCCCATCCTTTCCCTACACCTCCTGTCCTGTGGTGGCGAAGTATAAAATCAAATAACTTTGAAAAAACGAGGTAGATTACGTTAGTCATCAAGGCAATGAAGAATGGCAAGACGCCAGGCTGCCAAGGGAAGGGACTAAGAAGAAGCTCATCCGTGTACTAGTTCCTTGTTGTCACACCGAACGTTAAGTAAACTTGATCTAAGAAGTAAGTTCAACTTACTCTCGTCAGAGAAACCCCCCTATCCTGGTGTACCCCAAAGCACAGAGAGAGTCCTCGCCCTTGAGAAATACACCAAGTGAACTAGCTCCAGCACTCCCTTGAGTCAAAGGATTCATGCATTGAGTTGTCGCTAGCCAGTACGAATTATTCCCAGAGTATCCCAAGAGAAGAAGAAACATTCTCTCACTGCCCCGTGGTGAGATGATTTCCTCCAGAAGGAGCGCGTCCCTCCATCTGCAACACGCACCTATGTCCTGTGTGGCTTTAAGGTATTTCTTCTTTCTGCCTATCTGGGCACTGATACACGCTTCGTCCCGGAACTATCATTCTTGAGGTGTCAACTATTGAGCTCAAGGTAAACCTCAAATCCAATTCTCGAGAAATAGCGTGAGGTAATTAAACCCCTATTTTATGTTTTATTGAGGTCAGTTGCATTTAAGATTAAAGTAAGCTGTGGGTCAACCATTACCCTAAATTCAGTTATATCATTTAAAAATCCTCACTTAAATTTTTTGATTTCATTTCTGTGTATTTAGTGTTAAATTTCATTGGTTCATGTGTTTTTAATTAAAGTTCTATTTTTTTTCAAACAATTTTTTATTCAATCCTCGAAACGCTAAGCAAGGCAGTAGGAACCCTCAAAGATTAAAAATGTAATAATCAGATAATAATAATAATAAAAAATATAGCACTCTCAGAGATAAAACGTAATCACGGAGTTTTGAAGTACGTAACCAACCCATACGTACGAACTCCAGCCATCACTCGGTCCTTCCTATACCACGACAAGCAGAAGTAGCAATCCGTTGAATGGTTCTTTGGCTACCTGCAGACCAGGCAGAAAGGAAACTTGTACACCTGACACAACATAAGTGGTGTGCCCACTCTTTGTCCTAGTCACTCACTTTACTTCCAAAGTACAGCTCATAACGTTTTTTTAAATGTTTAGTCAACTGTCTCTTGTATTGTCTTAATGTAAATGATCCACATATATAACAGAAACTATCTGAGGAATCTTTGCATTTTTAGGCAGTTCAGCTATGTCTCCTGGAAAGAAAGAAAAAACATGCAGTATGTGAAAAATAATATAAATAGTAACACTAGAAAGTTAAAAATTTATCAAGCATTACGCATTAGTTACCATGGATTTGAACCCATATACTTAAGTAAAAGAATATTGAGTATACTTTCACAAATTTTATAAGTTAGGTTGACAAATACTTAACTAACACCCCCTTAAAATTATATCAAAATCTGTTTATAACTTTTACCGTTGTCAGCTTCGGTCCAATCCTGTTTGGATTTAATCCCCACGGAACCATCAGTGTATTTAACTTTTAGTAAGATGGTAATTTACGACAAAACTGGAGAGTCACAGTAAGAGACAGATAGATATTCGCGATTCGCGCAAAAACTAGATCTAAAAAAAGTTATTCTCATTTCCACATTTTTTTTGTTGTATTCTAATTCACTTCTATTCTTATATTCCAACAATTTTTAGACTTTGATTATAAGAATTGAATTTTTGTAATCTAGTTCGTCGCTTACGGGAGAAAGCCTATCATTTCCGGGTCTTTGAAGAGTTACTGATTAGGTTTATCCAAATATAGTAGAAAAGTAACTTAGTATTCCACCAAAAAGTAGTAACAAAGGGGCTAAGAAAGAGGTGAAGATGCGAAAGATAAAAACATTCGTTGGTTGCCAACGCAAAACGACTACTTCGACAAAGATTTATGCTCAAGAAATTTACGCAGAAGCCAGTGAGAAAAATGCAAGAACTTTGTTGACGTTCTTGGAATTCCGCTCCAGAGCTCGATCTGGTTGTCACTCTCTTTAAACCAGCTAAAGGGACATGTAATAGTCAACAATCAACAATAACTTAAAATATGAGAAGTAGCGGCTGTTCTTTGACGAGGCCTCTACCAGAATTCCGCTGGGTCTCTATTAAATAAAAACACTTTCCTCTCATTCTCGTAACTAAAGGATAAAGTAAAGCTATAGGTTGGCTTGTTTTTACTTGAGTGCCTTTATTATCTCAAAAATCTAAAGTTAATCGGATAAGAACTTTATACTTACACGAATAGAAGCGCAGTGGTGAGATGGACGAGGAAAGTCTAGGACTCTTCATATAGCTGCCTGCTAGATTTTGAAGGGTAATTGAACAGGAGACCTAAGGATTCAGAAATAAACGCTGAATGAAAGTTCATAAGTTCACTTTTCTTACCGGTGAGGTATCTGAGGGAGTTCAAACTCAAGGTCTGAAAGAGATCGAGCAGAGCTTCGGTTTTGGGAGTTTTGAAGCGTGTGACTATTTTTGATGCTTTATGGAATTAACTATTTTTATTAATTCACTTTCAGGAGAAAGGAGGGAGATTTAGAAATGGTCTTCTCCTATGTTGTGTGAATAAAGGCCTCGAGATGAGTGGCTATAAGGAATTTCCCGACGTCAGCGCGATCGTATCCGGCCGTAACGGTCTCGTAATCAAGCTAGTATCGATTTTCTAATACTAATGAAAAATAAATTATTCCCATTAAATTGTTGAAAAATATAAATTGTATTATTTCCTGCCACCACATCTCTCCTTCTTTATCATAACTATTGCTTTTGTAGAGCTCTAAAGTTAACTTCGAAAATTATATTAGATTCAATAAAACTTGTTATCTTATCTCTAATTTTTATACTGATTGTGAGTTTTCGTCAAGGAATTATGACATCTTCAGAACGTTTAATTAATTATTCTTTGGTCTAGTCAACCTCTAATGATTATTTAAACCGGTTTCATTTTTAGGACTGATGTATCTGCGCACCTACGCCAACACTCTTTTGTCAGACTTTCTTGGGGCCCTCTACTCCAGAGTTACAGAGTGTTTATATTTTCCTGTCTCAGTTATGAACATAAATAACCAATTAAAGAGATAAGGTAGGGAGGAAGATTGTTAACAACAACGGACCTTGTGAGTCAAGGTTCCTCGGATTCTTCGAAAATTAGGGGATCTCTGTATAGCTATTTCTCAATGAATCTGTGAGATTTTTTTTATAACGTTTAACGTCATTTTTCACCATTTACGCGTCTAAATGGTATCGGAAAGATAGCTGGAGATTTAAAAAATTTCCAAAAGATGGCATAGAGAGAGAACGAGTTTCTATTAGAGCACTATGGTTCCAAGAGGGTGAAAGTTCCCTGGTAGAGTAGTATTGCCCCTCCTACACCATCCACCTCCTTCTAGGAAGAATCTGAAGTACCACTAAACTAACTTCAGAATTAAAACATCAAGACTAAGATTGACTTGCTAAGAGAAGGAAGTCAAAAACATCAGCTACATCAAAACTCCTCAGTGAAAATGCTAAATATAATGCATCATAAAGAAATTTGATAAGGTACCGAGCTTTAGTAATTGGCGACCTTCTTTACGGCATCTTATTTTAGGTAGTTCGTAAATAATCTGAAGTAACTTTCAACCACAACGTTTATGGCCATTGGCAACCTTCACCCGCAAACTAGTGTCTCGAATTGGCCATATATTCCTAAATTGGGCTTTAGAAAAAGTAAAAGCTCTAAAACTCTACTATAGCAGGGCCCATACCCAATTGAGAAAGGTAGCGGGTTGGCTGAGCGGTACAGATACCTCAACCATAAAAGAAAACAGGAGGGTAATTAATCATTATTGGTTGCAATCATCTAAAACTTGTCAACTAAACGCTCTGAAGATGTCAAAACTCAGAAATAAGATAAAGTTTAAAGATAATGTAAACATTTTTATTGAATCCACAAGAATTATGGATACTAAATTAAGAGCTATATGATAATTATTCTGGTACCACTTATGTCATTATTATTCACGTTAAATTTTCATTATTATCATCAAAATTCTTATTTATAGTGTCACTATGATTATTATTATCATTATAAAATTTCTATTATGATAATTGTATTGTGAAAAGGCAATGTTATTTCTTGATACTAACGGTTAATTCAAATTAATTACATAATAGATATATAATTAGGTAAATAGATAATTTTAGTTGGTAATTTCATTGGGCTAGTCCGATCTACTTTCCTTATTATGTGTGTGTGTAGAAAGGATGTTACACGAATAAAAAAAAATAGAATTACCGCTGAAAAAAAAATAAACTTACATTTAAGTAAACGGACATACTTTAACTTATCATTTAGAAATACAATCTTGGGTTTAACTCACATGTGTTGTGCAAAGAGGTTATTTTAGGACAGTAGGGAGCAGTCCGGGTTCCTTGTGCCCTGAGTTTTCTCGAGCATTTATTTAGGATTTCTATCTTTAACTCAATTTTCGTCTGGTTTTTAATTATTTTCAAAACGATCAAATCTCCACTAGATTGTGAGGATAATGTTATGCTTACTTTTATCCTTCTATTTTAATATTATAATTGCAATACGAAATAAAATCGCGATAAAAAAATATCTTTACGAAATGGCAAAAAACGCTGTTATTACACATGGCCGATTCGACACTAAAAGAAGCTCATTTATTACGCATAAGTAAATAAAAAAGGCTAAATATAAGGTAATCAATGATTACAAGGAATACTAAGTCAAGACTAAAGATAAAATACATAAAAACATACGAGTATCTCAGTAGTTTATTTATATTTTAACCCTTATACCAAAAATGCAAACCAGTCCCACTATTATTATATCTGATAGGAGCAAAATCTATCGAAACCGAACTAATTAGCCTTAGGTTAGGTTCCAGAACAAATAAATAAAAAAATCAAATTTTCTTTATAAAGGCCCGCTACGGCTTTTGCAAAGTGGTGTAATCGAGTCTTTTCATTTTTATATGCATTTAATAAGAAAATTAAATAAATATTTTGGCTAAAATTTGTAAAGCGTAAAATATTGTTTGTAATGTTATCTGTTACCAGAACACGGTTAAAAATGAACAAACTAGGCTTTGATACGAGGGGCGGTCAATAAGTTTGGCAATTCGGATATAAGGAAACGAGATATGAGGGAAAGTGCTTTATTATTTTTTAATATAACTACCCTCGACTTCAATGCAATTGCGCCACTTGTCCCTGAGGCTTCAAATTACCAACAACCAGAAATCTCCCGACTGCTGTACAATCCACTCGTGGACGGCGAGCTGGACATCTTCATCGTCCCCAAACGTGCGTCTACGCAGTGTAGCCTTGAGCTGGCAGAATAAAAAGTAGTCGCTAGGGGCCAGATCTGTACTGCAGGGGATATGGTTGAGCTCCTTGAATCCGCACTCGTGGAGGGTAGCTTGTGCAACTCGGGCCTTGTGGACAGGGGCATTGTCATAGAGGAGCAGGACACTACGTGTCTACTTGCCGCGCCGCTTCTGACGGATGCACTTCTTCAACCCAGCCAATTCCTCGGCGGAATATTGGCCTGTGATGGTCGTTCCACGAGGCTAAAAGTGCACCATCAACACTTCGTCAGAATCCAAGAAGATGGTGGGCATGATCTTCCCGGCTGAGGGTTGGGTCTGGAACTCGATGGGGGTCAGAGAGCCCTTGTGCTGCTTCCAGGCCATCCTTTCGAGCTTGGTCTTAGGATCGCAGTGATGAACGCACGTTTTATCACCTGTCACTATGCCTTACTCGAATCCTTCCGGGTCTTGGTTGTACAAGAGCAGCAGCTGCTTCGAACTTTGACGATGTTGAAGTCGATCATGGGGCATGAGGTTTCGTGAGGTTTCTAGGGACCCAACGGGCAGAGACCTTGATCATGGCCAAATTGTCGAGGATGATGTTGATAACACTTCCATGTGATGTTCTGAGTTCTCGCTCGATTTCTCCGACCTTCGCCGTTAATTTTCGAGGATGATCCTCTCCATACGGGCCACATTGTCCTCGTTGGTAACGTTGACGGGCATCCTGGACGGGGGTAATCTTTAACGGACTCACCACCATGGTGGAACTCCCTACTTTAGCGAACAATGGTTGCATAGGAAGGGGCGGTGTCGGTGTACACTGCAACCATGCCTACATGGATCTCTTTTGCATTCTTGCCTTCCTTGGTTAAAAGATTGATCATTGCGCGGTGCTCAACCTTCTCCATTGTTGAAAAATTTGTGACTGGCGATCGGCGATAAGCTACTGCTTCTTAAATAAATGAGACAGAAGCGTGCGGCTGCAGGTCCTGACTTGTCATAACTTGTCCTAACACCCCCATAAACAGCCAATCTCCTCCCTCTGTTTTGCCCTGCTGATTCGCAAAACCTATTGACCGCCCCTCTTATCTTCAAATGTTCTTCATATTAATATTTCCTTTCTGCAAAATATTTACTCTAAATAACAATTATCTGTAACTTGAAAAATCTGTCAGCCAAGCTGTTGTGACGACGAACTCATTCATGAGTCTTTAAATATTCATACTCTTAAATTAAGTTTGTATTTAGTTTTATTTAGAAAACGTGTAAAGGAAACATAAAAAATAAATATAAATATATATCGATAAATATATAGATAGATAGGTAGATATTTACAATGATTTCTTCTACAAAGCTTGAGTTAAATGTTTATCAAGAAGAACAAAACGATGAAGGCGGGTCCCTTCTTTAATTTCAAATTTATAGTTTATTACAAAACCCATCTACGAGTATATGAGCTATAAACAAATTCGAAATTTGGGCATTGAATGAACTAATGCTAAAAACCTTTACTACAGCACAATTTCAATAGTGTAACACTATAAATATGAGAAAATGACAGACACAGCCCTGTAAATACTAAAATGAACGTAAAGTTAATGAAACAATAGTGAGGTAAAACACTACAGAAAGTATTTGCAAAGAAATTATATCAATTAAACTCAAACAATAAAAAAACTAAAGCACGATTTTTATCAATTTAAATGTAGAAGAAGAGAGAATTGGATACATATCAAATTTATTAAAGACTTAAAAGTGAAACTGAAGATTATATTATATGGATGGATCACAATGACAAGTGGAAATGTGAATGAATTTTAAGATTGAATACAGCTAGGTTGTTCGTTTGGTTATACAAAATAAAAAAGATGTGTCATTATTTAGGTTGTTGTATTTAATACAGATATCTTTTAATACAAAAATGGATATATATTTTGCATAAGTTAAGACCAAAGAAAATCGTTTGTTACGTTTGTTTTACAATTAATCGCATATTTCCTGATGGAAAAATACTCTTTATTACTTTATTGGTTTTCCAGTTCTATACCTAATAGCAATAGGAAAACAGAATTTGGACGGAAGAGAACCTACTGGGCTTTCTTTTGCGGGCCCAAACTTATAGTTAGGTCTAAAAATCACTTCTACCGGGTAGAAGAGCCACGCACTACTGCATACCAGGCATTTAAATTCTATATGACCCAACACGTTTCTTTCCCTACCCACTTTCACGGTAACATTTTAGACCTTGTAATCTCTGACTGTCTTATTTCAAACCTGACGTCTACAAATTTGTCCAATGCTATATCTGATCACTCCCTTATCAAGTTTAACATTTTTCCGCCTAAACTGTTGTGTAACGCTTCTTCACCTGTTCACCACTTCACTTGCAACTGATCTTGCTCCCTCTTCCTTCAAACGTGCCCAGATCCGTCCGATTCTTAAAAAGCCTCACCTGAACCCCACGGATCCTTCCAATTATCGCCCGATTTCGCAACTTCCTTTCCTCTATAAGGTTCTGGAGAGAGTGGTTGCTTTACGCATCAACAGTCACATGGTGGCCTGTAACATTGGTAAAACCTATCAATCTGGTTTCAAGTCAAGTCACCCCACAGAAACGTCCCTTCTCAATGTGTTTGATTGCTTACGAATAGCCGCGGACAGGGGTTGTACCTCCATCCTCGTTCTACTCGACCTCTCCTCTGCCTTCGATACT
This sequence comes from Ceratothoa steindachneri, assembly GCA_963969495.1. Lineage (NCBI taxonomy): Eukaryota > Metazoa > Arthropoda > Malacostraca > Isopoda > Cymothoidae > Ceratothoa > Ceratothoa steindachneri. The sequence continues at coordinate 15,295,588 of OZ018328.1, forward strand.
ATTGACCATATCGTCCTAATTGATCGTCTCCGATCTTTCCTCGGCATATCAGGCACCGTGCTTGACTGGTTTAGCTATTTCCTCTCGTCTTGTACCCAATCCGTTGTGATTGACGACGTTTCATCCGACTTTATCCCCATTCACTTTGGAGTGCCACAAGGCTTTGTCCTTTGTCCTCTACTATTTCGTATCTACCTTCTCTTTTTGAGTTCCCTTCTTCGTAATCTCGGTCTATCCTTCCATCTCTATGCTGATGACACTCAAATTTTCGTTTCCTCATCCCCCACGTCTCTTGCCTACTCTATCACTGACCTATTGGCTGCCTACTTCTCCATTTCTAACTGGCTCTCTACCAACTTCCTCAGGCTTACTTACTCCAAAACTGTGGTCCTCCCCATCGGCTCCCCTGCTCTTTACAAAAATCTAAATTTCTCTTTCCCTCGCTTACTCTGGGCGGTAATACTATCATTTTCTCTGACTGCGTTAGGAATCTAGGTGTTGTTTTTGATGAGCATCTCTCCTTTAAGCCTCATATCCGCAATGTCAGCAAATCCTCTCTATGTTCCCTTCGTAACTTCTATCGCATTCGCTTTTACTTTGATCGCCAAGGTCTTGAGACTGCTGTACATGCCTTCATCACCTCACGCCTTGACTACTGTAACTCTCTTTTTGTGAATCTGCCATCCTTCTCTCTCCGCCACCTTCAACCTGTACAGAACTATGGCACCTGGCTTCTCCTCCGTCGCCCTCGCTTCACTCCCTCGAAACCCTTGCTGCATAAACTGCACTGGCTCCCTGTCAGATCCCGTACTGACTTCAAGATACTTCTCTTCACGTTTAAGGCCCTAAACAACAAGGCCCCGTCTTACCTCTCTTCTGCCCTCTTGCCACGCCATGTCCCTCGGGCCCTTCGGTCATCACATGCACCCCTTTTTTAATATTCCTCGTTCATCCCTCTGCTCAATGGAGGACTGCTCCTTTTCAATCTGCGCCCCTAAGTTGTGGAATGCTCTTTATGCTGAAATCAGGTCTTCTCCCTCTGTTACCACATTAAAGCGTCTCCGGAAAACGCATTTTTTCAGAATTGCCTTCTCCCCTTCTTGAATTTCCATTGAATTTTCATTCTCATCTCAGTACAACATGCTCTCTGGGAAGGCCTCAGGCCTTGAAGAGCGCATTACAAAAGACTTTTTATTATTATTATATTTGGTGTTTAACATTAAGGAAAAGATATACAAGAAAATATACCTGGTCCTAATCAAAGGAATGCTAACCTATCCCACCCCATCTTTCTATCGTACCTACAAAACATCATAACGGAAAAGGTAGAGCTTAAAGAATAAGTGACTATCCATCAGCACCAGCAACCGAGAGATAGAGTGAAATGCCGGCGGACATTGACACAACAGCAAACATCGGTAATTAAATAAATACATGCAAATAAGAGTAAGAAAGATGTAGGAACAATGGCCTCAAACAAACAGGCGCCTCAATACTCAAGTAGATCCCAAAAAATATAACAGAAGGAAAGAAATATTTTGTAGTAGGGTTATTATCCTCCAACACGCCGAGGAAGAGGAGCTCTACACGTAAGACTCATAATCAAAAAGAAAACACAATTATCCAACGTGCCTAAAGAAGAAACATAATAAAAATGAAAACAGACTAGACGACAAAATTTGGGACTACCACTACTAACCAAGGCAACTTAAAAGAATACGAAGGAAGGTTTAAAAAAGAAAACAAGACAACAACAAAGAAAAATATGTATTCAAGTAATATATTAAGCGAAAGTAAACTATTTACTTTGTATTCCACAAATATTTATATGTGTCTCACCGATACGCACTTTACTAATTTAGTCAAATGAAATAGAAAATAAAATAAATCTATATCTTCTCGTGAAATGGATATTTTAATTAATTAACCATTAGGCCACCATTGATTAAAAACTTGTCAGGTGAAAGTGATTTCAGTATATTAATTTCGAACAATATAAATATATTGAAAAATTTTAACCAAATAGAAGATTCGGTTTTATTGTCAGAGGTTTTGATTATATTAAAAAATAAATAGAGGTTCCATCGTTGAAATCAGTCGTGCATTATCAGCTGGAATATGCGGTACACTATTTTACTCCATATCTGCAAAAGGATTTCTCTCTATTAGAAAGAGGAAAATTTCAGACATTAAAGCTCATTTAGGAGGTGCAAAACAAATCCTTTAAAGACACCGAAAAAATGAAAGATTATTTCACATGAATATGGACACATCCGTAGCCAATTGATAGAAGTCTTCTTGATTTCTAGAATCTTCCAAAATATAAAGTTTGACTAACTATTTGTACGTACTAAAAGTCTCGGTGTGAAACACGAAGTTTGGACTTATATTTAGTAAATTAGTTTCAGAAACCTTTGGAATATTAGATTAAGCTTAAACCTATATGAAATAAGAAAACCTATTATACAAGATGATGTATTTACTAATCAATGTGACTGCATTTTGCGTCGATGTCAAACAGTTTAGATATGACAAAAACGGAAGTTGCAGGCAGAGATTCAGCTGATATTTTGTCCCAGCATTTTTCAAGTTTCATCTTCTAATCGTCGAAAGTTGAGTAAAATTTGTTACAGGCCCTATGCTCAAGCAAAGATAAGACTCTTAAGTTCATAGGGTTAATATAGTCGTATGTCAGACTGAGAGGCCTGCGTTGACTTGGCCAAAACCCTTCATAATTGGCCTATCATCAGATTATTTTCTATGTGTGAGGTTGGTCTATTTTGTTCAAGAGTCACATTGGCGTTTCCTATGGTGACATCCACTCACATAAATAGTGTTTGCTTCAAAATTTGCAAAAAACTTAATGATTGCCTTTACCCCCATCTTTCAATACTGCCGTCTTAAGGCAAAAAGCATTAACTGCAAAATTGTCAATTTTGGGAAAACGCAAAAAACGGATTTCGGCCTCAAATAAGGATCTGATAACATTAATCGTATTTTTTTTTTTTTTGGTAATTGTAAGCATTCATCTATATGAATCTTGCAATATAATTTGGTTTAATCAGTTAATAACTTCAATATATTCAAATTTGTCCAGTAAATTTTGACTTAATGCTTTTTACCTGAAAACAGTTATAATAATTGGGTCATCTTATAATAAAATGATTTTTGTGGAAAAATGGTATAGGTATACCTATATCTAAATAATTGATAGATACCTATTATATCATAAGACTCTATTGGTAAATACATATTTTATCATTTTAACTTTTACCAGAAAAGTTTGGAAAGGAAAATAAAAAAGATACATTGTAAAGCAATATTATTAAAGAAAACAGAAAGAAAACATTGTAGACAACATAACTAGGTAGGTAATTGAAAATATTTTTTCCTTAGTTAATGCAGGAAACCTAAAAATAAAAAAATCTTTGGTAAAACTTTACTTTTTCTACATACCTATTTGCAGCAAACAAAAGACAACACGATAATGAAAAAGAAATATTTGCAAAAATAATGAAAATTATGGCAAATCTTATAACTGGATAATAGAGCAAAAATAGTTCAAAAGTATACCTAGGTATATGAATAGAGCTACCTACCTATACATAAGAATATCAATTTAATTTTTTTTTCAACAAACAAAATCTTGCAATTATTGAAACCTCATTGCTGCATACGTAATGTCAGCAATCAAAAGAAAAAAAATTGGGGTTTATACGCTTCCAAGAAGATCTGAGCTGTTCTTGCTTTCTGGTAAATTGATCTAAAATTTTTTCCTGTTTTCAGGCATTAAACTTACAAGCTTGTCTAAAATATTTTCTTTCTTTTTTGAAGATAAGCCTCTTGGGCAATCTGACATAGGTTTTTCCAATAATTTTTTTGTGAAATTTAAACTAGCATAAACAAAGTCTGCAACTTTAAAGTCTCCCTTGTAGTTGGTTTTATATTTTAAGATACGGCTATTCTTTTCAAATTTTGCTTCCACAATCTCTGCTAACAATGGAAGGTTTGTTTCTTTTATCCCTTCACGAAGCCGAGTTTTTCTCTCGACCGAAATATCCGGAATATCGTTAAAACAGGCACTAAAATTAATATCTAATATTTTCAAATTTTTAACGGATGCATCAATAACTGATTTCAAATCTTGATAGTCATGGATATTATCCTTTTTCCTCATATTTTTTTCTATGTGGCCGTGGATGCCATCGGCGGCCATGAAGGTGTGCCCAGGCACTAGATACTTAAAGCTGATGCTATTGACTTGTTCACTGGTGTTAACAAGGATTATCATTGCGCTGTAAAGTGCCCAATTCTTATTTTGGGCGGCGCAATTGTCAGCCCCCAAAATGAAATTAGCAGCATCTCTTTCTGTTCTTATTAAGTCTAAATAAGCATTGGCCACATGTTCCTTGTTTCGGCCAGCAATTGATTCTGTCCAGAGGACTGCATAATGATTATAAGTTGATTTTTCTTTTTGGCCGATACATGCAAATGTCTCATTAAAAATTATCAGGCGTGGAGTAAATACACAAGTTTTTAAACCTTTCATAATAGGTAAAAGAAGTATCTTTTGCATATCAACAGCAAAAACTCGGGTTGTAGAATCCCATTTTTGAGAGCAATCGTAATCATATGCTCTTCGTGCATCTTTTGCAAGTTTATTATGCATAGTCCATTTTGCTTTCAGTGATTCATCTAATATACCTGAATAATTTTTAAAATATAAACAGGTGTCACAAAGATCAGTAGAGTCAGTTCCAAATCCAATATTCAGTTTGTTAATATTTATTATAAAGCTGAGAGGTGTTTTTGGCCTGTTGATGTACCGCCTGCCCATATCATTACGGAAGCTGACTTACAAGTATGTATGTTAAAAAACATCCGCTGTTTAACCAGAAACTCATTATTAATTTGAGCCCAAACACAATCATCCCGTGTGTTATGTGTGGTTTAAACAGTGAGCAGCTTCTAGTCTGCTAAAGAAACTTGAGGCCTCTATTAAATCAATAACTGTCTGAAGAGCAGGTTTTCTCTTTAGACTCTTGTTTTGGTGAGGGTGTAAAATGATTCCCTTTAGCTACCATGAATGGCCTAAGTTTTAAATAATCTCTCAATATTTTGGGGCTGGTCACAAGGCTCACTTTGGCTTAATAAAGCAAGGTATCTTGCACTCCTCGTCGGATATAACCTGTTCTTGTTAATCATATTCTTTGATGAAAGTTGCAGTCTTTACAGACTGGGGCGAGGTTGGTCATTACTATTAAGCCGTTTGATAGCATTAAAATACCCAGATATGCTTAAAAAGTTCAACTTTTTAAAAATATTCTTTGCTGTCTTTTCATTACTATGCAGATACTCGATTATTTCATATTTTTAATCATGTTTGTATAGCTGTTTTTTTTGTGAATTTACACTTTTTTCACAATTTTAATATATTTTGATATAACCTGAGGGAAATTAATTAATAATTATTCATAATTCTATAGATTCAAAGTTATTTGTAAATAGCAGTCTACACTTCAGCTTTCCACGTTGTAACATGCAAACAAATACCCATAAAGTGATATTAAAGGGGATATAATGGTCTTTTCTAGACTTCATACTATCAATTTTATATATTTTAACAAATATCTCAGGTGATACAAACAATTATTAGCCTTTTTTTCTCTCCCGCTCTTTAACTCTTTATTTCTGTTCATTCGTCTTTTGACCTGTTTTCCTGTAATTTAAAGAATCACTCAATTCACATTTCTTTCTGGGACAGAGGCCATCTTAGAAAGTCCAATACTTTTAAAGTTTTGCTAGTTTTTCCAGTTAAAGCAAAAATAGTGTTCAATATAAAAAAACTTAGGATAATATGAGATTTAATTTTAAAAAGAATAAACATAACAAAATGATGCTATCGATATACAGTTTTGAAATATCCGTTTGTTATATCTTTAAGTGCGAAGAAAGGACTTGTCAAAAATGATATGGCATTAAGGAGCAAGTGCGTCGTAAGAATATAAGACAAGGAATTTAGAGATCACTAATAAGTCAAACCCTAAAATGTTAATCGCATAAAGGACTATAAGTTGGTATATTCTAGTTCGTCAATGTTCGTTGACGTTTTTACATGCCCACATACAACTCTTTGTCAAATTACCTTAGGATTGGTAGATTATTTGTTTCAAACCCTTATATTATTGCCTAAAATTTGAATTTATTCCACTTTTTCTTCTGTTTTGCCACTTTTTCTTTCCGATTGATAGTTATCTTAAATTTCACACTGCCATCAGTTTCCGATATTCCTTGAAGTCATTGTATCACTGCACTAAACATCTTTCTTAAATGACATAAGATGACAGGTATATTGCCGAAGTTGAAGGATTTTGTAATGCGTTTTGAATTAATCGTACACTAAGTTGTACTATAATTAATTTTCATTTAACTTCGATTTACCGAAGGTTTAATGAACACATACACTATTAGATTAAGCCTAGACCATTTTGAAACAACTTTAGTTATTATACTAAAAGTTTTAATGATTGTGAGCAGTACCCTCATTTTCAAGAAATTTTCGTATGCGTCTTCAAGAAAGTCTCATGCTTTAAGAAGATCAAATTAAATACACGTTTTAAGGGATAAATACCTTTCAGCAATCTCCTCGCTACATATGAGAAAAAGGAGTAGCAGAAGATGAAGTTATTAGAAGGATTTTGACTTATCAAAAGGAAAATCAACGATAAACGCTACGGTTAAAGGTAAGAGAATGACAAGGGAATATATAATGGAATATTTTTATAGAGGACGAATTTGGTGCCTTTATTATGTTTCCAATTTAAGCGATTGTTGGGGAATTTTTGACGTATATTCATTTTGCTAACTACTATGACAATGATGATATGGCCTCAAAAGTTTCGTTTACATTTTAGGCTAAAGGAGCTAGCGTAATATTTAAATGAAGAGATGAATGTTCGTTTTCTTAATCTTTAACAAAGAGAGTTAATGTAATAAAACGAAAATAGAGGGAGAAGTGACGCCCCCTTGTCGCGGGAAGAGAGCTTGTGTGGACCTTTGACTTTTCAAGCTATGTCGGCGGGGGTACCTCTTGTGGGTACCCCTGGTCAGGCTTCCCTTGTCGATTTGGTCGGAAACGAGGTTCCAGACTAAGTGTGTCATTCCTTCCTTTTTCTACTCTATCCCTCTCCTTTTTTACTTTTATCCTATCTCCCACTCATACAAAAAGAAAAAAAAACAAAAAAAGCCTACTCCCATCGTGTCACTCTTTCCCTTTCTTCCTCTATCTACCTATAAGGACCTGGCAGCTACCTCATGTGTCAGGAGAGAGGCTTTGGAACCTCTATAAACAATGCCAATCGACGCTCACTGGTTGCGAGAGACTAGGACTAGAGGTGTCCTAGGCGTTGGGGCACAATGAATGGGATGAGGGTAGTGCCCCGTTAACCCATTCCCTGGCGCGTAATTATTGACCGTTTCCAGTGCCTGTTGACGGGTGCTTATGGTAGCATTGGTCCGAGGTGACGGCCCTTTGTTCCCATGTTGGTTGCCAGGCCAATAAAAAGCCTTGGGTCGAGTTTCTTGGTGTGGCGGGTTATCCATTGAACGCTACTCCGAGATCCTGGCCGTTGTGAAGGGAACTAGTAGGAGTTTAGTAAGGGGCTTGCTTCGTTGTTGTTCACCTGGTGAGAAATCGATGGCCCCTTCGGGAACAGTCAGTGCTGCTTGGTTGGGAGCCACGGCACGCCGAAGTTTGACGACTTGGTCGGACGAACAGCAGCACATGGAGCGTGCCTTCTGAAAGATCCGAAACCTCTCCAATCGATAGGCGGGAGTGACTCACGCTGGGAGAACTCACCAACCCCCCTTTTTATCATTGATTGGTCACGAGTTTTCAGGGAGAGAGAAAGCGCTCAAAATGACAGGCAAAAAAGGACCCGTTCGTCTCAAACACAACTGTGCAATATGCCAGTTAGAAAAGTGGTGCGTTGACTTTCCAGAGGGCTGTTACTCAAAATGCAGCCCTAAAAGTATCTGCACTACTTGCATATTGACGCGAGAGGTGAAAAAATTAAAAGACCTCTATAGAGCATCAGAGGAGAGAGTTAAGGTCCTTGAGGGAAAGTTGGAGAAGCTGGAAGCCCTTAACATAGCTCAGGTTCGATGCCTAGAAGAGGCGCCGCCAACTGACGTGTCGGAATCCCCTGGTAATGAAGCGGACATTCCGGCATCATCTGAGGCTAAGCTAGCTGAGGCGAGAGAAAAGGAAAAAAAGAAGAAAGAAGAAACGAAAAAAAAAAGAAGATAGTTGAAACAAAAGTACATTCAAAAATAGAAGAAAAACAGATAAACAAGAAGAAAAAGAAAGATAAGAATGTGGAGAGTAAAGAGGAAAAGGGGAGGCCTCTTCCACAAGGGAAGACCCCGTCTTCAGAGACCAAGTGTCCGAAGGTCACCGTCATTGGTGACTCGCAAACATGGGATCTGCAGCCGCTGCTAGCGGCCCGCCTTCGCACTAGCGTGAAGGTAAGCTTCCTGTCAGGACCGGGTAACCACAACATCAGAGTAGAGGCAGAGAGAGCTCGGATTTCTGAGAACTCAGTTGTTGCTCTGATGGTGAGCGGCAACGACCTCTACCTCAGAGGGGGTGAGGTTGGCCTCAGTGGTAAGACCATCCAAACAGTGATGGAAGCCGTGGATGACATAGGGCTTGAAACCCGCAAACGTGTGGTGGTTGGGATGCGTCCGAGAAGAGGTCCATCCCGAACCGCTGACGAAAGAAACGTCGCAGTGAACAGAAGGTTGGCGGATCTCTGCACGGCAGAAGGAGTCTTCTTCGTGGACCCCTATCGTACCTTTATCGGTAGAGACGACCTCTACCAAAGGGATGGGGTACATCTCTCCTTTAAAGGAAAGGCCTTTCTCGCCAACCTAATTCAAGATGTCATGGAACGCACCCAAAGGAGCGTTTGAAACAGAGCGAAAGCGGACGTGCGCCAGCATGCCCGTGTCACTCCTGGAACGACCTTCTCGGAGGTCGTCAAAAAGGGTGTGACCACGAAAACACGGAAGGTGGGAAACGGAAGAGCGTAAGTGGTCCTACACTAGGGGACTCCCTCAAAGTTCTTCTGTTCAATGCGAGGTCAATCAGGAATAAGTTTCTTGAGCTCCGTGGCCTCGTAGCAACAGAGGAACCTGAGATGGTGGCCATAACGGAGTCGTGGATAAAAACCTGAAGCCGAGATTTTGAAGATAAATTCACGATTCCCGGTTACCAGCTCTTCCTGAAAGATAGGCCAGACAGAGAGGGTGGCGGTGTTTTGTTGTATGTCAAGGATACTCTCAACTCGACGGATTGCAACATCATATCCGAACATAAACTACTAGGTGTTGACCTAGAGATAGGTCCTGCCAAATACAGGACCCTGGTGCTTTATAGACCTCCTGCCCAACTTGTTAAAAAGGACAGAGATCTTTACCAGCTACTAGGAGAACTTGTCGAAGACAGAGTGTGTATCGTCATGGGTGATTTCAACACACAAGTTGACTGGGAAACCAGAGAAACCTGTGGCGAGAACGCACTACTCCTGGAGTTCACGAACAACGAGTTCCTCACTCTATGGGTGAGAGAGCCAACGAGAGGAGACAATATCCTCGACTTGGTTTTCACCTCTGAGATGACATCGTTGAGGACCTCTCTGTTGGCGAAGAGCTCGGTGGCAGTGACCACCGACTAATTAGATTTGTAGTCAAAGTCCCCAAGGCAGAGCCTGCAACTAGTAAATCAAGGAAACTGGATTTGAGAAGAGCAGACTTTGCAGGTCTAAGCGCGGGACTGACTGACGCGAGGCTAAAAGAGTGCGATGCAGTTGAAGACTCTTGGAACAGTTTCCAAACCACATTCATGAGTCTTCAATCGCGTTTTATCCCTCTGAAATTGCCCCGTCGGTCCTCTGTTCAATCAAAGTGGTTTAATCGAGAAATTGGCCAACTGCTTGGGGAGAAAAGAAATGTGTACCGGCAATCGAAGATCTTGGGTGACTTTGACTAATACCGGAGGCTAGCCAGGGGAGTGAAGTCCAGCATAAAGGCAGCTAAGCGGTCTGAGGAACTCCGAGTGGCGAGACTCTGTAAAGAGAATCCCAAGGAGTTTTTTTGGATATGTGAACAGCCGTAAACCAATCCGTCGAACGATTGGCCCTTTGAGAAATGAGGAGGGGACATTAAAGCACTCAGATGCAGAAAATGCTAACCTCCTCAACAACTACTTCTCTTCAGTGTTTACTGAAGAGTGTGGTCCCATTTCCCAGCCGACAGATTCCTACTCGGGGGAAAAGCTGGAGGCAATGGACTTTACCGAATGAGAAATAAAGAAAAAGATCGCTGACCTAAAGACGAATAAGTCCCCTGGACCGGACGGGTTTCTACCTAAAGTGTTAAGGGAAGTGTGCGATGAAGTATCACCACATATGTACGCTATCTTAAACATGTCAATCCGGACCGGATGCGTTCCTAGAGACTGGCGTAAGGCGGAGGTGACTCCTATCTTCAAGAAAGGAGACCGTAACCACCTGTCCAACTACCGACCTATCAGTCTGACTTTGATAGTCGGTAAACTCATGGAAAGCATCATGGTGAACAAAGTGACGTCGTATTTAGAGTCAAACCTGGTACTGAGGAGTTCCCAGCACGGCTTCCAAAGGCAACGGTTATGCCTGACGAACCTTGTGTAATTCTTCCACTTCGTTTTCAGTGAGCGCGATCGGGACAAGGTGGTGGATGTGGTCTACCTAGACTTTCAGAAAGCCTTTGATAAGGTACCACACCGCCGCTTTCTCCGGAAAGTGCGAGCGCTTGGCATAGACGGAAAGGTAGCCGGCTGGATCGAGAACTGGCTAAGTGGCAGACGGTAACGGGTGGTGGTGAATGGACAGGCTTCTGAGTGGGTGCCCATTACTAGCGGGGTGCCTCAAGGTTCTGTCCTATGACCACTACTATTCATCATCTACGTCAATGACATGGACGGTGACATGGTTGCCAAGATTTCCAAATTTGCCGACGATACCAAGCTTGGTATGAACGTTGTAAAGGACTGAAATACTGCCCGCCTGCAGGAAGATCTTGGGAAGATTGAAGAGTAGTTGGACACGTGGCAAATGCCTTTTAACGTGAACAAATGCAAAGTGATGCATATCGGCCACAGAAACCCCAAATCTCATTATATCCTTGAGGGCACTGCTATGGAATCCACCAACACTGAGAAGGACTTGGGTGTAACAATCACCAGTGACCTCAAGTTCTCGAAACAGTGCATTGAGGCGGAGAAAAATGCCCAAAGGATGCTAGGCTATATTAAGCGCAAGTTTGGTTATCGGAACCAGGAGATTGTACTGTGCCTGTACAACTCACTTGTCCGACCGCACCTGGAGTATGCCGTACAATTTTGGAGTCCTTCATTGCGAAAAGACATCGCAAGATTGGAACGCGTACAAGCTAGGGCAACCAAACTGATTCCCTCTATCCGACATAAAAGTTATAAGGATAGATTAAGGAAGTTAGATCTGTTCTTACTGGAAACCTGTAGACTGCGTGGTCAGCTTATCAAAGTCTTCAAAATACTTCGAGGGTTCGACAATGTTGACTACCGGGATATTTTCACACTGAGTGAGAACAGAACGCGCAATCACGGCTTCAAACTTGAACTGAAGCGTTACAACCGCAATCTGTGTGGAAACTTTTTCACTTACAGTATCTGCGGTATGTGGAACGCACTTCCAGTGGAAGTTGTCAACAGTGAATCTGTTGACCAGTTCAAGGCAAGACTAGACAAGGTCTTGAAAAGTGGTCGTTTAGGGACGCAAAACAATTGAGCAGCCTTGTGCCTGCTCGATTGCTAGTCCAAGGGTACCCTCTTTGAATGGCCCGTAAGGTCTCCTAGGGTACCCTCTTTCCTTGTTGTTGTTACTCCTTGTTGTTTTTACTTGACCAAAACCATACAGAAATGTAAAATAAAGGTCCTAAATCATGTAGCAGGGATATAAAATACCAAGTGAAAATTATAGAATGATTTTAACTTTTAAACTGTAAATACTGGTGTCACTTGGCGTCGTTAAAGAGAGTTTAACGACCATATTTGTGTTATTTAGGCAATATCAATATATTCCATTATTGCTCCATCCTACTCTGTCAATATTGATTAGCCCTTCCCTCAGAGAATTGAGAGCATGCTTGTTTTCTCCGGGATAAGCGACCAGCATCATCCACTTAAATAATACACATCAAATTGAACTGAACAGTTTGACAAAGAATTTCTCTAGAATACAGCCTATGCATACCATTACTCAGCAAGGACAGGCAGGGCCGAAACTCGTGAAACATGATTTAGTAATCAAAGAAATTACTTACACCTCATCGTGGATAATTCGTGTTTGACTTATTCGTTAGAGAGCATTGTGAAGCCTAGATTCAACTAATAACCTATTTGACAAGAAGGTGAATATTCTGGTGTTTAGTGGGGAGAGGAATCGAGGAAAGGGGGAATTAATGAAGAGCAAATAGAGATAAAAATTAAACACTAAAATGTTTTCTATGTACATAAAATGTATGTGTTTAGCGTAGAAGAAGAATAAAAGCGCTCACTCTGAGTCACCTAAATACATGCCAGTAAACACAAAACATGTATACCACTTCTGACGTGAGGTTTAGAGAGTCACTGGTACACACACATAAATTAAATTCCCTTGAGACGATATTAATAAATGTTGTGTCTACATATTGTTCTGAACAGTTGATTTGTTATTCGAAACAATCGAGCTACTGTTTAAAGAGACTGGGTACAGCGAGTTTCTTTCTATTTGAAGCAAGAATATTTGACACAGTCTAGCATGTTAATATACTATTCACTTCTATTCCATTTTACCTTTGTTAAGGAAATTGTTCAGGCTTTCCGTGCAGTATAATTAGACTTAGGAATATTCATATCTACCTTCCAGCACAGATTTAAAGCGGTCCGGAAAATATGTTTAATTTTATTCAAGAACAGATAATAAGCTGAATAAATTTCATAGCTGTTGGGAGTAGAGTGCGGATATACAGGAATAACATTAAGAATTATAAATGATATTAAAAAGGCTTAAAGATAAAGTGTCTCAAGTGTTCAAGAACAGATAATAAGCTGAATAAATTTCATAGCTGTTGGGAGTAGAGTGCGGATATACAGGAATAACATTAAGAATTATAAATGATATTAGAAAGGCTTAAAGATAAAGTTTCTCAAGTGTTCAAGAACAGATAATAAGCTGAATAAATTTCATAGCTGTTGGGAGTAGAGTGCGGATGTACAGGAATAACATTAAGAATTATAAATGATATTAGAAAGGCTTAAAGATAAAGTGTTTCAAGGTGAGAAACGAAGCAATTCCACTATTTCGTGAATTAGTTCGCTTTGGTTCTAATATTGATGTGAATTATGGAAGAGAGATTAAACCAGATTCAAATAATATACTTACAGGAAATGATAAAATGACGGAGCTGGGTATGAAAATTTGTAATCTAATGCTCTTATTGGCCTAGGTTTTCAAGAATAATAGTAAATGGATAATATCATATGATCCACTTTTTTTCTCACTAAGTGTCCCTATTAAATTTACGCAAAAATACGACATAGAGTCAAGGTCAACTTGAGCTGAGGGAGTGCTTTTGTTTGGGGTCATTGGTCGGTATAAGGGTTGTTCGTGAAGAAAGGATAAGAAGTTTACCCTAAAATTAGTATAGTTTCAACTATATCTTGTCAGATCTCTTAAAAGACTAAGTTAAAGGATTAGTGAAGTCATAAATTTTGGAAAAAATACGCAAGAGAAATGGTCAAGAGAAAGTCATTATATTTTGAAACATCGTTTCTTGGACCGATCTGGAATAAGGATGTCATTCTAATTAATACAATCCGGCTTTGTAATGAAATGCGACCATCAGTCGAGTTAATTCAGTTTTGTATCATATGAGCAAATTATTAAGCCAAGTGGTTCATCCTTAATACCTTAGGAAAGCCATCTGAATTTTAATTAAAATTAAAGCAAGAAAGGAAAAACTGAACTGCAAGCAAAATATTTTATTCACCAGAGCAGTAATTTGGGGGCTTCTCACATCATCTTTCAGCTGTACCATTAGTTATAAAATATATGAAGCTAGCAAAGCTATCAGAATAATAATAAAAAATTTATACATATCCTTATTTCTTGGGAACAGAAGTTAAGTTTTAGATAATCTACGTGATATTTGTATGAGCGGATATTAAGTAACTTAAAGAGGAGATAAATTGAAGCTTCCCTAGGATAGATTGATTGATTGGTCATTCAGTGCCAAGATACTCTAACGTTCCAAAAAGTTCCGAACGCAGTATTTTTTCTAGTACAACTTATATAATACAACTTATAAAATATATGAAGCTAGCAAAGCTATCAGAATAATAATAAAAAAATTATACATATCCTTATTTCTTGGGAACAGAAGTTAAGTTTTAGATAATTTACGTGATATTTGTATGAGCGGATATTAAGTAACTTAAAGAGGAGATAAATTGAAGCTTCCCTAGGATAGATTGATTGATTGGTCATTCAGTGCCAAGATACTCTAACGTTCCAAAAAGTTCCGAACGCAGTATTTTTCCAAGTACAACTTTTTCTATAACTATTGCGAGAGAAAAGCAATTTTTTCTAAAATTGAAGAGTACGATAAAAAAAACATTATAAACTACGTATGGGAAAAAGATAAGGCAAATTTAGATGAATAGGCGAAAGTTATCATCAGATAAGTAATTTAATAGAAAAATTGAAGTGTGCAAAATGATATAAACGCATTGGTTTCTTATATAGAGAATTACCTTTGTTTGCATAGCCACTAACGTATGAAGTTGGCTGCACAGAGTCCGGTCCTGAACTCCATACGAAATATTTGGAAGACACTCAGAGAAAGATCTAAAGAGAGGAATCTGAAAACAGTTAAAAAACAACGAGGGAATTAATTCTTTAATATGAATGGAGTAAGATTACGGCGCAAGAGTGTCAACGGTTGGTTCGCTCCTGTAGAAAGAGATGTCAAAGCATCTTGGAGGATAAAGGCCTCCATACTAAGTAATAATTAAATTTAACTCTAATGAATTATAAGTTGGCAAATGGTTACGCAAGTTGTGATATAAATACAAGTTTTCCGAATTTTTCACATTGTACTGTACTTTAATATACATTTGTAGACAAAAATATTGTAAACAATTTTCAGGAAAGTTAAACTCATACTATTCAAAGTAGTTGATCTACCTAAACTTTGGCTATCCGCTTTACATGTAAATAACGGTGCCTTATTAAAAGAATGTTAATGTGATCGATTTTAAGAGCCCTGGCATTTATTAAAAATTAATTAAAATTGAAGAGTTACCTATAATATTATAAGGAACCACAGTGGAGAAATAAATTCAAGAGATTTTATAGAAATATGTCTATCCTATATTTTTATTAACGTTTATCTAAACTTCTTTACCCAGACAATGTACGATTTATATTGTATACCCTTCCATGGGGCGCTGTCACTTCACGCATGACTCGCGTCTCAATCAAAATATTACATGGAGTATTTAGGTAGAGATTAATTACAAGGGAAATTTTTTAGCCTGATCTTCCAAGAATATTATCTCTGTGGGAAGGATAAAAAGTAAAGATAAGAAATAATTCTCTTAGCCTCCATGAACGTACTGTGATAAAGCCTTATATGGAAGCATTCTTCCATATAATTTATTAGTAAGATTTGTCGAAGAAGCGCGGACACGTGATGACAGAATGCAAAGATCTTTTGCATTCTTAATCCAATAGGATTGTCGTAGAATGGACTCCCGACGATATACCATATATCACTATTCGTTGAGGGAACTTCTTTAATTAACTTTAGAGTGCGTTAATGTCTGGCGGGTCGATATTATGTATCTTTGATATGCTTAAGTAGGGAAACTAAGCTCAAGGATAATAATATTTCTATCATTAATAAAATAGAGTTTTATTAATAATGACTATCAACAAACACAAGACGGAAAATATTGACATAAACAGAGAATGGAAAGGGTCGTGGGGGCTCGTGCTAATCCGAGGATTAAAGGATTTAAAAAGGTAAAACAAATATAGAGTTAAAGAGATGGGATGGTTCGCTGAACCATTTAAAGAACAGGATAGAATTGACAAAAGGGTTAAGTACTCAAAGGTGACGTTTGGCTTACGTAACTCTCTACGAGTGGTGCAGTGGAAGGCGACGTGAAGAAATTTTTGGTCCGCTGGCGAGTTCCAGCCGCACGGGGGGGGATAAGATGATCCTGACGTGGCGTCTAGGGAATGAGAACCGTTTCTCGACGAACGGCTTGAAGAACACGTGCTGTTCTACGTTGTTCTCTTCTGAACAATAGGGGGGGGTGAGAACCGTCTCTTGTCTACGGGCTCAAGAACAATGGCTGTTCTAATGTTGTTCTCCTCTGAACAACAAGGGGGAAGGGTGAGAAACGTTTCTTGGCGAAGGACTCAAAAGAACAATGGCTGTTCTAACGTTGTTCTCTATCTGAACAACGAGGGGGAAGCCTTTTGGACTCGGCGTCGCAAAGGCTCGAACTTTGGCACTCGAGGGATTTTGTCGTCCTTCTGGACAAGTGATGGTGAATCTCGAGGTCGAGGTCCCTTGGCGCACAAAGTGAGAGAGGGTCGTGGTGATGTTTCGCGACGAAAATCTGGATCTCCAATCTGATCTTAGTGGTAAAGTTTCCATCTAAATAGTCGAGACATTCCCTTGGCGTGGGGGACAATGGAGTGGGAACTTCGAGGGAATGCACAGCCGAGGCTTGGAACAATGCCTTATCTGCCCATAAGCCTAACTCAATCTGGCAAGGTCGGCGTATGGGGGCGAACGGGGATACGATAACCTCCTTGTTTAAACATTGACATCCGGTGGCTGCGATAAAGCGCCAAGCTTCGAAGCGAAGATGCACGTGGGGGCATCGTGGTTTTAAAATAATATGTGATAGGAGTTGAAACTAACGCGTTTTCAACCCGTTCTATTACAAGGATTAAAGATGGAAAACTTTTTATTATCTATATCATATCAGTTCTCTTGCTTATTGTGTTTGGCTTCTACAATTTATTGAAAATGAGCCTAGAAAATGGAACTTATTCTTATAAGTAATCACTTAGAGTTACTTTAACAATTTGGTTGCCACAATTCATTATTATTCTTTATATACATATTATAACAAACTGCACTTATGTTGAGAAACCTATGAACAGATGATATAAGAATAGGTTACACCATATTTTGTAGGGAAAATCTAACTTTTGTGATGAGTCAGGTAATCGTCAAAACAACTTACAATATTTTTCTGAAAAGTCGTTGTGTGACATTCCAGTGAAACGTGAGACGTTAGCCAATGGACTTAAGATGTGCGAAGTTCTCGAGGAGTTTCCAACCTTAAATCGTACTTGACAATAAAACTTTAGTTTCCAGTAGGATCTCACCATCTGTAAGGAATTCAAATAAGGTATTTATTGAATTCCTGTGAACTTGCACCAGACAAAAAGACGCGCTTCATTGCTAAAGAGAATCGTTTCAAGATGATTGAGGGAAAAAGTGTTGAACATTACAAATAAATGGCTCTAAATTCGAATCTTTCTTTGTGTTATAATCGTTTTTGTTAAGCCAGAGACAAAACAGAGCAGAAGTTGTTAAAAAATATTTAAATTTGTTGTTTCCTCTTTGTTTTTTAAATTATTTTTCTAATTATTTTACAGCCATATTTCGCTTTCTATTTTATTCTTAACCTCCCTCTATTCCTTTTACTCTTAGACCACTCAATGTCCTTTCATTAACAATTTACGCACTATTTTTCTGAATTAAAATAAGACCTGGAAATTCATGACCAGCAACCAGAAATGGAATGGAGAGGTAATACTATTGAGGACTGTTGAAGACCTCTAATTTGGGGAGATTTGTTGAACAAACAAGAGGTGAGAGAACATTTTTTCCTGAATGGTAAAAATAAGGAATTTCTTGCGTGAGTGACGCTTCAACTTTTTTATTTTAATTGTTAAATTGAATCTAAAGATCTTTTGATTTATCTAATTCGATTGGATAGTTTAAGATTTAACATAGAGCTGTCTGCAACACTCGAGAGTTTATTTTATTGGCGACGGCCAGTAGGGTGATGCGCTTGGGGTTATGGGCTGCACGTTTTCCTGACATAAAAATCTGGGCAGCCATAAACACGGGGACAGTGAGGGAGGGAGGACGAGGTTTAGTAAAAGGAAATCATTCACAAGTAAAATTGGAAGAGAATGCAATCTGGAATTGTTGCCAAATTCTTTGGTGCTTTTAAATTTTGAAGAAAAAGATAGCGAAATATATCGCTGAATGAAGAATTAGGCGCCTTTCTTAATTGGATGAGAAAATGTTGACAGAATTTTCAAGTGCCAAAATTTAATTAACCATAGGGTATAGTGGAGAAGTATGAACCTATGGGTTAAATGATCCACTCTGCCATACCACATATAATTCCTCTGGTTTATACTTATTTTTCCCTGGTTATTATTGTTCGATTGATGAGGGAAACCATTTATTTTCGAAACCTGTTACCTAACTAAAGTATTTTATAGTTAGCAAAAATAATCCGGAAACTGAATTTTCCTTCTCGGTTCTTAATCAGAAAAGCTCGCTAATGCTTGTTTGAATTTAGTTATAAAAGGCATTATTATATTCTTTACATATCATATACTTTACATATATTCTTAACATATCTAAGAAGAAATGAAGAATTCTGCACTCTTCCTCCCTTTTCCTTATATATACCACTCCTGGAAAAAGGATCATAATAGGTGTGGAATAAGTTTCATAAATAGCGCGCCCATATAAGTACCAGCTTCCTTATAACTTTTTTCAAATATCTATGATGTTGATTGTATTGATATCCTAGTATCAGTTCTGCAGTATGGTACAGTCAAAATGTCTTTAGATAACAACATATTTTGGTTGATTAATATGATATTTTATGTCGACAGGGTGTGATAGTGATATCATGATTGCGAAAATACGTAACTAGATCGTATAAGAAATAAGTCTGATACGCATACAGGAAGTGGAGTGTCTCAGATGAGGAGAAATCACCCACAGGTTCGGCGGATCACACTTCCTTCCTTCAGAAATGAGGAAGAAGATCCGAACAAGTGGATATATCAAAGACCGACCTTAAATAACGCATTTAGTATCGGTACGAAACGTGAAGAAAGCTCTTTTTGTCGAATAAGCCTACGGGTTCGTGAGAAAACCGCAGTCTACCTGCAAAATCAATGGAGAGATAGTAGGCAAGTAAATGCATCCGTCAGAACAGTCCGTCGCAGCCAGATGCCGCTGATCAACCTTCAGCAGAAGCAACTTCGACTTTTTTTGGCACAGGCTTACCGCAACTGGACCATACGTCAGTGTTGATGTGTCTTATTTTCCAACGAGTCCACCTTTCTTTTCTTTTCGACTCTAGACAACGTTAATATGTGCAAAAGGATAAAATGGATATGGAATCGAAGTTTCATAGTGCCAACAGTAAATTAAGGTGGCTGCTGGGTAATTGTATATGGCTACCTGCCAAGTTCAGGGATAGGGTATCTTACTGTTTTTGATTGCACCATAAAATCCAAGAAATATCGAACTTGTTCGAAGAGATCACACCCTATCTTCTACCCTAGACCTCTGCAGAAATGTCGGAATTTTATTTTCCAGTAAGATAATGTTATAAGTCTGCGACCGCCATACAGTAGTATCGGAACAACAATATCATGCTAATGGACTGGTCTCCTTAATATCACGATATAAATTCATCAAGATACCTCTGGCTGGACATTGAAGAGTTCGTAAGACATCTTCAGCCAGCCACATATGAGCAATTGAATGCACTCATTACCAACGAGTGGGCCAAAATCAGTAGGCAAATGCCCTAATCACTGCTAGGGGACTAACGACACTATACTAATTCTCACAGAGATACATCTATACTCGGTCTAGTAGGTTACCAGTATGTGCTGTGAAAACTTCCTTAGTGTTATTGTGCGTCTTAAGGTTACCGGTGCTAGGTTGCTTTGACGCCATAGGTTTCACGTAGATTGTGCTTTTAGGCTGGGTTTCAGAAGGTGCCTTGGTCATCCCGGCTTAAAAGAAAGGACTCAAAAGGATAGTGACGATATGAAGGCATTATTCTTAAATAGGGTCTATCTCATCAGTCGTGAGCGAAATGTATGGAGTCCTATGAGGCCATATGTAAGTTTACTAATGTTGTGAGTAGCTGATGCTAAAATAAGAGGAGATAAGGACGAGAAACGGACGAGTAATGATAGTAATGATAATAGGGCGAGGCAGATGGATTTAGTTGAGTTTATCCGACCAAATCACTTAACTGATTCCTTTAATGTTTTCCTTCGTTTATTTTATATTTACTTGCTTAAGAAGGGCATGACCTCTTTTTTTCTTATCAAGGCACGGGTTGGGGCTATTGATTGGATACGCATTTGTTACTTTGTTGACCGTTGGGCGGAGTTACCAGAGGTGTTTGTGTTCCTACAATAGCTGTTCACATTTTCAGACCAGGCTGGTAAATCCGATCAAGATACGAGGTTTATTTTTCGTTTGACACTTTCAAGAGAACTCAACCGGTCAAAGTATATATATTACTCTGTATTTGCTAAGCTCCCCTTGTTATTAAGCATCGGTGACCTTTCGTCCCATACCTGTTCCTTTAGTTCTCTGTATGTTGGCGGCCGCGTGGAAAAGCAGTTATTCGCTTGCCTTTCTAATGCTTTTCCTAATAAATGTACAGTTGTGATATAAGTTTTCTCCATTTTACATTGGTTTACTACTTATTACATGGCACATTACCTAATTAATCAATTTGTGTGCTCAATCTCAGGATAAAATAGATCCATCGAGACCCATTTGTGGGACTTCCTCACTGGTCCTACCACTCTTGCAATTTGGGTACCACAGGCCTACTTTCGTTGTTATATGAGAATAAATTTACATTCATTTCAATTTTTTAATTAAATTTTTAAACTTCAGGAAAATAAAATCGTATGAATAATTGGTTTTGTAATATTTTTCCATATCTTCGGATGAAGAGTTTTTTGAAGGTAAGTTATTAAATAAGAATGATGATTAAATATGTAATGCCCATCTTCGACTTCTATTCAAGAAGATAATGTATGAAGAATTTTCTAGTCGAAGTCTGATTCAAAATCATAGTATAGTAATTAAAGTTATCTGTTTAAGATTAAATTAGACTCGAGCAATTTATAACTTTTGTAGTATTCAATCAGCAAATTTCTGGCATTTTGAGTCAAAGTACGAGTCAAATTTATCAAATTTTTGAGACTTCAAATCTCTGATTTTAAGTCCTTCATTTCTATCTTGCAACTAAAGAATTGCCAAATTTTGGTGTCTAGTCTAGTTAAAATTATTTTAATTGATATAGTAAGGTTGCCCTCCGTCTAATAAACAATAGGTACATTCATTAGGAATAGAAAAATAGAGGAAAACATTAAATATGGATTTCTGCTACAATTTAAATCAATTTCAATACTTCCAGGATATATAAATTGATACATTTTTAATTCAAATAAATATTTAGAGCCTCTTTATAATTAAAAACTGAACCAGGTTCTTTTGAGATCAATATATAGCGAATAATTATTTGAAATTTCGTTTAAGCATAAACGGAAAATCCTTGATAATTTTAACTTTGATAAATTAAAGATCATTGGCTATGTGCTCCTATCATACTGGTGAATAGTTCTTGAATATTTGAGTGAATTAAATTGTTTTCATCTCCAAGTTATTTTGGTTTAAGGTTAACTCTAAAGATCAAAGAAAAGCCTTAAAGCAAAAAGGCCATTTGATCATCCTACCGTTGTAAATGGATTTAAAATTCTCTTCTTTAAGGACCCTGTAATCTAAATTTGCTTCTAAACTACGACTATCGTTTAACGAAGGATTAAAACTACTAATTCATCGAATGATATTCTGTTTGCACTATTTTCTTACTATAATATTAATTAGTTAATTTTTTTTTAATCACATCTCTTGTTATTGGGCATCTGCATTGATAGGCAATTGGTACACCAAGGGGAAAACATTTTTAACTGTTTCCTCTGCTTCTACCTTCTTTTTTATTTATATCTGCCTTATTTATTTATATATATCTTTTTAAATCCAAAGGTATTTTTCTCTCACTGTTTAATCAAACAATTCCTTTAAATAAACCAATGGTTAAGCAAAGGTTTTAAAATATTTTCTATCGATTAGTTAAAGATTAGTTAGTACTTGTTCTTGAAGACCAGGAATAACTCCTTTTGGTTCCATCCGTTCTCGTTGATGAGATGTCATACAGCGGCGGCAACAAAAAAAGTGACATTGAATATTGGCAATAGAAATCGATACATAAAATCGCTTTCACGATTTTACTTGCCAACAAGCCAATGAAAAGGGGTGGGGCTTATGCCACGAGTGGATGACTCTCCTGAGCTAAGACAACAGAACTGCGCTTTATTGGAACTCACTCTCTCGTTTGAGCTCGTACAGTGAGGTTTTGGTGTACAACGCTCCAGCGTGCTGATTTCCTGCATTCGTGCCTACATTTGACGTGCTATAACTTCTGTGCAAGTGGATACAATGGGGCGGAAAAAGCTTTCTATGACAGAGAAAAGCCGTGCCTTGACCTTATTAGAGCAGGGAAAGTCTTTTATTGATGTAGCAGCAGATTTAGGAACCTCAAGAAATACGATTTATCGCCTAAAACGGGCAGCTGAGTTATTGCCACCAGGTACCATACCAAAGAGGAAGGAGGGCACTGGTGCAGCTAGGAAGACATCTCCAAGGACTGATAATATCCTAAGGCGTGAAGTGATGTCAGACCCTTCTGTAACCTCCGCTTCAATCAAGAAAAAACACCCAGACCTTCTCCAGAACGTCGCCCTCAGGACCATCCGTCATCGCTTACAGAAGGACTTAGGCCTACCGGCTCGCCGCGCTGCCAAGAAGCCACTTCTTACCAAGGCTATGAAGATGAAAAGGCTCAATTTTTGCAAGACCTATAAACATTGGACAGCTGCCCATTGGAAGAAGGTGATGTTCAGTGATGAGAGCACCTTTAGGCTGGTCAGAGGAGAGTCAAAGATCGTGCGTCGTCCCAGCAATGTGTCTCGGTATGACCCAAAATATACCGTGAAAACTGTGAAGCACCCTGATAGTGTGATGGTGTGGGGTGCCTTTAGTGGAAACAAGGGCAGAGGAGGTCTGTACTTCCTTCCCAAGAATGTAACCATGAGGGGGACTAACTATCTCGAAGTTCTGAAGCAGCACATGCTGCCATTTTGGGAAATTCATCGGTGTGAATTTTTCATGCATGATGGTGCACCTGCTCACAGGTCCCAGTTAGTAAAAAGGTTCTTCAATGATAATAATATTAGTGTTTTGGAGTGGCCTGGTAATTCCCCGGACCTAAATCCTATTGAGAATGCTTGGAATCTGATGAAATCCAAAGTTCAAGAGACAGCATCTGGCAGCATCAAGGACCTGATAGAATCACTGAAGAAGATCTGGGTTACGATCGACCCCACCTACTTCGCAAACCTCGCTGAATCAATGCCCAATCGACTCAGAATGGTCATCAAGTGCAAGGGCAACATGACCAAGTATTAACTTTCATGAAATATTCATAATAAAATATGTAAGTTACATTTTTCTGTTTCATTTTCCCCGAATTGTCACATGTCACTTTTTTTGTTGCCGCCACTGTATAGCAGTACCTCTCATCTTTTATCTTTTCTTTTTTTTGTTTTAATATTGATCCTTGTAGTTCTTACCTCTTATTAACTAAAATTTCTCGTTAATTTTAGATTACTATACCTTCTTCATATTAGCAAATTGCAAGAGGATGAGAAGCAAAGAAAAGCCACATCCGCGAGTGGAAAATAGTAACTCTCTTTATAGTCATTTTGATGCCTGCTTCTTTTCTTGTATTTCTAAGCTATAGAACTTTCGACAATTTGATGTATTTACCATTAATCATCATTGTTGGTTTGATTTATTTACCTTATTTCGGAAATTTTTTCACCTGAATTATCATATCTTTATTACTCTTCAGTCATATAGCTAAATTGTTTTATAATCAATGAGCTAAAAAATATCCCAATCGATTTTGTAAAATCTACGAGACGGTTAACATGCTCCATAGCCAGTCCAAAATAATTCGTTAGAATTAAGCTAAGGTATCAGTAAAAAAATAGAATCCTCATATTTGATACAAGACGTGGATCGAAAATTTAAGAAGATGGAGCAGTGATATAACATCTTTGATATTCGATATTCCCATAATTTTGAATGAATGAAGTTGGAGCAAACACAATCCAAATAGGTAATATAATAAATATTGTTAACAGAGTTAGGTAGATATTTTTCTTAATAGCTTAAGTCAAGTAGCGGCAAGTCTCTTGAATGGAGAGCTTAGACGCTAAAGGTAGATAAGATTGTGTAAGTCAGGCGCATCATTCATTCATTTTGTGTATAGAAAGGACATAGAAGGATCTCTGTGTAACACCGGTGAACAGGAATTCATAGAGGAAAGGTTGCGGAAATAACTTGAGAAGAGATAGGAAGAGTTGATAGGTCGGTAGCTAGAGACCGACGCGTGGTGTGGTTTGGTTGGTCTCGAAATGTTCGTGACTGGACGACGGTTCGAGGTTGGTCAGGAAGGAGAGCGTGTTTGTTCAGTCGAAAACGCGTTATTCATGATGCCTTTAGTTTATTTAAAGAACAGTATAGGTTGCGGGTGGTCATTGGCCGCGGGGTATCGCGGTGCCATCGCATACCTTCTTGCATGTAGTGCGGTGTATAATGGGTATCTGACGAGTTTCCCGAGTTGTTTTGTGAGTCTGGTGTGAACATATGTGTTAAGGGGTGCTAATTTGTTGTTGTCTTGTAGTGTGGCCATTCTAGAGTACAAGGGAGAGCGGCAAGCGCGCTTCAGAGCAGAGTTATGAATGCGCTGAGCATTCTGCTTCCACGTGTCACTCGTGGCTACGAGTGACAGTGGGGCGTACGAGAGAATAGGTCACACGAGTGTTTTGTAAAGGTTTGACTATAGTTTTTTTCCCGCAGAGTAGAACCTGCTCAGCGATGTGTTTGTATGTGAGGCTCTTGCACTTGTGTTATGTTTTGGTGTATATTGAACCTGAGGGTATTGTCAAAAGATACCCCAAGAATTTTTGTGTTTTGCGAGGATTCGAGCCTTGTTGGGTTTAGAGGGATCATGTCTGGTGAGTGCGAGAAGATTTGTAGGTTGTGCATGAAGTGATCTCTACGCCTTAGAGTGTCATCTGTGTCTTCTGAGGATTCGGGGCACTCAGCCATTTATCCTCGTCATCTGTTTAAGCGTCTAGTATTCTTTGGGCGTGGAGCGCGATTTCTTCTGGTCTACGGCTACTGACGAGAATGGTCTCGTCATCGGCGCAGGACACTGTTTATGTGTGACAGCAGTTTTCGAGTGGGCGTAGGGTGTCGTTTATGAACATGATGTATAGTGTGGGTGCCAGTACGCTTTCTTGGGGAACACCTGAGTGTGGTGTGAAGGGTTGTGAGAGGGTATTATTGTATTTTATGTGGCATCTCCGTTTAGTGAGGTAGTGTGAGAGGAGCCTTCTGGTGCAGAAAGGTAACTCCGTATTGTTGGCGAATTTCCAATGGAGTCTCTTGTGCCACACTTTATCGAAGGCCTTCTTCACGTCCTTGCTGATGGAGAGTGTCTTTTAATCTACCTGAAGTTTTTTTGGTATTCTGTCGTGAACGATGGTCACGGCCGCCTGGGTGGACCGGCCTCTTCTGAAACTATATTGGTGGGGGGAGAACCAGTCCCTCTCTTTCAGGTAATCCAGTAGGCGGCAGTTGATTATGCGTTTGAGTATTTTGCCTAGGTCGTCTAATAGAGTGATAGGCCTGTATTTATTTGGCTGTTTGGGGTCTTTGTTCGTTTTGTGTATTAGTATGTTGTGAGAGACTTTGAATATTTCAGGGAAGTGGCCTGAGGCTAGTGAGGTGTTAAGTAAGTGGGTAAGTGTGGGGTATATGTTTGCGGGGAAAATGTCTATTAGTGTATTTGGTAGCCCGGAGGGGCCGAGGGCATGATTTGGTATCGTTTTAATGTAGTATTTTGTTTCTTCGACGGTGATGGGAGTAGTCAGTGTTGATGTGTCCTCGAGCAGCTGCATTCGTATCAGGGGGCGAGCCTTAGCTCGTAAGCGTAGGCCTGGCACCACTCCTGGACTTCCTGGAAATGCACCGGTGCGTGTAATTTGGGGGGGTTGTGTGTATAGACTGTGTCCCAATGAAGCCTAAATGCGTCGAGGATGACGGTAGTGTCTGTGAGTGTTTGGTTGTTGACTTGGAGTTGGATTAATTGCGTGGATCAGTCCCTATCATCCTTTTAACGTGCTGCCAGAATAAAGGGGGTAGTGCAACGGGTATCGTCCGCGATGCGGACTACTTCTCGCCACTGCCGGTTCCTATCTAGCTGCACGCACTGTAGCATGCGGAGAGGTAGGTGATTTATGTTGTGTTGTCGTGGGCCTCTAGTGTAGTGATTATTGTACTGTGTGATCAGTCTCTGAGTGTGTGTGGAAAATGTGAAATGTATTATGCAAGTATAGGTTTTTTGTGGTGAGTGTAGGTTGCGTGCTATGCTACTAAATCGTCTGGAATAGTGTGAGTTTGCCAAGTATCGCCTCATGGAGTTGCCAGCGGTCGCTCCTGCTCTAGAAAGACGCCTGGCTAAGATTTGAGTTAATTCAAACTAAAATGAAAATTGAAATAACCTATTATATGCATTACTATTCCTCGAGTAACTGTCGAATGGTGTGGCATATAAACACCTCACCCAAGACATGATATTACCCCAATATCCTAATGTGCTACTCCGGTAGGGAAGTAAGGAAATTTACGTGGAAGAATCTGTATGAAATGTTGCGAGTCTCATAAAGGAATATCATTTAAGATAAATCTATCTCCCATTCTTGTTGAAAATGGTAAATACTCTGCCAAGTTTAGCGGCGAGGTATTCCTCAAAATTGGACTAACTATCTTTTGAGTGTATGATGGAAGCCGTGCTGGCTTCAGCGTCCTCAGATCATTTGCGCCTACTGTTACCAAAACTGTATGTTTACTGCAGCTATAACAAGAACGAGGACCATTAAATTTGTTGAGGAATTTTGGTGTTTCAAATGTTTCACGATGACAAGGATGAAACTTTGGAGATCGATAGGAAGGAACACTATCTGATCGTGAGTGACTTTGCAAATTGAGGTGAGGCGCAATTCTTCAATGGGAGTCTTTAGGTCAAACGCGAATTCACTGTAGGGAAAAGAGACATCTAAAGTATTTATAGGTGGGGAGAAGAGAAGGATAGAGTACTTATATAATGCATGTGCTTGTATTTTACCATAATCCTCCCTAGACATGGTAATTTATTATACTCCGATTAGGTGGTAAAACTGCAAGGAAATAGCATTTTAGCGTAGAATGAAATGACATGACTATAATATTAAACCTTACATTCCAAAATGAAGTCAAAACATTTCTATTATGGAAAGGTTTAATGAATTCAAATAATAGGCGAGAACAAAAGTTAGTCTCATTTTCAGATATGACCATTTTGTGTACTTAGTACACAGGATCTCATCCTTTGTCAATCGCCTAGATTGATTAGGCAATAAGTCGCGCAAAGAAAAAAACTTGACCCTTTGTTATCCATTTAATATCTATTTAAGAGAGATAATACGTAGTTAAATCATGAGTTTGGTCGTAGAGCCCAGTGGTGTTGACATACATAAACCACACTTAGCCTCGAGTCTGGCAGCTTTGGTTGATTTATTCATGAGCGTTTGCATACATTCAACGCAGGTACGAGTAATACTTTTGACATATTTGCGCATTTTTGGCCATATAAAATAAAAAGTTCCCAAATTTATTACCATAGTAAGCCAAGCAATTAAATAGGTCAAATATTTGTTGTTAAAATGTTTTGGATAACAGGACCCTTAGGCTAATTAGCAAGGTGTCCACAAAAGTTTTGCGCTCACTTTTAGGTAGACAGAGGAAAGATAATTGGAGGTTTGTGTTTATTCTGCTCGAGAAGTGAGTAATGATTGAATAGCTGAGTTGTTTTTCAGCTGACAGGGTATAGACATCAATTTGAAAGGGCATGGTTAAAATTTAATAGCAGTCACGAGAGTGAGCGTAACAGAGGGCTGCGATCGGAAAAAAATATTATTCTGGCCAAGAGGGAAGATGTCTGTGCAAAGCTCTCTTTTTTCCATATTTAAACAAATTGCATTCTTACGAATTAGCAATAAGTTCAGCAAAGATGTACAATTATTTACTTTAGATTAGTTGAAGATTAGTTAATAACTAGTCCTGTAGACAAAAAATAATATTTGGGGGGGTTTCATTGTTTAACGATATGAAATACGTTATAGCAGTACCAGTCAGCATCTACTATTTTCTAATTCCTTATATCTGTCATAGTATAACATTAGATTATATCAATACCATATTATATCTATGAGTGAAGGACCAATAACTTGAAAGCGAACAGAAAAAAGAGACGGAAAACCACGAATTTAGACGGGCTGAGTAGTAAGAGAGTGCAACGAGGTCAGGTAAATTATGGACAATGGCAAAGCTCAAGGTTATTTAAAGAATCACGTAAAAAAAATATAATTTTATTTACCCAAATTTAAGAGAGAATTGATGGGTAAATGAAAGGGGGAATTGTGGTTATAAAAGAGACTATGAAGTTAGAACTTAAGGCATTACAGGAGGAGACTATTCAAATGGGCAGGGGAATTAAATCAATTGGGTTACTGAATGGGGGGGGAGGGGTTGGCTTACGGATGTCTTCTGCACGTGAGGTGTGGCCGTTCGGAACTTCTGAGTCGGAGATTGGAGTGATGACGGTTCTCGAAAAACATGGGAGGGGGGGGGAAACCTTCCTGTCCAGGGGAGAGTATTTCGGCTACCCGAAATGAGGAGGGTTTCGACCGGAGTTGATGGGAAAAGTCGGGAAAATCACTTGGGGGCGATCGTTCAGTGAAATTGCCTCCTGGCTGGGGCTAATTCCAAACACACAAAATAGTCCAACTGTCACTTTGCTTTGTTGCTAGCACTTGACTTGGAACCATGGAGAAATCTTCTGGGTTCTGGGCGAGACTTCTCAACTCTGTGTCTTATCATGGGAGTCAAACACTATTTATGTCCAAGGATCTCCCCGAGGGGGGTTAGCGGGAAACATCTCTAGTCTCGAATGGCCTCGAATCTTCTTGCAGAGGCTTTTCTAGTCCGCCTAAAGGTGAATCGTGGGGGACGCGGTTCGTGGCTACCGCTTGTGGAAGGAGGTGGTTAGGCTTTCTAATTAAGGCCTACCCAGGCCTTTTGCAGCGTGTGAAAGTTCCGCCTGCTCAAGAGATTCCACGTGGAGTTCCCTCACAATATCTAACTATGATTTTATCGATCCTTGTAATTCTTAGTTCTTATTACTTAAAATCTTATGATTAATTTTAGTTCCCTGTACCTTTTTCATAAATAGTAAATTCAAAAATTAAGAGAATTTTAGAAAAGTCACATAAGTGAGTGGAAAATAGCGACTCTCTTTACAGCCATTTTTATACCTGCTTCTTTCATTTTACTACAAATTTTTAAATCAGTCCTTTTTCATGACTGTTTCAATAATTATGTTTTGGGCATTTTCGAAATACAGGTCTTTCGTTGCTTAAAAATCCGATAAACTTGGCTATGTGTTGCATTTAGGTTTCCTAAATCTATGCTGCTGCTTTCATTTGCTGTAATAAACATAATTTGCCTAGGTCATTCTATGATAAATTGCGCTTATTACCAAAATCTTCTTTATTACAGTATCATTATGCGTGTGGACATGATATCTAACTTCACATTGATCTGGGACGTTAGAGAAAGCGCGACCCTAATGAGATGATAGACGTGGTATGAATCATTGAAATAAAAGGATGCAAGGTTGGAATAGCATAGGCATGACCTCCAATGGAGCAGGAACGAAGCAGAGAAATAAGATTCGGAAGATAAATAAGAGAGGGGAGAGGAGTAAGGAAAAGATAATATTTCTATCGAAATCTTAAGAAAAAGGAAGAGAGAAAATGAAGGTAGGTTAAAGTCAGAACCACGTAAGCTATGGATAAAAGATAAAAAAAAGTAAGAGAGAGAGAGAAAAAGAACAGAAATATTTATATGTAAATAGCGATGAATAAAACAATGCAAACAATTTAAAACACGACGACACTAAAGTATTAGACTAAATTTCATTAAATCTACTGTAATTATAATTTAAAAATCGGCAACAATGATATTTTGTAATCCAGAGCATATAAATCAAAGCTCAAACTACAATCACTTTTAATCGCAGTTGCAGGAAAAAAAAGAATATAAAAGGAGAGATGTGAGACATTGCTAATAACACAGGGCTGCGTTTGAAAATAAAAGTAATGTTCCTCAGGATTTCTTTGTCGTTTTTTAATGAACAAGCCTTCTGAGCTCAAAAATGAATGTATTTCTGTTCAGTCAGGTCAGATTTTCTCAGTACAGCATACACCATTTTCATTGAGATTACCTCATTTTTTCTGAAAAAAAAATTCAAAAAACTTTCTCTATCTAATAATGCATTATTAATGTTATATCATAGAAACAGGAGTAAACGTATGTAAACTATAATCCCTTTAATAAAAGAAAACATTAAAGAATTAAACATAATAAAGAAAATATTTCTATTTCCTTAAGAAAAGCACCCCTTGATGATTTTCGTTTGTGCCTCTTAACTGGTGCATCACGCTTAAAACACCAACAGTAGTCGGCAAGCATGTTTACGTCCCATTTACCCTGGTACCTGGATTCCATTGTTTTTATTTTCTGATGGAATCTTTCCCCTGTTCTTTGCCGTAATCCCCGCAGTTTTCGGGAAAATAATCCAGATGGGACTGTAAAAAGTGTGTCTTTATAGACATTTGAGCTCACAAATGTTAAAGATTTGTTAGGAGCCGATTGACCAGGACAACATATTCCAGGCTTCTTTTCTTACCTAGGAAATTGTTAAGTAGAGGTTTGAAAGCTTTACAGGCATCTTTTTCTATGCCCGTCATTGATGCCTCAAACTTCTGATCCCTCATCAAGTTCGTGATCTGAGGTTCATCCCAAATTCCTGCATGGAGCTTAGCGTCACTGATTTGTGGAAACTTTTGAAGAAAAAATTTAAAAGCTTGGCTTTCTTTATTAAGGGTTTTGACATAATTTTCATTATGCCAAGCTCTATATGCAGTAGAGAAAGCAGTATTTTGTGAGTAGGCACTAAAGGTTAATATATCACATCGTTTGATACAATTCTAAATGTTTCTTGTGGAGGCCAAACCTTCTTCTCATACTCCATACTATCTGCACGACTGTCCCATAAACATAGGCAAAAGGGATGATTCATGTAGCCTGTTTGTATCCCAAGTATAAGAGACACTACCTGAAAATGTTTGCTCTTACCGCTTCATATTAACCAAGGCTTGAGAAAAAATGGATGAAATGCAAGATTAAGTTGAGTTCGGCATTCCAAGCTTTCGATATTACATATACTCAAATATCTGATGCTAAACTTCAGTACCTGCTCAAAAGATCACATTTATTGCATTTTCAATAACCTTTGGTAGAGATAATCAAAGTATTCCAAAGTTAGTATACGATAATTTTCAGGAATAAGCAACGGATTAGTAAATTTATGTAATTGTGGCCTAATAAAAGGAAAGTTAGGATAAGATAAGCAATCGGGTAAATTTTTTTCTCTCGACTCCACTCATGTTTGGCTAATACTACTACTACTAATAAATAATAATAATCATGGTAATTTTTATGATGATAATAATAATAATAATAAAAATAAAACAATAATGAAAAAATAATAAAAAAAATTTTAAATGAAGCCATGTGGCTGATAATTGGAGTTGAGTCGAGGAAACCAAAAAGACCCAAGTAATTTAATATAAAATTGCAATGTCCAAAATTAACCGAATAATAGAGAAACAAATTTCTATTCGAATAGAACGAGTCACTTATCAGTGAAAAACACTTGTACAAGTTATAAGTAATTAGCATTTAGTGGTGAAGCATTTATTCTCCAAGATGCTTTTACATCGCCTGCAACAGGATGGAACAAAGTGTTGCCACTCTCACACAATAATTTCTCTCGATTCATCATGAAGAGTTCTTAAACTATTTTTCGAATTCCTCGCATCAGACCTCTTTTCTGTAATTCCGAACATTATCAATTCGATTCAGATAAGAAGCTTGCACCAGTGAGTGGATAATAATGATGTGCTACTCGTCTATGATAGTATTCATTATCTTGCAAGAAAATTGTAATACGTCAAATCATGTTGTAAAGGCAATCGCCGAATGCCGGTTCACAAGGCCCAAATAAAATACACACATAAAATTTATCGAAGACCAGGGATCTTAAGGCCTACCAGAAATTAACCAGAATTTTTCAAGACGTTACTAAATTACGAGGTATCCGTAAGGGGTTAAATATATACACACATAAAAAGTACTTACAGTATTATTTACATCAAAATTAAAATGAAATAAATCGACTGTTAACAAATTAGACTAAGGTCTTCAAACAATAAGATGAGTTCCAAATGCTTATCACCATCGAACGATCATAAGTCGCTTTAGACAAAAAGATATTCGCACATAGAAAAATGGGTTAAATAGATAAATTGTTTAAAGCCGAAACGACACGCGCAGTTGAAGATTAAAATATGCTTTGCTCCTCTACTGTCGTCTTGACAAAAAAGATATTCGCACATACAGAAATGGGTTCTATGATGAAAGTGTTTAAAGCCGAAACGACACGTGCCGTTGAAGATGAAATAGGCTTCACTACTTTAGTGACAGGTGATCCCGGAATAACAACCCTGTATTACGTCCCTTACCCAAAGGCCCTACGTTACATGTGTAACACTTATAACACATAATATATTTAAAGGGGACGTAAGAAGAAAGAAATACTCCAAAATACCTGATACCAGAGCAGTAAAGCAATAAGTCGCGTCGGGAACACAGGCGAAAGAGGCTCGGTGATGATGAAGAAATTCGACCCAAGTCCACAAGGATAAATCCGATGACTGTCTTCGGCGAGGAGAAACCCACAGATGGCGATATCGTGCTGAAAGGCGTAAAGAGCACGGGGAACGATGATTTAAAGGCCCAACGATCCGATAGAAGGAATTAGAGATGACAGAATTCCCCAAAGAGAAGATGGCGAGGTCACTAAGGGGAGATCTTTAAATGTGCCCAGTGTGAACGGCTTCTTAAATGAGAACACTTGCAAACGTAACTGAAAGAGCACAATTCGATGCAGCCGAGAAAGGGGCAGCAACAACGCTGGCATGAATCAATGGCTGAAAATCCTCACTGCACGAAGGAATACAGTACAGGTCTCCAAAATGAATGCCAAAGGCAAGTGACGGAAAACGCATCAGCGGAGCATTCTTGGCAGAATCCTCGCAACAAAATGCATTAAAAGGCCTCACGTCCCCAATTATATGCTTCAGTCATAAGGGGCAAAAGGGTAGTGGACGACAAGGGGGGAGGGGATGAGTCGTTTCTTCTACTGAAATTCAGCTGGTAAGTTGAAGAAGTTTAGGCAAAAAATGTATGTCAGCCTTGAAGCGGGTCCACCTGCGATAAGCACCATAAACTATGATGAGAAAGGGAAAGCATTTGAATCCAAGGGTCTATCCTTTACACCAACCACCGAGACAAGAATCTAGTGAAGAGTACATGAAAAGGAAGGGTAAAGTATGTATATACAAGAGGAAATATACACTACAATTGCATAATGGACCTACTTAAAAGGTCAGACCCAAGGTTCTCCTTTCCAACTATGTGGACAATCCTAAACTAATAGGCCTGCAGCGCTAGAGCCAACCGAAGTACTATGTCGTTCTTGCCCTTGTTTGTTCCGAGATAGATGAGGGGTTGTGGTCGACCTCCAAACAAACTATCGGATTTTCTCACCATGCAACAGAAAAACAGTGAGAGGAAGGGGAGGAGCGCTGGATTATCCTTTGCTGTAATAGGGTCTCTACTTCCTTCTCAAAGGCAGGCCTAAGGTTAATGGGTACTGGATACCTTTTTGCCTGTATACGATCGCTGGTCGTCAAATTAATGTCATGGGAGAGGGTGGAGGTACAACCGGGTTCATTAGAGAGAATAACCTGGTACCCACCTATGATGTGGAATAGCTGATTCTGTTTCAATGTTCCAACTCGGGGTGTTCAGACGAAGAAGAATCAATACTACCATCGGGGATCAAAGGTAGAAGGAAGATGTCCGAGTCTCCTTCTTCAAAGATGCTTAGTCCTTCCCTCCCAGGAGCCATAAGTTAATCCAGGGTGAAAGTTTCATCTAGAACTTGTACTCGCTGCACCTGGGCCCTGCGATGATATATTTTTTTCAAAGGTTAGCATGATAGAGACGGGATCCACGAAGAAACTCGATGAGATAATCTACCTTACCCCGCCTCTCAAGCTACGAGAAGTTTACTGGTGTCACTGGGCTAAGGAAGCAGAACTTCATCGCCCGGTTTGAATTGCCGGTCCTGGGACTTAAGGTCCAAATAAGTCTTCTACCGGGAGCTGATGAGTTTGGAATGTCAGGCAACAATTTTAGAACATTCGGCCAACTTTTCCTGCAGCTCGATGACGCACTGAAAGCTGGTCCGGTCGTCGTCCTGGCGGGTTCGATCTTCCCACAGATCTCGGAAAACGGTTAGTGGGCCACGGACTTAGTGGCCATATAACAACTCAAATACCGAAAATCAGTTCAGTGATTCGGAAGTTCCCTGAGGGCAAATATGGTTGGAATGAGGTGCCTGTGCCACTCTTGAGGCTTCTCCGAACACAACTTACAAAGAATAGCTTTCAAAGGGTCATGAAGTCTTACGATCCTTCTGTTTCCACTGGGGTGGAAAGGTGTAGTGAAAATAGGTTTGACACCCAGCAGCTTGTGAAGTTCTTTAATAAGATTTGATGTATGTAAATTGAGTCTCACGTTAAGATAAAGTTCCCCAAGGTATTCTCCCTCGAGAAAAGATGGTAAGTAAGGTTTCGGCGACGGACACATTCTTAATATCCTTCAAGGACCCAGCCTCTGGAAGCTCTGTGGAAAAATTAATTAGGGTAAAGATAAACCTGTGACCGTTAGATAATGGGGACCGTGGAGCTGGGGAAGGTAAAGATTTAGAAGCATCAAGGTCCGTAACTCCCGGAATTTTTCCAACCAGTACACTAGCAAATTTAATTGGTGCTCTAATGGCATCCTTCCTTCCCTCGAAATAAGGACAACGAAGGTAGCAGGATACGAGGGGGAATGATTCAACTCGTCCCAAGTAGTCGGCCACGAAGACTTTCTTGCAAGCGGTGACGCCAGTTTCTGGCAAGACATCCTCAGCGCCGACTACGCAAGAGCAACCAGTTTCCATGATAATGGTCGAAACACAGGCCCCGTTAATAGAACCAGAAGCTTTGGTGATGAGGGACACATCGGTCGGAAAGAAGGAATCTTACCTTAACGGGTTTCGACGAAGACGGGCCATTCTTGAAGGCACTTGGATTCCTTGTGCACTGCGACGAATGTGGCCAACCTCACCACAGCCAAGACACGTCAGGGAGGAGAGGGAATTCTGTGAGGTGCTCTAAGCAGTGGACAAAGTTGTCTTCCCCTTCCAAGACGGGTTGGATGGACGCAAGAACTTCTTGGGATGAGAGCTAGAAGTCTCAGAAAGACTGGGGTGAGCAGAAGTCCAATTATCCGCCAGTTGGATGGCTTCAAATAGAGTCGAGGATCGTTGTTCCTTGATGAAGAAACGCAGGTCAGAATGGAGGAAAGAGAGAAATTGGTCCCAGATCATTTATTCCTTGAGCCCATCAAAAGTGTTACTGACGCCGCAGACTCCGAGCCATGCCTGAAATGATCGGGCTGAGTAAAATGAAAATTGCTGAAAGGTTTCTCACGGGGAAACCAACCTAGGCGCTATGAAACTCAGTAAGGTAGCCATCCGGAGTTTTATTGCAGCTGATAAGAAGGGCTCTCTTCAAAAGGTTGTAGCCCCTGGCGACATAAATTTGCAGAGAGGTATATAATTCAGCAGCCTTACCGGTGAGTAAACTTCCTAACCTCATGGCGTAGCTCTCGTGGTTCACTTAGAGACAATTCAGCAACCTCTCGAAGCGGTTGAGGTAGGAAGTGATATCCTCTCCATCCTGTAATAAATAAGGTTTAGGTCGACTCTCCTGATCAGTAAACTGAAACGGAGCAGACTGATGGGAGGCGGAGCTTCGAGCTAATTCAATCTCCTTCTCTACTTCGATCTCAGCCCTCTCTGCTTCTATTTGGATTTGGGCCAGCTAAAGCTCTCTATCTTCTTGATGAGCCCTCCCTTCTTCCCCTCTTTTTTAGGCTGGCCATCCTCCTTCCCTTTTTTAGCCTGGACTTGTCGTTCTTCCCTTTTTGCTGGCGGTCCTTTTCACGTTCCTCACGTTTAAACGCTTGTTGGTGGAGGACATACTGAGCAATTTCATTACCAGTGACATAATGCCAGAAAACGCAATTCAGGAAAACAAATAAGTTAAGTCGATAATGAGAGTTATACGAATGGGTGATAAACCACAAAATAAGTGAGCAGATAAACCCTGCAAAGAAAAAAAACACGAGCGTTATGAATATCAAATGCAAAAATGAAATGACAGGCAAGAGTTAACTAAACAGACAAAAGAATGTTAAATAAAAGGGGCCAAAATAATAAAGAAAAGTTAAACATACGATGGTCACCACACAAATCCCACACAAGAGGCAATGAACAAACCTCTTTAAAAAAAATTATACTTAAAGTAGCCAAATGTAAGTTGTACAAAGATAATTACGGCAAGAGTAAACAAACAACCGTGAATACGAGGCGTATACCAAACCTCAGAAGACACTCCTGTAAGTGTCAAAAGATTAATAAATTAATACAAACAACGGTTAAGCAGAGCCGGGAAAATTGAGGCAAAGGCAAACCTTGGTAGCGCTAAGGCTAACAAAATCCTATGCACAGTAGGAATTCACTCCTGGGCCACAGTGAATGACGCTCGAGGCGACTTAAACACCCAAGCGGATAAGCACCACAACCTAACTTGACAACTTAAACAGGAAAAACAAATACTGACTAACTCTAATCCTGGCATTACCTAATCCTGGCAAGGTCACCTCGCATGTAAAGGATATCGCGGAACCCAGTTCACACGGTCCCCCCAAAACAATACACACATAAAATTTATAGAAGACCAGGGATCTAAAAGCCTACTAGGAATTCACCAGAATTAATCAGGCCGGTGCTAAATTACGAGGTATCCGCAAGGGGTTAAATAAATACACACATAAAAAGTACTTACAGTATTATTTACATCAAAATTAAAATGAAATAACTCGACTGCTAACAAATTACACGGAGGCATTAAACAATAAGAAAAGTCACAAATGCTTATCACCATCTAACGACCATAAGTCGTTTTAACCAAAAAGATATTCACGCATACAATATAGGGTGGTGTGAAGAATTTGTTTAAAGCCGAAACGACACACGCATGTTGAAGATGAAATAGGTTTCGCTACTCTAGTGACAGGTGTTCCCGGAATAACCTCCCTGTCTTACGTCCCTTACTTGAAGGCTCTACGTTACATGAATAACACTTATAACACTTAATAAATTTTAAGGGGACGTAAGAAGAAAGAAATACTCCAAAATACCTGATACCAGAGCAGTGAAGCAATAACCCACGTCCGGAACCCAGAAAAAGAGGCTCGGCGACAATGAGGAATTCGATCCAAGTCGACAGGGGGGGAATGCAATGACTGTCTTCGGCGAGGAAAAACTCACAGACGGCGCTATCTTGTTTTCTGATTCGAAGGCCCAATGATCCGAGAGAAGGAATTAGGGATGAGAGAATTCCTCGAAGAGGAGATGGCGAGGTGACTAAGGGAGAGCTTTTACCTGGAAAGTGTGAACGGCTTGCTAAATAAGAACACTTGCAAACGTAGCTGGAAGAGGACAATTCAATGCAGCTGACGGAGGGGCAGCGACAACGCTGGCAGGACTCAATGGCAGAAAATCCTCGCTGCACGGAAGAATCCAGTACGCTTCTCCAAAATTAACGTCAAAGGCAAGTGAAGGAAAATGATTCAGCGGAGCAATCAGGCAGAATCCTCGCAACAGAATAAATGAAAAGGTCTAATGGCCCCATTTATATCATTTAGTCCGAAGGGGGAAAATGGAAGTGGGGCACAAAGGAGGGGTGAGTCACGTCTCCTACGGAAATTAAGCTGGTAAGTTAAAGAAGTTTAGGCCAAAAATGTTAGCCTCGAAGTGGTTCGACATGCGTTAAACACCATGAACTATGATGAGAAAGGGAAAACTTAGGAATCCGAGAGCCTACCCCTAACACATCTTCAGGCATCATTTCCTTGAAGGCTTTATCATTTATTTTGCCCTGTTAACTCAGAAGTGACCCAGACCTTCAACTGAAATCACGCCGAGGAACATCACACATTCTTCGCCAAACATCAAAGTTTATGGGTGCAAATGACACGGGAATCTTTCACCTCTTTTGGAATCAACGAACCTTCTGCCCTCAGATCCAATAAAAGTAAACTTGACCCCTCACTCTGATGTATATGGCTCCATTCATTATTCCTTCTTGTGAAAGTGCTCGATGGTCATAATTTAAATATAACTTGGCAACAGTTAGATTTGCTTTAAAACTGACTAAAAAAATTGTTAATACATTAGAAAAAAAATTGAAAAGGCTAACAAGAAATTATTTTAAAAGGTGACCAATTATAAAATATCAGTAAAATTTACTTCAAGTGACTTGGCAACAGTTAAATTTGCTTTAAAACTTACAAAAAATTAGTTAATAAATTTGAAGTTTATTGCAGAAATTAATTAAAAACTATAAGATAAGAGAAATTGACCTGGCATTAGTTAAATATAATAAATTTAAACTTTGTTTTTGAATTTTGTAAATACTGTAAGAGTTAAAAAATATTTGATATATAAACGGTAAATTTGGGTACTTACTAAAGTGGATCCAACCTAGAGAGTAAATGGTGGGTTTAACTAATATTTATAGGTTACAGTAACGCTTTGGTGTTAAAAAAACAAAACAAACCAACTAACAAACTATAGTTAAAATTAGTTAATTAATAAAGATATTGCACTTAAATCTTAATTGTGTGTAGCTTTGTAGTGTTTGATATATAAAAATTCGAGGGTTCTAAGGCAATGTTGGTTGTTGTTAAAGGCTTATACTTCAAAATTATCAATAGAAATCTCATTGATACAGCTTATGGTGTGTTTCGTAATAGAAGACTTTTTCTTTTTATTTAAGCTTTTGTTTGTGCGCCAACTA
Source organism: Ceratothoa steindachneri (assembly GCA_963969495.1). Lineage (NCBI taxonomy): Eukaryota > Metazoa > Arthropoda > Malacostraca > Isopoda > Cymothoidae > Ceratothoa > Ceratothoa steindachneri. Next base: position 15,335,211 of record OZ018328.1, read on the forward strand.
ATCCCCATATGAGCAGAGAACCTAGCTTCAAGAGACCTGACAGTGCTGCCAATGTAAGAGGTTTCAGTACAACTGGGACATTTAAATAAATAGACATTATCACTGTGAAACTCCAAAAAGATAAGATCTTTACTGCTAAAAAAACTTCCTATCGATAGTTTGTTTATAAAAAATATTTGTGGGTTAATTTGGCGAAAATATCTTTCAAAAATGAATAGGATTTTTCTTTTAAAAGAATCGTTTAAAAATCCCATCTCTCAAATTAGTAAATATATGGGCATTTGAGGAACTTCTATGCAGGGTTGAGGGGGTTCAATGATATTATTAGATAGTTTTTTTTAAACTCTATCATATAGGTCAGAAGGAAATAAATTTTTTTGAAAATATTTCCTAAGAAAAATAAATTCATTATGGATTGATTGGTAAGTGGATGACAGCGAGAAACTTCTATGTATTGAAGTTTTAACTGTGGATATTTTGTATCTGAAATTACAAAAAATAAAGTAGTTCAAACCTAGTCCTGTGAAAGTTTTTTTCGGTAAATGATTGTTTAAATTTTTTATTGGTCATTATCTTGGGTTATTAAAAGGTTAAGAAAGGGCATCTTATCATTTGACTCTATTTCCATGGTAAATTTGATGTTGGGGTGTAAAGTGTTAAAAAAAATCAAGAAAAGTTGGCTATGTGCAGATTATTAAAAATTGCCAAGGAATCATCAACAAAACTGCGGTAGAATGAGGGTTCGTAGTCTAAATTAGTAGAAAACATTTGATCTTCGAGATGTGTCATAAAAGGTCAACTGTAAGTGGTCCCATTGGGGAAACCATTGCAACACCGTCGAACTGGCAGTAAACTTTATTATTAAACGTGAACCAAGATTCAGAAAGACTTAATTCCATCTTTCAATCCATTTATCCAATTATAAAAAGGGGGATTTAGCACGGGAGACCTGTTTCTATAAAATTATATTAATGTTTCAACAATCTCACGTTTGCGCTAACCAATTTTGAGTATAAATTTGATTTTAGACCTTTTTAAACTCTGCTAGAATAAAAGGTATCCCTGCGATGTCGCAATTTAAAAGGCTGCCATGTAGTTGCAAAGGAAGGAAAGTAAGTGTTTACTTGGCTTTACTAAGCATTCTTCCTACTAAATGAGAGTTAGTAGTTAACTCCCTGCAGTATATGACATGTCTCAACTTTGAACAGATACCCCTTCCACCTGTTCTACTCCCGCTAATTGTAACATTTATTTGCGGTCCTTTTTAAATCAATTAATTTCAGAAAATATTTTTTTGAAGTAAAATCATCAGATTTTTTTCTGCGACTCTCTTAGAAATGCAGAGGGAGTTTCTGACCTTTAACGAACAATAATTTTCCTGCAATTTCGTTACTACTAATACAATGATGTTACCTTAATTGTTGGTAACAATTGCTCTCTAAGGCCTTGCACCACAATTCTATCTTTACTCCTTTGTTGACCTAACTTTCATACAGATATTCCCTATCTGTAAATTTGTCTTCTAATCTAGGCTGGATATATCAGAAATCCATAACCAAAGTTATAGTTTTATTTGGGAACTACAAAATTATTATGAAAAATATTTGAAAAGATATAAATCAATCGGTTACTTCTACTATCTACTATACTGATTTTCATTTTTTTTATTTCTTTCTCACCTATTCTTCCTTTCCGTTAAGTGCGAATTTTCCTAACTTATGACTCCATTTCTTCAGATCAATCAGTTCTTTGGTCAAAATTCAAATTCTTAGTAAACAACTTTTAATAAAATATCGCTAATAATTCCGTATAATTCAAGGCATATGGAAGGAAATTGCTGGTCATAAATTTCAGTAAATTTATTGCAATATTTAGGAACAGTGAAATACCAAAATATACAAAAATTCAAAATCTTTGGACACAGAGAAATTGTGTGGAATTTTTTACTATCGCCATTTCCTAAAGGAAGATAAATAGGGACAAAAATAAAATATAATCTTGCCATAGATAAAGCAAACAAAGGGAAAAAAAGAGTAATGTAGCCGTTGAACAGCTTGAAGTAATTTCCATAAATATTTGGCTCTTATAAAATCCCGGGGAAAATATTAGATTTTTATCATTTTGGAGATATATTAATTTTAGATTTAATCTTGAACTGATATATTTTTGATTTTTAACTACGTTAATGTAATATTTCTTAATTTTAAACATGTTATAATTGTTTAAAAAAACCTTACACGATTCTAAACATCTAGAAATCACTTTTGCACATGATTATTAGCTATCCCTTCATCACATTTGTTATCTTATCTGTGAAGTCATCAATAAATCTAAGTTTATTTAAATATAGAATAGTCTATATATATATATATATATATATATATATATATATATATATATATATATATATCGTGATACAACGACTCTATACCATAAACTACTCCTATAATATGTGAGGTGCCTTAATCACCTACTACAACGCGAACCGTTGAAGGACTGTGGGCAGGTATTAACGACCGACTGGGAGGTCACACTTGATGCGTTGGGTTTCAAATCTTTAATAATCAAACAGAGTGCATAAATGTTCGGCAAGATTCACTTTAAAGGGCCGAGAGTATCGTTCAAGGTTAGTTAAAGATGACACAACAAAATATAATTTAGTTACACAGATCCTAATAAGAATAATATTAGGAAAAGGGGAATAATTTAAATTAAAAGAGTCTCTTGATAATTATTATGAAAAGGGATTCTTCACGGTAATTAATTGATGAATGTAACTAGGCTCAAATGAAAAGGGAAAACATCAATACTAGTAATGTAGGGGGTTTCAGTCTTACGGGTCGATGACTCGAAGAAGGTCCTTCTTGCGATGAGGTGAGTGGGGAACAATCGAAGATGCAAGTGGAGCACGATCCGAATGAGGCAGGTAGAGGACGGTCCAAACCAACTTTCCAATGAAGATAGCCAAACTTTAAAGATGACGTTCAAAGGAGAATCTGGGAATTCTCGTAATTACACGGAAAGAGGAATCTTCTGTTCCTCAAAGGTAATCGATGGAGATTTTCTTCGGTTCGATTAAACGAGGGGAGACTGTTGCGCAAATTCGAAAGCTTGACCTTCACAGAAGCTACCAATTGACTTGAGTAGAATCACGTCTAGACAAGTCTTGCTGTCTGACGAACGCACACGGGACGAGACGATAAGTACAGCCTAGAGGTGCGGGCTGACTCCTCGAATTACAAAATAACCCGAGGATTTGTATGCCTGATTTTGGAAGGGAAGGGGGAGTTTGGAGAAATGAGTCCCAAGCTTCAGAAATGTTAATCCGAAGGCAGGGTTGATTCATCGTTTAGCAACAAAGGGCTAGAGAGAGCGGTTCTTTCACATTGTGTCACCGGGAGGGGGGAGGGCGAAAGGCTCGTTACGAGTTCGCAGGATTGAAAAAACATTTTTTCCAACGTGCTCAGAATTCAAGAATGTTGGGACAGGAAGTGACGTTGTCAATGGCGCTATACCTGAGTACGAGGGGGGGGGGGGGCAGAGGTTGTTCTTTTACACTATATATATCCCCTTAAAAGAATTCCAATTAACTCAATTTTGTTGAGTGGGTTCATCTTTTCTGATCCAACTGTTATGGTTTTTCATTAGGGAACTATCTCAGAGAGAAGGTAAAAGGAAGCCTATTTACTATAGCACTACAACCACTATTAATTATAAGTGGATAGGTTTAAGACTAAAGTAATATAGTGTCATTTCTATCTGGTGTACGATTAGGTTTTTTTATTTAACCAAAGTGAATGAATGAAAATACATTTAACAAGAGAATTTATTATACAAATAAGTTTTCATCCATTTCTGTCAGTTTTTCATCAAAATTGAAGTTTATTTATACCTCTTTAACAAAACGCTTTATGGTTTGAAGCTAAAACAGTTGAATGTCTATTTAAGCGAACCTTTGTCGATGAATCCTTCAATGCGAATCTGATTGCTTAGGACAACTCAAATTGAAGTGTTGTACCTAGCGCAACTGCTGCGAAGACTTCGAGGCAAACTTTATCTGGTAGCCACCTGTGCTGGTTAACAGAAAAGCAGCAGGTTCTGTGAGATATCTCACGACCAAACTTTGAAAACTTAATGCAAGATACACCATATTGTCTCGGTTGGGTTATACTGCATAATCTGGCATATTTTTCCGACATTTTTCAAATGACAATTTTTTTATCATTAATTATCTTGGCAACTAAAGATTATTAAATTTGTAATAGATCAAAAAGAGAATTAAAGTGTTTGCTTCAAATAATATTGTTTTTTTTTACAAAGAATATATGAACTTTTAATTTAGGTTTTGTTCGAGAAAAATATCTAAAAAAGGCTGAAAACATTTTTCCAGAAGGTAACGAAAAAGTGGGTGCAATTTCTCATCTTTATTTCCTTGGTTCAAAAAACACAGGCGCAGAATAAAAGATTCTCTCAGTCACTTGGACAAAAATATACAGGGTGTGAATCAAAAACAGTTGAATCTCATTTCAAGTGTATTTAGCAAATAATATCTCATTGCTAAATTCATTGTCTGATGCAAAAAATCGGCATTATAGACTGCACGAATGCTCACTCAGTGTCGTTGCTCATTTTGTATGATTCACAATGTAATATTTAGGACCCAGAGCAAAAGCAAATTGAACAGATTATATTTTTCTTCTAAACTTGGGTGTTTATTAAACAAAAATAGCTACTTGTATTTCTTTAGAAAAAGATGTTTCAAAAGCGATAAAACCTATTTCCCCTAAGGTAACCAAAAAACTTCTTAAAATTTTAGTTGCCTGTTTTTTTGTTTATTAAAGACGAACAAAATAAAAGTTTATTTATGGCACCTTGAATACAACTTCTAGGGGGTTTTACCCCCAAAACAGGCGAAACTCTATTGAATTCTGCCTGATATTAAACTAGAACCTGCACAAATGAAACAATTAAATTTCAAGTTATATCTTACTGGTAAAGCAAACCCGAGTTGTGTTTCCTCATGTCACTACACCACCATACATTACACGCTTTGTGCGAGATATATTAACTTATCTAGGTTAATTGATACTGCCTATCCCGCCAATATCTTCTCAACATGTTTAACCTGAATTACCAAAGATCGCTATTTTAACAGTACTAGCTTATCTTTGAGTTTATTGTAAAAATAGGTAGAAACAGATGTTAGTTTCTTTGTATACTCTAAGCAAAATAGTAAAGAAATCTTTCCTGTCTATTATTGGTTTCCAAAACAAAACAATAAAAGAGAAATTTATCTATGGCCTCCTAAACAAAATAGCTTATGGTATATGTATAAAAACATTTAAATATATCTTTTGAGGAGTGCATCTTTATCAATTAATTTATCATTTTTCATCTCATTTTATTAAGGCAGGAAGAGTATTCGTAGAAGAAAGGCCAAGAACTCAAGTTCAGGATTTTGGGTAGGCTCATATGCTAGTTAAATGCAACGAATTATGGTTCTGCCAAAAAATGCAACAGCACACTTCTCGCGTTAATTAAAATATTCAGTGACATGACTATAATGCAAGTTAGTGCCCTATCTGCCATTTTTCTTCCGTAGACTTTTATTTATGCCTTTCTTTTTCATGACATCTACAAGCTTATCAGCAAAAACTTCAGCAGATTTTTAAACTAGAGCCTTTGTTAGGATGAACTTGTAAAGATATTTTCCAGCTGCCTCATTTCACAAAGAAACATGCTCTTTTTTATGATACTAAGGAAATGAAGATTTGAATCCTGTACTTTAAGCATAACCTCAGTTGTATCTTGACAGCCCTCGTAGAAGATTCAGTTAATTTCATCCTTCTTATAAAGTTCATCAAAGCCCTGATCCTGGGATTTCATAAGTATTTTTGTGCCCTATTAAATGTATTGCGATCAACTATAACTTCCTTGGCCTTTTTAGTGATCAAGCAAGCATCCATAATGGCATGACTGATGATAGCATCTATGGCGGGCAGGCACACACCATATGTAATGCTATGCATAGCAACATAATGTTTTTCTAATGTTTTGCACTGTGGCTTTTTAATGAAAGCTTTAAATGTGTTTGGTATTTCTGATGTCACTTCATAACTTTGATGCTTTCCTTCTTCAGCATCAGGTATGTTTCCTTCATTTTCATCAGCAGAAACAATTATTTCACTTGCTGACATTGGAACATTGTCCTGCTTACCAACTGCTTATATTAGGCAACTCTTCTTCTTTCGCCTTTTGTCACTGCTATTTTTTGACTTAACTGTTTTGCCATGGTTTATCTGGAAAGCCAATCTGATGGCGTTCAAGCGAACCAAACTTTTTAATTTGAAATTTAATCAAAGCAAGTTGCTTCATAGGGCGCTTCATCCTTATTACGCATGTACAATTAATATAAGTTTCTATTTGCAACCATAGTGCAACCAGAGCAGCCAAATTCACAGCAAAAACAATTTTACACTTGTAATTGAGTATGTCAAAAAGCCTGCAATAAAACCTTCTTTGTCATGAAGCTTCCATCTGTCAAGAAATATGTTTTTATTCTGCTCTTAGTTCTTTTTAATCTTGCTTAATATTTTATATCGTATATTAACAAAGTGGGCATGAAAGAAAGCTCTTTCAGAACATCACGTAGAGGGGGGATTTCAGATGGCAAAAATTCTCTACCATTTTCAATAAAGTTGGTAATATGTGTGAATTTCCCCATTCTTTTCCTAATTTTGTTTTCTCCATGATATGTATCTTCCGCGCATCCATGCTTCCTTAACTCTTGACGTCCATTGCCAACCTTCTTTGACTGTGTATGTTGCCTGTTTTAATGAAACAATTAATATCAGTACCTTTCTAAAAACAGAAATAAAAGTCTTACCATTCTGGATACCTTAATTTTACTAAGTGTAAATTTGAATCATATAAGAACTTGCCTAGAAGGATTTGTCCGGAACGTACCTTAAAAGATGATTGTTTTGGAGGAATTTATTTGAAACCCTCTTGTCTTTTTTAACGATTTAAATTTTATTTTCCTTTAATTCGTTTGTGTTTTCTTTGTCTGATAATGAAGATCTTTGTCCTGGTCTTTTAGTCAATAGCAGCAGCATGTCTTTTATTATTTTTTTCCATAGCTCTTCTCCCCATATTATTTTATTAATTAGCTAATATTTTTCAAAATATTTACCGTTTGTTCTCCAGTCAGTCATTCATGATGGGATGGTCAGAATCTTGTTCTTCAAAGTTCCTTTAGTTTTGATTCTTAGGAATACACAAACTATGCAATTTCTTCCTCTGCTGTAATTATTTTTATTCAGTAGATGGCAAAAGGAACCATTTTTCTAATACCAGACAGCCTTTTTTTTCGAATAATAGGTATGCACAGAGAAATTTTTTACAAATACGCATATATTTGATCTTGCGTTTATGAACAGGAGAAATCCTTTCAGAAATGAAATGACTGCAACAAACGCTGTCTTTCAAACTAAATAAAAATTACAGGATAAAAATTAATTAAATACCGTCAGTCAAGAAATATGTTTTAACATTCAAAAGAATTTTGTTAGATTTGAAGATTAAAATGTTTCGGCTAATTAATTTACCGGTATAGGGGAAGCTTAACCAAATACAAATTCTTTAAAACTGTCGTAGAATGACCCTTGGCTTTGATCACTCTACGCTTTGACACCCTTTTAGTAGCGGTATGCTTTAAGGGGCGTGAGTTACTTCTATGATGAAGTAGGCTTTGTTCTAAGAGTGCTATTTTTGTGGTTTAGTCCTTAAGGAAGAGCTATTTTTAAACACATAAGGATAAGAGGAAACATCGGAATCTACCAAAAATAAACATGTATTTTAAATTAAATATTACAAACCAACAGTAAAAGCATTTCTATATTTGGCCTCAAATGACAAAATATAAACAAGTAGGCTTCCGATAAACAAACCAATTGCCAATTAGTATTTTTATCACGACCCTATTTGTTTAGCCTAAAACATTAAATTGATGTACTGTCATCTACAAACACATATGACCTAGGTTCAAGAATAATGGTTTCTACTCTCCTTTAAAACGTGGGACGTACTAAACTTCTACTATCGCAATAGATATATAAATGTTATTGTTAACTTACGGGTAGGTAACAGGGATTGCCGGATGTCGCTGGAGGACTTATCTCTCGCTTTGTAGTGGTGTGGTCGCTGCTTGAATTTTCGAGGAGGGATTGCTTGTCGCCTGTGCCGGGGGATGATTCTTCAATCGTAATTAAAGAACGGGAGCTCGTTGGGGCAGGGTTCTTCTCCTCTTACTCTTACGGTGCTTGAGATGTGAGAATCACTCGAATGTGAGCGGCTTTGCTTTTCTTCAGTCGGGCTTCTTTGCAGACGGAAAAGGCTTCTTCGGTATGGCACCGATATAAAACTTGACTATTTAGGTTAATACGGCCCTGAAAGGGGGGGATCGATTTTCTTAATCTGATCCTATCGTTTCTTACGGAAATAGTCTTGTATGGCTGAAGGATCGATCTTTACGAACTAATCTTTCTTCTGGCGAATCGACTTCTAATAATCTTCTTGTCTGACCGATGGATCGATCTTCACGACCTAATCCTACTCTGGCGTATCGACTTCAGATAATCCGCTTCTCTTTCTTTGCGGGGCTTATTTATAGGCGGATTCCTGCCCCATCTAAAGGGGCAAGTGACCAGGCCACAGATGCAAAAGGGGGGGGGGAACGAATGGAGAGTTAGCATCTGGGGAGAGCGAGAATTCCTGAGGTGGCACTGGGGTGCCCAAGTCAGCTCGCAAATTATAGGCTCGCAACCGCACCGCTACTTGGCGTGCCTTCTGACTCGCACCGTTTTTTTTTCCTAACCGCGGCTTTATGGGTCTCGTAAGTAATACGATCGTTAGAGCGTCGTTTAAGGACCTTAGGTGGTCGCCCTCAAACATATGTTAGCTCCAACTGCCCACAGTGGCGAGGAGATCACACATGGTAAGCATTTTCGCCGGCTACCTTTCCCACGCTTCTCCTCATGAAGGGAGGGGGGCTTGAATGTACCTATACTCCTCCAGGATGCTTAGTGGAGCCATTTCTCCACAAACACAATAAATAAATCGATAGAGGTTTTGTTTGGAAAAATATAATCTGCTTTGTTTTTAACAAATTAGCAAGTGATTCATTTATAAGTGAATTAATAAACTATTGGATATGCATTTATCGGTACATTTTATTTACAAAATGCAGAATGGAATTCTTGGAGGAACAAACTCCTTCGCATTAAATGACCGTTATCATTTTTGACGTTGCGCGAGTAGGACAGAGGCTTATGGTCTGTTTCCAATACAAATTCCTCGCCCTACTAAATACCTTTTAAATTTTTTAATTCACCAAAGTATAGCGAGCGCCTCTCTCTCAATCACCGCCTAATTTTTCTTTGTGCGCGAGGTTTTTTCGGCTTGGAAATGCGACTTGGAAACTTTCGTCGTTATCCCTATACTGGAAGAAGAGACATCCTATCACATCATTACTGGTGTGAGTGTGAATGCTAAACGGTTTGTCCGGGTTAGGGATATGGTGGATAGGAGTGGATGACAGCTTTCCTTTAAGTTGGATAAAGCTGTGAGTCGACAACGGCGTCCAATCAAGGCCATCGTGCGTCTTGTTCTTCAATAGCTCACTCAGGGGTGAAGTTTGATAGGAAGGACGAAAGAACGACGCTAAGCATATGAAAGATCTCAGCTGCTTTTTGTTATCGAGGAAGGGCATATCTGATATGGCTTGGATCTTATCTTGCTCTAGAGCTAACCAGTCATTTCCGATTTGGAACCCGAATGAATCGATAGTGCCAAAAGCGACGTGGTACTTGCCGGGGACAATTGTAAAATTGTGTTACCGGAGTCGATACAGAACGGCTCGGAGGGTAGACAAATTTTGATCCCAATAATGGGTGGCCACATAGACATTATCAAAATACATGGTGACGTTGGGTAGGTCTTCTTGGAATATCCTCATCATCCAATTATTGATGCTGAAATCCGTCACCTAGACCAATGTGAAGCCGACAGAACTGCATCAGGAAGTAGTAATTATATTTACTACCTTCCTCAGGGGAATCTGATAATAGCCCTTGCACAAGTCTAATTCGAAGTTGAATTTGGCTTATCAAAAAGGTGGAAGTTTTGATCTATGGTGGAGATTGGTTGTACATCGAATACGGTAACCGAATTTAGCCTCCTAAAATCGATGCACATCCGATAAGAACCATCGGCCTTCTTCTTTATGACAACCTGAGAACAATAGTTCGACTCCAAAAGTTCGATGATCTACAACCTTAAAAGTTTATCTAGCTCGTCATTGAATGCTTCCCGAAGGTGTGCAGCAGTGGTTATGGTTTGGAACAAATGAGTTCCTGTGTAGTTAATTGAATGTTGTGTTCGAAATGTGTGGCACAACCAGGGATCTCGAAGATAACGTCACCAAAGCGATTGATTTCTTTGAAGAGACGATAGTTGGTTGCATAACTTAATTTATGCAGATAGAGAGTTATTAGTGTTGGGTAAGAGATGCAACGGGTATTCCCTGTCTTGCTCCACTTAGGGGACTTGAATTACCCAAAAGGGGTCCTGTTGGTTGCCAAATTCCATTAGGGCCTCTTCGTCAATTACAACTATCTGGTTCATGCTCGGGTGACAGAGCATGTTAACATGCAAAATCTTTTTTCCTGACGCGGTTTTAATAAGGTAATCGACGGCGCTACGTTTCTCGGCTACTTAGTAGAAATCCTTCCATTGGCACAACATTTTGTTGTTGTCCGTGGGAAGAAATGGCAAAACTTCTTCTGCGGGTTCAAATTTCATTTTTTTGGACTTGCAATCAAACTAAGTTTTATACTTGCCCAATTTGATGAGGGCCCTCTGATACATAATTTTGGTGCATCTTTTAACCTCTGTCTCAAATCCAGTAGGTATGAATAAAAAGTTTGCAAGCCTTGATCTAATTTCTGATTGGAGTAAAGTTCCTTCAGGGTTTTTAGGGGCCTCTAACTTTCTTAAATATCTAAGCTCAAATGGGGCAAATCCTTTCGAAGGATGGGGAATTTCACGGTAATCAAAGATAGCTACCGAAATAAAAAACTGCCATTCAGTGGGTTGATAGACATAAAACTTTTTGGGAATGTCCTTGAGACTACGATTTATCCTCTCATACCTTTTATTCCCTGCCGAGTGAAAAGGGGTGATAAACAAGAGCTTACTAATTAGTAAGAAACCTTATGTACTCCATCAATTTGGAGGTGAAATGGCGACCAGGATCTGATAGAATTTCCTTGGGTAGGCCACCACGAGAAAAAGATGGAAATAACGGCTTCGGCGCAGGAGATATGGGATTTGGTGTCAAAATCGATCAGAATTAAGAGGTAGTAATGGCCTTCACTCCCCGGGAGGTGCATCACACAGATTAAATCGATAGCTACCTGATAGAAAGGTTTAGATATTAGTGGTCTCTTCTGTAAAGGTGCAGGTTTAAATTGCCCTTTTATTGCCGACTTTTGGCAAATAACGGACAACAAAAATATCGTAGAATTTCGTCAATCGCGCCAGGCCAATAAAAATATTTAAAAATCCTTTTGTTGGGCTTCGTGTGGCTGAAGGGCCAGAAAACACTATCCAGGGCAGTTTGAAGAATGAGAGTTAAGTGTGACCAAAGTACACATAGTATGCGGGACTCGGTGTCGTTTTCCTGGGTCACACAAGATAGAAGAGGTCGTGCTTGATGAGGAAGGAAATCAGCTTATTCCATCTGATGGTTTAGCGCGTTTTGTTGTGGCCTTTTGTCCACAAGAAGCGAAGAGACTCGCATTCACTCTAACTTTTAAGAAAGTCACTGCAAATTGCACTCTGGAATTCGAGGGCAAACGGGAGTTGAAAAGATGTGGGGGATTGAAGTTGCTTCTTCGTGCAGCAACGGGTAGTAACGGGTTGAGCCACTGCGGCGGTAGAAACTTGGGGGAATGACCAATTAGAACCACACAAAACTCAATGGGGGCTGTAACGACTTCTGTCCAACCATTAAAATATGGGCACTCAATATAACAATTAATAATGATGAATTTATTGGCGCGCCTGAAGTAATCATGCATTACAGCAAACTTATCGTGATTCGAAGCCACAGGTGGGAGTGGTTCATCTGAAACAACAATACACGTGCACCCTTTATCACTGATGAGGGTGAAGATCCGGCAACCATTCACTGCTCCTTTTTCGAATTAGAGAGCCCCAGGGGTATTATTACCAAAAACAGGTTTACCTAGTGGCCAGAGGTACTCAGCGGGTTTAGAGAAGGGGAGCTTCATTTCGAAACATTAGGGGCGCAGAAGTGGCAATTGATTTGGTTAGAAGAAGTGCTTCTAAACTGCAAATTCTGAGGGCAATTGGTCTTTACGTGACCCTCAAATCCACAAGAAAAACAAACCATGCTTCTCCTGGGGAATTATGAAGCAAGGGGTTTAATATCATAGGGCTTGACATCACGGTGGTCCGCCGAAAAGAGTGGTTGGGTTTGGTGGGCACGGTCACTCCGACTAACGTGTTTCCACTGTTCTGAACAAATTTGTTCTTGCTTGCCCTTAAATTGCAACATGGGGGTTCTGACTTATTCCCTTCTTTTAGATTGCAGTTGTAGTTAGCCGCGAAGACATCTGCCTCCTCGAAAGTATGACACTTCCTGTCCTTCACGAAGGAACTGATTTCCGACGGGAGTGACGCAAGAAATTGGTCCTTAAGGATGGAATCTACCAGAGCGTCGTATTTATGAGGCAATTTGAACGCATCAATCATAAGATTAACGTAACGCTGCAGGGAGTAGCTAAACTGAAGAAATGTCTGGTTTGGTTGAATGCGACAATGCCTAAACTTAGCTCGGTAGATGTTCGGGATCATATTATAAGTGGCGAGCACCTCAGCTTTTAATGAAAAATAATGAATCGTTACCTCTGAAGGAAGGAAGATGAAAATATCCCTAAATTGGGAACTCAGCAGGGGCAATAATTGTATTAAGTCGTCCGTCTCAATATCCTAATGAATCACCTCGAAGATCTTTTCGAAGTGGGTAAGATAAGACCAGAAGTCTTTTCCTACTTTGAGTACTAGAACTTTAATGGTCGTTGTTTGCGGTGCGTCTACTCTGGAGCTTGCAGAATTTATGGGGAGTGTCTCGTTTCTAGCTCAGTACATCTCCAGTTCGTGGGAGGAATCCTCTCTCTTTCTTCGCGTCCTCTTTCTCTTTCTTCGCGTTCCTTTTATCTTTCTTCGTGTCTTTCTTTTCTCTCTTCCTCCGGGACTTAGGTTATTAGTTCCTTTTTTTTTTAGTCTGAGGGATTCAACTTGGGCATTGAAAATTCCAAACGAAGGCATGCTACGGGTTTTACGCAAGAGAAGCAACAACAAGAAATAAATTAACGCAAGAGAATGAATATAGCTGGATTTTTTGTAACGCATGGATGGGAGTGCGACCGGGTTAGTCTTAATGCAAGATTACGAACAACAAAGAGGGAAGAACACTCGCGGAAAATAATGCAATTTCTTTGCACGGTGCGGATTCTTTTCGTATGATCACTCGGGAAAAACTTTGGGGGACGAGATTTGACCTAAATCCCTTACTATGATTAAAACGAGAGTTACAGCACGCCTAGTGACATCTATACATAGAACAATGCAATTTCTAAATGTACCTTCAAATTCCGGCAGACGAGATGATCACTTGAAGGACAACAATTTAATTCCGTGGAGGAATAAAATAATGGTGATGCACGGTCACGTAAAATAAATTCACACATACAAAAAAAGAAGTTAGTAATTCCTCACCTTTCGATCTCCAGAAGCGGAACCAATATTAGCCAACAATTTAACAATTTAACCAAGATTAACTGCAATAACCTGACTTAGTTTAATATAATATATATATATAGATATATATATATATATATATATATATATATATATATATATATATAGATATATATATATATATATATATATATATATATATATATATATATATATATATATATATATATTACTGCATGTCTTAGGAGGATATTAGGTCCTAACTTTTCTAAATTCTTCAGCCCGAGAGAGAGAGGTTTATGAGCAGATTGGTCCGCTATGAGCGTGGGTGAAATTTTCAATACAAATCATAGTGAAGTTTAGGTTGGCCAATGCTTAGCTATCTTTTAAGGTTCTCGGGTAATAGAAACAGAGTACAAAATATACTTTACTACTATTTAAATATCATATTTATAAAAATAAAAGGGGTTTAAAATAAGGTATATAATCATAGGAGACGTACATGTGTCTTGGCTTCAAAGAGCGACCTGATAGGTATCGAGCAACATATGCACGAAGGGACAATGCCAGATGGGACGCTCAAATGACTTTGAGCGGACGCGAAGCCCAGATAACGGAGGAATAAAGAGGGTAGGGAGCTTGCACAGGAGAGTTTTGCGTTGCTATTATCTCAAAGATTTGGTCTAAGGGAGTAATCTTTTCTTGATATAGACGGCGAGAGTCCAAAATAATAGACTCTTGACGAATGACTATTAAGCGAGATGAACTCAGACCTTGCCTTAGGGTTTAGAATACCGAATCGAGAATTGACGCGTCCCGTTCGGGGAACGTGTACCAACGAGTTCCCTGTTGAATCGCTAGTTATTTTCTATCAATTTTTTAATATTGATTGCCTCTTGTACATTTAAGTTAATTTAAATAAAAAAACAGACTTTTTAAATTGAACTAAAAATCAATAATATCAACTTATGTGCACCTTTGGAAAATATTTTCCGGCGCCATTTTAGCATGTAATTGAGCCAAAATGGATATGAGGAGAGATAGAGATCTAGAGCTGATGGAGGAAAACTGAAGTTATTTTCGAATTTAGCAGGCAAAATCACTAGAATTCATTGACATATTTCCCGCATCAGATAGAAGATTTTTTTTCCTGCTTCTCTCTCTCTCTCTCTCTCTCCTCTATCTTTTTCTCTCTTGATTATACCTCTCATACTCTCTTTCCCCACTCGTTCTCTCTCTCCCTCTAACCCGCCTCTCTCTCTCTTTGTCTCTCTTTCTCTCCCTCCCTCCCTTCCTTGCTCCAGAGTAGAACAGTAACTCATTAAAATAGGCTGGAAAATGATATATGCCTGCCAAAATATTGTCTGAGATTAATTACCAATTATACAATGATCTAGCTTAGAAAATTGTTTTACCCACTGGTTTTGTTTCTTTAAAAAGTCCTTTCTTTCTGAAATTTCTAGAAACGTGGTTAACATAATTAACAATAGATCTCAAGTTCGATTCAAAAATTTCTTTCTTGCGTATAAAGGCAGTTAGGTTAATAAAATACTAACATTTTTCAGTAAATTTTACCCTCTCTGCCCTGATGTTGGGTACTAGGCTCATGAGTATATTTGTATAGATATCAGTATTAAATATTTCTACTACGGTTGAGTTTAAAAAATTTAATCCTAATACCAAGATTGTCGCTTGGGTTATCGCTACGCCTAAAGAAATACTAAATTTAATTGCGTGTTTAGTGGAGAGTCGTTAATACATCAAAAATTAGCTCCTACTAGTGAAAAAACAAATTATACTAAGCTGTAAAATGATTGATGGTATAGTTTGATTGAATTAGTTGTATATCGTCTTCGACAGGTTCACGAAGTGACCATATAAAGTAAATTCTCGGACAACTAGAGCGAGTTTTTGTTGTATCTCTAGTTTTAATGCTATTAGGTTGGCAAGAGTGACCACAACTATAAGAAATAGGCATATGTTAAAACTTATTACATTTCACAATGCAAAAACTTAAAAGGTTTTTCCCGTCCAAATTTAAGGGTGTACGTTAATTTTTATTCATGATGTCGAAGGTATATGAAAGTAAAAAGTACCAACCCGAAAACGCATTTCATTTAACGGCTTCCCCTTTTTGGTAACCGCATTGGAAGATAGAAATTTTAAATTAAAGGTGGAAAAAGGCGATTTATAAAGTTAAATGAAATAACTAATTTATTCTGCGCGAGGAAATAATTGAAATTTCTTTGGACCGTGAAGACTGAGGAGAAAGTTTTAAGTCAATTATTCTTATTATTCTTCTAATATATTAGAAAAATTTGTGAACTTTTATTCCTACCACTTCTTAAAAATATTTCATGATTTTCTGATGATAAAATTAAGTCTATATTTTCCATCTTGAATAAATTACTCTAACGAGAATCAGTTTATCATTATCATTAAAGTTCACGCAACGTTAAGCACAACGGTGTCAAATTCGTTCCCGATTCCATATTTTCTTTTCAATTTCAAAGATATAAATAATTTAAATATTATTAGAGTAACTTTATTAATAGGAAATATCGATGGATTAGCTTTTTAATAATTTTCCCTGTTTTATTTTATTTTTGTATCCAAGTGCGAATTTGCAAATTTAGTTGTTCTTTCTCGTCAAAGTTTAGGACACTTTTTAACATAACGCAAGTGAAAATATTGTTTTCATGCGGTTAACGCCAGGGAGGAGGTATATAATAAATAGAACTTGTGGTTTCTGAAAATAATATTATTAAATTAGTTATTGGTAGTCGCTTTTACTTTGCTCTATGTACTTGAAGTGAAGCGACTTTGTGATTTCACGTTCTGCTTCGAGATGATAATTTTTAAGGAACATTCTAGAAGCGGTATCTACCGCTTCTAGAACTGTATAGCCGCCATTGTTATTATGCTCATATTTAGTGTGTAAGGTTTCATCGGTGTCAAATCTTTCTTTGTTTCTGTTGTATATGCTTGCTAAGCAATTATGTCAATAAGCTGTCTCTTATTTTGCACATGTCAAAATTTTATTCTGTTAGTATATTTAGTATAATTTCTTGAAAATACTATTATATCACATACATAAAATCTTCATAAAATATATTAAACGCATGCTTTTATTTTCTCATTGTATAATCGCCAGCAGGGGTCTGAGAAGACTTTAAACATGCATGCTCGATCTCCTTCCCCCTACTTCCCAACAGTTCTCAGACACCCTTTTTTCTACCTGCTATATTTTATAGCCCAAATGCAAGGATAGAGTTGTCATACCCTGGAAGGCTTTGGTAAACGAGATCAAGAAAAAATCCAAACTGGCCTCAAATGATAAGGGCTTCCTTTTCACCATGTTAGTCTGGTAAGTGGGCTTACCCTTTACCTTTCCAACTCTGTAGGAAGCGCCTTCAAGAAACTACATTCCTAAACCTGTGCTACCAGCGGGCCTTCTTTACCAGATGAACGGCTCCTTAAGGTAGATACCACTTCATGCGTACCGGAGGGTCCCCGAGTTTCGCCCACCTGTTATAAAATTAAAGATTGATCCTTTAATCGGCTTTAGCGAGTCGTAGATCGCTTATTCAGGTCTCTCTGCTTTTGGATACTGGTGGGGGCTGGTGCTTCCCATTGCAAACCATTTTCTCCAGTGCGTCTCCTTATGGCGCAGAGAAGACGAATACAGAACTCAATGCCCAAGGGATTGACCCTCTTGATGGAAGACATAGCAACCCAAACCCTAATCCCACTCGGGGTCGGATGTAGGTGGAAGTGACTGCAGTGGAATTTAATGAGAAACATAAAAAAAGAAGAAAAAATAAAAAGTCGCTTCATCTCACGCGGCATCTGGATCGCACAGCAACAATTGCCCACCTCTTAAGTTTGCTGACTCAAGGCTAACTGGCGTTGGGACCTCCTCGGGACATTCTTGGGACAACCTTGTAGGAGAAATAAACTTAACACCTTATTCCTGTTTACCGAATAAAAATTGTCTCGTTGGTTCCACCACTAATTTTTCTTCTTTTCGATAAAATCATTTTTTTTCTTTTCCATAATTCTGTTTCCATTGAAGAGTGTGGTGCAAATACGGCTCTTCTTATTATTATCATTATTACTAGCCTAAAAATTCTAAGGATGGGGAAAACACTTTTTGTAATGAGATTCATTCATTCACTATTTGATTGCTCATGTCAAATAATAACAATTAATTCTCCACTTAATTAAAAGAAATTAGGATATTGACATATTTATGTTTCATTTCCTACACGTGTAAGTGTAGGAAACCAATTAGAAAAAACAACCAGCTAGTCAAATATAAAAAAATGCCCGCATTGTCCCTTCCTCATTTCATTAATTGAGCAAAAAAAATAATCTATTACTAAGCAACGCCAACTGATACATGATTAGACAAAAGAAATCTGGGATAATTTGGAGGGATATAATCGATTTTAAATGGGGACACCGAATAGGTGGACTTTTCCTTTCAACTATGAGTAAATCACATGAACGAATAGATGTTCTTCACATATCCGTCACATATTCCCCTTAACAAAGGCTTTAATATCTCAATATTGCCAAGAGCATCTTTCCAAAAAGGAATGAGGAGATTCAGACTCGGTCAAAGTTAGGATCCACACTTCATTAGGCTAAACGAGCTGCCTAACCAAAGGAGTAAAGGAAATGTAATATATTTAATTTCAATCTTTAGAATTCTTAAATTCTATATGATAAAAATAATGTTACCGTTTTTTTGTAATATCAAATAATGGTAAGAAAAGTTAATTTTACATTGAATTAATTGAAATTATTCCCAGATTTTGCGAAGGAAAGAGAAAAATGAGATTAAATGGTACACTAAAATCGAAATCAAATATAATGAAATCCATGCGGTTATTTAGGTAGAGAAGAGAGGTTACAAGGTATAGTAGCTAAACAGGGTTTCCTTATTGTAAATTTGGTCTCTTTCTTTTAGCCCATGTAGTTGGGTTGAATATTTAGCACTAGCTGCCTTCAACTTTTTTTCGGGACGGTAAAGAACGAGAGCTTTGCCTAGCAGCGGCTCTCGTTCTAAATTATCTGATTGACTTTGTGTGTATACATTTGAGGTCGGGAAGGGTGACAAAATGCACTGAGAATGGTCATTAATACCTATAGGAAGGTTTTCAAAAGCAAGAATGTTTTTTTTCTTATATTTTCACCGATCAAAGTACAAGTATGGTTAGGCTAGTTGTCCCGTTTGCAAAACTAACAATATGGTTAACACAATACAACTTCAATCACTAGCGTGTTTTTAAAGTAATTTTAAGGATTTTATTCCTATTACCTAGAATTTGGTGTAGCAACTAAATGAAAATGAGCTTCAATTTGAATTAACACCACAAATAACTTGTTTTATCAGAACATTGATGAATTACATTCCGATCTAATTCAAATTTTATATACAAGAGTCGAGAAATCAGGCTCACTAAAATATAACGACATGGGCAGCGGATATTGAAGCAAATAGACTGTTAATTCCTGGAATCAGACTTTGTTCAGCTTTCTGATTACAGGCGGTTTAGAGTCCCCCGGACTTATACTGAATTTTGGAATTCCTACATATATAACCCAGAATTCAAGTAGATGTTATGGGAAAAAGCCCCAATGGAAGACGTAGGAGCGGTTGAGTCATACCCACCAGGAGAAAAGTTACATGGTAATAAGGCAATTCCTAGCTAATTTAAACTCTTCAATGAAGCCCTCGGAACGAGCTCTTATCTCATAGCCGAGAAAATAACACGTAAAATTAATTTTTCTAAGACAGCCAAAAAACAAGTCTTATTACGGTACGAAACATAGATAATTCCAGTTACATATAGAAACTTGAAAATTTCAAGGCAAATTTAAAGAGCTATTCGACCTTTTAGCCTGTAAAGGTAAAGAAAATATTCGTACCTGTCCAAAATAGCACAAGGTGCCTATAAAAGAGAAACAAGTTCTTAATAATTAGAGAAGTGCAAGAAAAATAGTATTTGCAGGAAACGTCAAAATATATCAAAACAATAATAACAAAAGAGATAAGATCTAGTAAGAATACAATTCCATCAGTAAGTGATAATGCTGAACACTGTGAACAGTAACCGTCCTGTAATTACGTGACACCTGATTCGAGTTCAGCATCTTCAATAGAATGATCTTACTATGAAATTGAATTAAGTGCCTTAAAAAGAAAAGGGCAACAGAAAACTGCACCTTTACCATCTGTAGCTGAATTATGCAACAGAACCTGCATTTCCGATCGAACAGCATCAATTATTGCTAGTGAAACTTTTAAAGATTTTTGGAATAATAAGTTAAAGTGATTCAAGTCAAGTAATCGACAAGAGCAAAATACGGAGCTTGTGAAGCAAAATCAAAACAAAAAGTAATACATAGTAAAACTTAAGTGAGAAAAGATTCAATCATTAGTATCTTTCTTTAGCGGAAGCAAGGATAAAACTTTCTCGCAGTCATCAAAAGGAAGCAAAAATTACAGGAAAGTAACGACTGAAGCCGTAGAATGATTGATTAAGCTAGTGAACGGACCATTAGAGAAAGTATGTGACCAAGCTAAAGAAAAAAAAAATTAAAGTTACACAGGAATCATGGTAAAAGATGCCTCGTTATGAGACGAGTTCAGTTTAAGGTTAAGGTAGGGAGGATGGGCTGGAGTAGGGTGGAACCCGACATACGGCCACCTCTCTGTGGTGAGTTCCGGATTATTTTTCAAATTATTTCTTTGAAAAATAAAAGAGCCGTATAGAGCTAGTCAAAAGAAGCTTTTTGCCATGCCTGTTATGTATTTTAAAGTAATTTAAGGAGTATGATCAAATTTTCGTGCTACTGGTGGAAATTACTAATTTATCTCTAGTTCAATCAACTTACGCAAGCCGAAAAAATTCTTTTATTAGTACGAATTTTACCATATGTTCTTGACATAATAGACTATTGTTTGCAAACAACCCGTAAACTTATCAATTAAATTAAAATTTGGCACAATTTTGGCACTTTCAGTTGAAAATGTAGCATATTTTTTTTTTTATCCTTATTGCGCTAGCTGAAGATATAGTTATTCAATTCAAAGCTCTTGCATACAAAGAATATAAACATAGATCATTATGAATACTGCCCTTAAGTAATTGTCTCTTATATATATATTTGGGGTATTGCTTATATTTTGGAAAGTTTTAATGCATTTTCTTCTATTATCAATTTCGATGTGCAGTCTAAAAGTATGATCGTAGAGCCAAACGATTTTAACACATTTCTTTCTCACAAATCGGCACCTTCTCCGCACTACCCATCAACGAGATTCAAAAAGTGGAAAATTGACCCACCCTATTCCTTAAACCTCTTCAAGAGCGTTAAATATAAGACTAGGCAACCATCCATTTCTCTACAAAGAGAAAAATCAAGAAGCTTATACAAAAGGCTACATAAAATTTCTCTTTCTAAAGATATGGGTATAAATTTTGATTGAATCTGCGATATTGAGTTTGCAGTTGGAAGATATAAACATAGGGGAAACTTGCCTGACGAGTTGATTTAGATGTGAAAAAAGTGTAAGGACAAAATGAGCTAAAATCTGATTGACTATTTTAAACTGCGTCGGGCAAGGGTTAATTATGGTTGGAAAGAACCGTACTGATGTAACGTAATTGGTGCAGATAGTATTGGAGTGGCGTACATAAATTGTCGTTTCGTTCATGGATTTATTGCAGATAAGTAAGCTTTTAAATGGGTAGAATGCAAATTGCAGCTTATGAACATTTTTAAGAGCTGGGAAAAAATGAAAGCTGCAACAAGCAAACGATTCAACTCTACCTCCAAAAGAGAATTCTTTTGAGGTTTTATCTACTAAAAACACAGGAAATTAAATACTGGTGAAATTTAATTTCCGCATTAGAATCGATATCTGGTTTTGATGGAATACCAATAGAGCTAAATTTGTAAGAGAATTTATAGTTATTTGATTTGAGTTCGTTTATCTCGCTTATTCCTTACTCATACGCTCAGTGAGGACCTGTGAAAGGCAGAATTCTAGTAATTATTTATTTATAGAAACCGTGAACTGGAAAGGCAATCTATTTTAAAAGAGTCAAATTTCCAATTAGTTTCACTATATTAGCCACTTTACAGGAATTCAATAACTTGAAAATAGGTCATTTCAAAGAAAAGCTTTTATTAGAATAGAAAATACTTTATCGCCCCACTTTATCCACTAATTATCTTTCGCATAACTAATATACATTTGTACACACAAACGAAACTATCTTTTCTCCTTTTTGTGACTCCAAATGTATAATTTTTGCTTCGATGACTTTGACCAGGTTTCTGTGTATTCTTCACTGCAAACGTTTCTACACATGTCTCCATTTGCTAAAAAATTTAACAGTCAAGTGCGAGTGAATGAGCTGGGGCGCTAGAGACACGCTAATCTCATTATTCAAGTTCATAGAAGTGTGATAGCTGTCATTCGAGATTTTCTTGTTTGGTGCTGAATGAAACTCATAATTTCGAATACACTGAAAGATTTCTTTGAAATCACATTCAGAGGAAATGTCGAGGTTTAGTGAATGGGTAATCCCAGTCCCACTTCATAAACATATATTTTATTACCGCACCAAGGTGAGGCGGAGGTCAAGTGTATCAAATACACCTACCTTAGCCACTTCTGGTGAATAAGAATAACCCCGATGAGTACCTTTTGATCAATACTAAGATGATGATCCCCTGAGTGTGTCTCCACTCAGTAAAAGCCCGTCATGGATGGACCGGTGTAATATTGAGATTCAAGCCCAGTGGGTTGCTTAATAATTGACAAAGGATCTTCGAAAATAGTTAAACACACAGATACAAAAATAATCTTTAATGTACATGAATTTGAAATAAGCAACAGCGTATATAAATATAAATAGAATTAATCTTTCACTGAAAAGTAAGTCTACAAAAATGTCGTGGGGATTACTTGAAAATTACTCACTAGGATGCTTTCGTCTTAATGGCACACGACAGAACGAATGGAATATTATTATCGAGTTAAACACTAAATTAAGCACTACTAATACTCGAGGTTATCGGCTCGAAATGGGAAGTTTAGTTCCCAAACAAACTAGTGAAGTTAGGGGAGGGGATAATTCAATTAACGATACATTTCAGTTCGTAAGTATTTTTGAAAGTGACGGTGAAGTTCTTATTCTGGTGATGATGATCGCACTTCATCTGGCCGTCCGAGATTACCGAATGAGAAGGTAATCCTAGACCGGTGATATGCTAATCCTATGCCGGATCACGAAGGCGAGCCAACTGTAACTCAAATCGGACTTCTTTTTCCTCGAAGTGCCTGTCCGATTATTTGTCTCCTGGACGGGGTAGCCAAAACTGATTACCTAGGTACATCTAGGGTAATCCGCAGAGGGAGATCCTGTGTAACCTGAGACTGTGAATGACGGGGGGCTGCGAGAATTTTGGCACCTCCAAGTACCGAGACGGAAACAATCGATTCCCCGAGAAGTTCCTTCCTTGCAGCGGGCGAACGGTTTCCTTTGTCGAACGAGCTCCACACACTCGACGTAGAAATTTTTAATTTCCCAGGTATCTAGTCATCAGTGTAGCTCATTGCTAAAAGTTTTGTACAAGATGCTTCATGTTCGCGAAATCTCTACTAAGGTTTCGGAGAAACACTACCTGCCTAATGGTATAGTTCACTAAGTTATCCATAACGTGTTCTATTGAAGTTGCTTGCTTGTAATGCTTTGTTTCTTGAGTTGAATTTTTTGTAGGTCCTTCCTAGTAGTTGGGCCGAATACTCCTCTTAGTATTTATCCAACTAAGTCAATTGAAGCACGTTTTTTGGCGAGTCTTCCCATAAGCATTTTGAATCAAAGGGTTCTTGTGCTATATGAAGGATTTCCTTTTCCACGGGGCGGAGGACTTCAAGGTGTGTATTATCTGGTGATGGTCTAGATAATCCAAGACGAATGGTAAGTTGTTGTTTTACTAATGAACTTGCCCCCCGGTATCCAGCATAGCGGTATGCGGCAATTGCCTTACTCGCCTTCTCACTACTTGTTCTTATATTTGGCTTATTGGCACTAGCCTAATGGGAAGGGATTTAATTAATACTGAGGAGGTCTTTGGGTCTGACGGAGGGCCTCTCCCCGAAAAAGGTTCCGAATAGTACGGGCTTAAATCCTCTGGGTAAAGCTCAGCATACCCCAATTCTACTTCTTAAACAGTGGGCATATCGTCTCGTTCGGACCCAACTACCTGAATATTCTTTGTAGTCAAACCTGTAAATTGATTCCCTGTTTGATCGGTACCTGCTCGTTGTGGTAGTTTGGATGAGAACGGCCTTGTATGCCTCAGGTACTCGGCTTGAGTTTTCACATTATTTGGTTTCACCTATTATTTGTCCGTTTTCACGGCATACAGCACAGTATTGCGGATTTGTCCATTTAGCAGCATAGTGTCCTTTGACCTCACAATTATGACACCCAGGACTTTCTCTGCATTGTCTCATCCCATGTCCAACCTGATTACAGTTAAAACACCTCTCTGTCCTGGGTGTGTTAGCGCGCGTATCATTCCTAGCTATACTATCCCGCCGCTTAACATTTCTATCTTTAGCATACCCTTGTTGTTATCTAGTTTGGGTTCGTTGAACGGGTGTATGAGCTTGCGCATATTTATACCGAATACTTTGAGCTAGGTAGATAGGACACTTTGGTCCCTGTTGCCGTTGCCCAAAGGTCTTTGGTATATCCCCTTTCGTTTTGTTTAAGGCAATGTTAACATCCTAATCTTACTTAATTTCATTCTCGAATTTATTTTGTGCAGCAGGTGGAATCTTTGCGTAAATTGCAGTTGCAGCTAATAGACTCAAGTGCTCTTTTATATCACTACATCGGAGGTTTAATGAACTTTCTATTGCTCTAAGGCCTTCCCAACTGTTTTATGTACATGCTTGTAAAAGTGTGTAGAGCCTCTTTCTTGTCTTTATTCTAGTCAAGCGCTTGCTATGTTGTGGCACTTTTTAAACTAGGTTGATATTCAAAAGCAGGATGGGCATTTCCCTCTGATTCGTGTGCAAAGCATTTTGCCGCTGTGATTTTGTCTTGATCAGCTGAAACTAACGTGGGTTCCAGGCGGAAGTATTATTCTAGTTCATTACACCATGTGTTTAAGTGAGGTTCTAACCATACGCCATTTAATGTGGCTTTTAGTGTGCAAACTAGATTTGGTAATGATAGTAGACGTATTATGTTCAAACAGTGTTTGATGAGTTGGGTAGAAGTGTGGGATTCAGGAAGTTTGCAGGAGTTTGGTCCATCGTATCAAAAGAAAAGGGTTTAAAACTATAATGCCAGAAGAGGGGGATGTTGGGGGAAAATGCTGTACTATAGTATCGTCACTGTTACTATGATCAGTAAGAGTAGCTATGGAATAAGCTCAAGCTGATTTATTAACCACTAAGTTCCTGATCAATATTGGTCCCTTTACAGCCCTGCCCATTTTGACACAGGGATTCACTGATATCACAATATTAATTCATTTCCTAGTTTGAAGATCATGTCCAATTAGAATCTTATTCTATGTGGCTTTCAAGGGTTACCAACTCCTATAAAATTATGATGAGACAGTTAGAGCAGTGGCGGCTCCCTAGTCTTAATTTATTTCTAGCGAGAGCTCACGCAGCAAATTCATGAGCTCCAAATTAGCTGGCGGCTATGCGGGCGGTAAGTCGGGTCTAAAGTATACTCTCGGGCATCTCGGCATCGTCAATCATCATAAATATATCCTATCATGGCACTACTCTCACTTCCACTCTCCATGTTTTCGCATAAAGAAATGCATTCCTTTCCTTCCCATAACTTCTCGAAAGGGGTTTTTACAAAACACTCCTGACTCGAAACGGATGTCACTCCCCTGGGCGAGGAAGATTTTCCCATGGCGTTGCGACCCGTGTTGCCTTCTGGCTTTTCATCGACTGATATTCTTATATTTAGCTCGTCTAGGAGTACAAAGGAATGGATTGCGTGATTAAATAACTTACCTATTGGGGGGCCAACCATCCAGCAAGAGCTTTAAATATGGAGAGGAATAGATGCAAACCCACCTTTGGCGTATAGAAATATTCTTGAGGAAAGAAAAACGCACTAAGGCCATTTCCTTCCAAAAAAAGAACAATGATTACAAAACGGACATTACTTTGTTTTTCATCTGCACATTATCTTTAGTCGCACACACTCAAGTTAAGGAAGGAGAAGCCCCATTTAAACTCCCTTTTACCAGCTCTCGAATAAAATAGGCTTTTACATCTCGTTTCAGTGCATATCTACCTAACAACACGCATGATTACCTCGCGCCTGCTCTAACTCATTTGTTTTAAGGCTTCTGCACTTGTATAAAATAAAGTCTCAGCAATATTATGGAAATTCCTGGATCATAGGCAGATAATAACTGAGAAGTGAATTTCACAAATGTCCAATTATAAGGTTTAGCGACCATTTTAGGGTGCTTCATTCTTATCTCTTGGAAGGGAATATTGAGCCAGGAGCATACTCGTTGTTATTTAGCTTATGCGAACCTTGGGCATTAAGGAGGGCCGCTATTGCAGAAACTTCTCCCACAAAAGCCTATAAGAACTTAGGTATATCTTCAGAGAAGCGTAAAAATAAGCATTCTCTCATAATAATAATAAAGAGGCGGAGGGGGGCATTTCTATAATATCGTTGCTTTTACCCTGTGAATGAAACACTAATTTTATATCTGCCGTTGACGGTGCAGAGTAAAAGATGCTGACAATCATTTTTAGACACTTCTGATGATAGATAATAAAATATCGTGATTGAGGGAGGCAAAAGTGGCAATTTTTCTTAGGATTTCGGGGGAATAAACTCAAAAAGGGTTGAATAATTTGTGTTGAGTAGAAAAAAGTAATCAGAGGCGGGTTATCATAGCATCAGTACATAAAGGACAACTTGGGTAAAAATCACCCAAAAAATGAACTGTTATGCTAAGACACATCTTTTAAGATGTTGTAGTCAGGATCTTCTTTTTGAGAAACAAATTTCAATCAAATAGACTCGTGTAGAATATTTTCCTTTTCGTCATTTCGGTAATCTTTCGGGTGAAAAGAAATATCTTTATTTTTATTTTAAATTTATCATTCCGCCCCCTCGATATACTACTCGACATTTGTGTCCGTGATATTTTGATGGTTGGTTTTCGTCGCTCAGTGGTCTACTTAATCTCTACCAATATAGCTATTTAATCATCATCAAGCGCCATTAGCACGAAAACAAGTAACCTGGGACATATAGAAATCTAATCACCTCATGCATTTTTATCAGGCGGCGCGAACAGTCTATATGGTTCATCTTTAAAGGCGTAGGGATAAATGTAGGACAGAATTTGTAATTTATTTCAATTTGTTTATTTTCTTCCTTTTCGCAATGTATGGTGCCAAAACCTGATAGCTGGGAGATATAGAAATGCATTTACCATTTGCATCTTTCTGAGGCGGAAACTAAACTCATAATCATCTAATAAAACTTAATCAGACCTACTCAACAGAAAAATACCTCATACTCATTAAAGGAAACTAACTCACCATTGTAGCCTAACCAATCGATCGTAATATAACTAACAACTCATAATTATCAAATAAAACGAAAAATCAAAATAAACTTACCTGTTCTTCGTCAAACGTCAAACAGCCCAAAATAATCACGGATACCAAAAAACCTGGAATCAACTGCATATCCCTGCAAACTACTCATAATAGCCCAATTAACTCAAGAAACAGTAATAACTCATACTAGGCGCATAAAACCAAGAAAAAAACAAGCTTCGTCATACATGAAACTGTTTACAATCGTCAAATAAAACCCCTAAATCTACAGCAACCGAGCCTATGATAGGAAACCCCCAATTTTCTCAAGGCCCTTTAGTGTACTTATAAGAGAGCTGCATGTGAGAGAGAAAGAGTTACCCACCCACCCGCCGCCCTAGAGCCCAACGTCTACTTGTGGCGCCTGAGAGATTCACCTGCAAGGCCAGACATCCCCAATGGAGCATTGAGACTTCGCGTGGTCGGCTGACACGGGTTGGGTTCTCTTTATCTTCCCGTCTCATCGTCTGACCGACGCCAGACCCATGGCTTCAAGAACCTTTGCGCAAAGCTGTGAGACCGCCGAGACTATCCCCGCCTCCCCTGGCGCGCCAAGTCTAATGAGATCGCTGCTTCCCTTTTGGGGGCTCCCGGTGACCCGATTGCCCTGGAGCAACATAAATACTTCAAGAAAAGCTTTTAGAAAGCAGTACCATACAACCTTGTCTAGGTTAGCTGTCACTTACAATCTCGTAAGCCCTGCTCCACAACCTAACGGCTAGAAGCTACGAATGCGATAGGTTACTTCTCTACCTGCCTTCGCTCGTACCTACGGTCAGAGTTCACGCCGACAGACGATAGACACAGACAGGCATCTATCACTTGGTTATCGACTTTGTTCAACGACTGGAGTACTCTATCGCTTATTTTTCAGCGAGGGAAAATAAAAAGGAATGTTAAAACTTAAACTTGGCAGCGCCAGGTTTACTCGCCGTATTAAAGCTTCCAGTCAATTAGGCTTCACGTGAGTCTCCCTGATAATTGCCCTCTCCCATTTTCTCAGGAAGCAATCACCGTGCATCCCCTCTCAGACTCTCGTACCAGTCGAGTCATTTGTATCCCTCTTTTCCCTTTTGGTACTCTGGATCTCATTTCATTTATTGTACATTATTTACTTGTGCTATTAATATTTTCTTTGTATATAGTAAAGTTATAATTTTTTATACTATTAGTTTCTCTAATCCCAGCACAACAAAAGTATGAATCGCTTACACTGGTCAACACCCTCTCTGCTAACTTATGTTTCTGGTTGTTTTTAACTAATTTTGACGCGTTGATTCCAAATATGACATCCATCTTTTTGTAACACATCAAGTTTTAATTCTACGGCATATTCCTATTTTATGACGTACTGCATGTATTTATTTGGTAGGGATAGTTTCCTAAGTGTTATAGCTTCAAACCATAACTTAAAATGTCAACAGAATTTGAAAGGATAAATGCATTGTAAAATAAGATCACTTATTACTAAATACATACAGGTTAATTTTCTAATATAATAAAGAAAACACAAGCAATCGTACACATACATATACAGTTTCGTTGAATACTCCAACAGTAGTCTTCCATCATGTTTTTGTTCCATCGGCCTTGATATCTCTCCTCCATAATCGTGATAACTTGATGAAAACACTCTCAATGTTCATCACTCGTGTTGCCAAGATTAGAAGGAAATTCATCAAGATGGCTCTTGAGAAAAAAAACTTTATGCTCATATTGCAGCCTAAACGATGAAAGCTATCAAGTAATGTCTCTGCCAAGTCCTTGTAGTTAGCAGCCTTTATATTTCCAAGAAATTCTTTCACAACTGCCAAGAATCCCATGCTCATTTTTCTATATCAGTCATTGAACTGGAGAAGTTTTTGTTTTCCATTAACTTTCTGATTTGTCGACAATCAAAAAATCTAGCCTTTATTTTATTATACCTTAAGAAAAGAAATATTGTACATATGGATTTAAAAACAGTCACCGTCTACATTCGAGCTTTCACAAATTGTTTCATCAGCCCTAGTTTAATATTAAGTGGTGGTGAGATGATTTTCTCTCGCTCAACATGTGGTTGGTGTATAATATTCTTCTCCCCAACAGTCATACTTTCTCTAACTTTTCGAAGTTTCTGTTCCAATTGCCCTTGGCTCGGTGTCCCATAAACACAGGAAACACGAATATTTTGCATAGCCTTCTTCTTTGCCAAGTAAAACATTTACCATTCTCAGATCTACACATATGATCCATTTATATTCATCATATTTGAGTAAATATAATACAGATCTTATTTGTTCGTGCTTATCTTTTAGATGTATAGCGTGACCAATAGGAATCGCACCAAACAAGTTTCCATTATGGAGTAACACACATTTTAGACTCTTCTTTGAACTATCTATGAAATGTCTCCATTCACTTGGCTCATACTGTGAAATACCCATCCCGTTCAACAGTCCCGCTACATCACAACAGTAAACAAAATCTTCTTCCGTCTTAAAGAATGCCAAGAGACCTCACACCTGTTTCAATAAAAATTTACATTTCTTTTCCTGTAACAAATTCTTCTTTTTAAGTCTAGAAGCTAACATTTTTTGCTAACTCTTTGAACCAGCCTAGATCTCTAACTAAATCATATAGTTGTAATTGGATGAAGTTTCCAAGTTCTTGAGTCGATGTATGTACAAAGTCTGGATCACTGTCAAATTCATTGCTTACATCAGATTCACGTATATCTGTTGCATCGACAAGTGAAGGAAGGTCCTTGAATACAGGTACTGGAATTTCATCTAAATGAAGCACTAGACAAATTGCTGAATCAAAATTTGGGTAACTTATATTATGTCGCGTTTTCTTGCTATAACCAAAAGTCTTTGGAGACAAAAGTAGCAATCGTTACATTGTTTTTTGGCTCCCGTCACACCATAGGAATGCCAAATCCTAGTTATTTCCTTGTATCCTTTGTCCAATGGCATAGATTTTCGAAACATTGTTTACTAAAATTGTGTGGGGCTCACGGTTCATCCTGATCACCTAATTTAATCTTAAAGTAAGCCAAGTATGTTCCTTTAACAAAGATACTAATCTTCATTCTTTGAGTTGAGGCAGTAAAATAACCACATATATAGTAAAATGAGACAGGTGAATTCAAACATTTCGTAATGGAGTAATACTACTGAATGTTATTTCATAAACCAAATCTAAAAAAACACAAAATTATATTATACAAAATTGCTTTATATATATAGATGTGCATAAAGAGATTTCTAATTACATAGATAAAATAAAATAAGAAGAATAACAAACGCCTCCACCTCCGTTCATTTGGTCGTAAGATAGCCTGCTAGTACGAATGGGGCTAATATGGAGCAGTCCATAAATGAAAATACTTGACGTGTTAGAATAAAACTATTGCCAATTTAAACTCGCTGAATCCGAATTTCTTCAGAAGAGGTCTCAAACTTAAGTAAGCAGAAAAAGTTAAAGTTTGTTGACCAGTGTTACTAGTCTGTTTTATACATAGACGCAACGAGAGGAGTACACCATATATAAATTATTTTCTTAATCGAAACAAAATTTGAACACTGAATATTGGAATTGATATCAAATAACAAAATAAAAATTCTAATATTTGAAGCACCTTTTCGTAACTTAAAAATCCTTAAAGATTTAGATAATTATTGGTCAAACTTCACAAAACCTACGCCGTCTTTTTAGGCAGTCCATTCATCATATAAGCTTGCATTTTATCGCGCAATGTGCATAATTTTAGATACTAGGCATTGGTGGGGTTCATATTGATATTAAAATAGGGCAGCCATACCTTCTACTGTTGTAACCAGAAACTATGAATTACACACATCGGCAAACCTGGCTACAATAAGAGCGCCGCTTTCGATTTTCGAGCCAACCTGGTTTGTGCTTTTAGCTTATTTAGTTGCTAGGCTTTTAAATTGTGTACTACTTATTCCTGAGTTGAGATTGAAGCCAGAAAGGGGGTATGGGCAGTGGAGCCCCCCACAATGGCAACACAAAGTGCAGCTCGATAACGGATCCCAGTCACCATATGGCAGGTTTTTATTAGTAAAAATCAGTACTAATGGTGTTTTTAGTCATTTTAGTCACCATTTACGGCTTTGTTTTGGCGCCGAAAGCAGTTATTTTTAAGATATTATAATGGTATCACATATCCTGGCTCGATAATAGCTTTCAGTAACCAAACGCTATTTTTTTTAGCAGTAAAATACATTAGTAATTGTGTTTTTAGGCATTTCATTCATCATTTACGGCTTTGTTTTGGCGCGGAAAGAGTTTATTTTTAAGATAGTATAAATGCAGATAGAGTCGTACTCAGAGTGATCGTATGTTCAAAATAAGTACTTTCCGGATTATTTAAGTCGTACATGACGACAAATAATGACTAAAAACACCATTAGTACTGTATTTACGACAAAAAGCACAGGTTATGGCTTCTAAAGTTTCACCAAATTATTCAATATTAATTACTTCAAAAATAATAATTAGGTATAATAATCCACTTTATATTTTATTAATTTAAAATACTAAAAGTATTCCTTGATCTGAATACTTTTATTCAATTTAAATGATTGACCACCATCGGACAGGCATGCGAGCATTTTAAAATAAAATAGAAAGAAGACAGCGGATACACTCCCCGCCAAAGCCATTATCATTAAAACTAGTTCCGTACTGTAGGAACGAATCTAGATTTTTACTTTGCATGAGGCAAAGGAAAACCTAAGTGACACAATACAAGTCGTTCATAATGAAAATCTGCTAAGGGCGTTAGGAATCTTGTGTCCATCTTTAGTAGTTTAGGAATTAGAAAAAAAGCTGATTTTCCATAATAGCAAATCTTGATCCCGTAATCATCCAAATATAACTTTTATTACCTTCAAAAGGTAAAAAAAATCATTTTTTTATATTGTGAATCGATAAAGAGAGCACCTCCAAATATATAGTACCGTCCCAAAATATCAGAATTCCTGTTATTCTATCAAATGAACTTCTATAACCTTTCCCCGAGAAAATCCAAGGTTATCAATTTTGGAGTACGATAACCAATATGTATAAACTACGAGTAGGTAGATTTTATGTAAATTTGGATAAGGAAAACAAAAGTTATCAGATGATAAACAATTTACTAGAAAAATTAATGGTCGAAAATTATGCAAACACTTGCGTTTCCTGTAAAAGGAACCCACATTGTTTGCATAGAATCTAGCTTAAGATTAATCTCGTGTAAGTGAAGATTATGATGGAGATTAGTGAGATTTTGGCAATCAATTTCTCCAGGCAGACTGTGTCACGTCGGCTGGAAGAGGCAATCTGTACCTTCGCTCACCCGTGGTTATGCTATTGATCATTCCTAGGAAAAAAGTCTCGTCCTCCATTCGCCAGTGAGCAAGTTAAATTGACGGATGAACAATAAAGCCAAATCTACTGCACTAAGGAATTTAATTTCAATTTGTTCTGATCCGATAACAGGACGATTGTTTTTCGCAGAACAGACAAAGAATTGTCTAGCAATTGCAGAAAAAAGAGTGCGCATTTTGGCTTGGGGAAATTCATAGCCTATTGTTATTTCGGGAGAAGGTAGTTGTGGGACACTCATGTGCTTACGGGGTACATTAAATGCACAAGTATACATTGAATAGCTACGACAGACGCTTTGCCACATCAGCGAGCCTAGGTAGCACAACGTACAATTTTTCTTTTGAATAATACCCCCTCCACATGGCTAAGACTATAAATTCCTCCCTGAACGAGAAGCATATCACTTTTATGAACAGAATGCACAAGTCTGAACTTGGCTTTAATGTAATTTGTTTGCAAACACTCGAATAGAGTAGCAGGCGACGAATCCGACTACTTCAGGATGTCTGATAAATCTTGAAGATGAGTGCAGCAATTTACTGCTCAAGAGTGTGAACAGTTAGTTCTTTCCTGTGGTAAAAAATCTCAAGCATCTTGGATAATAAAGGACTCCGCACTAAATATGTACTAATTACTTAAACGGATGTTTTCCGCTGATAGTTTAATCGTTATATTCCAATAGATATTTTGAATATTTGGGCGGTTCTTTTTTCTGCTAAACTTTTGTTATATAATTGTATGTTATACCTGCATATTTTCCTACAGCAGGTAATAATACTGATTTCTAGTTTTTGTTTAGTTGGTGTGAAACTATTGCATTAAATTGTCAATTATCGTAAGCTAAATCCTAGAAGCTTCTTTTTCAATCTCTACTCAGCAATTTTCATAAACAAAAAATAGAGGGTACTAATTATTATAGAAACAAATATTTTGGGCAAAGATTCAGCCGAAATTTACCACATCGTCTTAACCAGCTGCAGTTTCATGGGTGCTAACAGGCAGTTAGAATATGGATCAGAAAAAAAAATACTTATAATTTTCATTATCCAAATGAACAAAAAAGAAGGCTTTCGTTAGAAAAGTTATTTAAGTACTTTCCAGCAACTTTTCCTATTTCAATGAAGAATAAAAATGTAAAAGACTTCCTCTAACTTGTAACGACAAAATTTCAAGTTTGATTGATTTTTTACTGTTATAAAACGGGCAGATTCAAAGTGGGAATATGTGTAGTGCTCCTTCAAATCACTAACACGATCACTTAAAAGAGATGGAAATAAATCAATCTTAACTAAGGGATTCTATCGCAATGAATATGTTGATGACGGCCGCTTTTGTATAAAATAAAGGAACTGAGACAATCTTGCCTGGTTCTGCTGCCTTTTAGTCGAATTTACTTATTCTTTAGACGAACATAAAATTAAACCCAATGGCCAAAAAGACCAGATGAAATAAATAGTTGAAACGTTCCTCAAAGTGGGACCCTAAGAACATCATACCTCTTCTGCTGCCAGAAGACACCAAAGAGCATCCTCCTGAAGTTTCAAACAATTCATCTGCGACCTATCTTACCATTTTACCTCATCTGAATACCGCACGAAAATTTGCCCTCTATAACTTCACTAGTTATCTATCGGTGGACAAATTACAAAACGTAACCTCACTTCGTCACAGAGTTATAAAATTCTTTCTCACCTGATCTTTTCTTTGTATTATTGTGTATTTTTCCGCCTTCTTTTCTCCCAAAGTAAATCTGATATGTATTTTCACAACCTACTCAGCACTTTAAGTTTAACCAACTTTTTATTCCAAATATAAAGTGAAAGATGAGACATTTTCATTTGGTTGGGAGTCAATATCCCTATATTTAGGAGCCAAGAGGTAGAGTGAATCGGAGTTAGGCTTAATTTAATAAGGAAAGAGAATCAATTACTTTATATATCTATTTCTGTATCCTGTATTCAATTAAATAAATTCGCATATTTTTTTACTTTACACAAAAGTTTTAAGGTTCTATCCGATTGGCAAGATTTTAGTTTCTTTAGATCAGTCACACGAAATTACTAGACTGCTCGCACATTCCACTTAAATGATGTTTAATAAGGTTCCTAAATCCAAAAAATCTACCTAATAGTTTCCCAGAGTGATCAAAACATCATAAAACCTAACGGTAGACTAACAAAAATACATCTAAGGGTGACAGCTAGATTATTAGACTTAAGTGGCGTTAAGCTAGAAACGGAAAATTGAATGCAAATAGAAGAACTTAATTAATGGCTTAAAGACTAATTTGAGAGATGCCCTAAATTTCCTAATATTTTATATAATCTACAAATTTCTAAACAATTGTATCATGATGTAGTCCATAAATGAACATCAAAAAGACTTTCAAGTTCTTAAGTGATTTGCATTTTTAAGTTGTCTGGTTATTATCCACTTAAATATTTGCTCCATAAAATTGACGAGGATTATACCTTAAACTTTAAACTCGGGAGAACGAGAGAAGGAGGAAACGAGAAAGAAAATGATCGAATAAAAAGAAAAATTGCCGAGAGTGATAGTAGCGTTAGTTTCGTTCTCTCATCTAGTCAATAGAAAGAGGAACAAATTTAAAAAACTTCAGCCCTCGTTAACTATCGTATTTAATTCTACCTACACACATACATTACGCAATAAGATGATGAGGAGGTACCGGAAATAATAGGGATCCATGTTTAATTTTCTCCTTTCTGTTTTTTTCCTCTAAAAAGTTTCCTCATTCTATCCAAATTAAGTTTGTGGTACAATCATTTTTGTGTTTGTTTTTATTACCGACGCTGCATCAATCTCAATCTTTATTCTTACTTAGTACCAAGTTTCCGAATGCTGCCGGAACTTTTTAGTAAGCAAAGAAAATTTGTCTGTCGAACACTTTAGAAACAGATTTGAAAAACGGAAAAAGGCCAAATGTACAGAAAATGAAACCTAAATGTAAGATCCGTTTTTCTATTATCATACGTATCCAAATTACATTTCTAGTTTAACATTAACAAAATTTGTGGTCGTTTTTCACGAATGAGATATTCGTCTCGCCTTCGCAAATTTTGATTACATTTTTGTACGTTCTCAAAATATTCTCTTTTAGTCCAAATTATAGTTATTGGCGAAGAATGGAATCATTAGCCCGTTAAAGCAAATAACTTTGTCTCGCTTATTTTCAAATCATTTTTCATCCTCGTCTTTGAATTCCAGGTCTGCTCTCAATGTACCGTGAACAGGTGTCTCTCGGGGAGATAGAAGTAGTGTTTTCCCGGTGCCGAATTTATGAAGAGACTTCATTGGCAATGCTTTGATCAATAGGTAGGTTTATTGCTCGCTTTAATCACGCTAATTAACCGGGCGAAATAAAATGCAATGATGCCTTTGCATAAAACCCAATCAATTATGTGGTTAAGTAATGCTTTTTAGTGTCATTTTTGGGCGGATCTACAAATCGTCTAGTGATTACACATATTGAAACCATATATTTCATTGCAGTACTCCTATACTAATGCCAATAAGAGAGAGTGTATCGAGGAAAATGCATTGTGACCGTTAATTGAATTAAGAAAATCTTCAAACAAATTGCATCTTGTCATAAAAAGGATAAAATATAAATAGGAGAATAACACTAAAAGAAAAAACAATGCCTCCTCTTTTGGCCAAAAATGTTCTTTCAATTTCATATATTTTGGTTCTGACGTGCGTAAAATATCTTCCAGAGAAAAAAAAATAACTATGAGTTGACCAATTAAAATTGACTAGATTTATTGAACAATGCCTGGTCAAATTTTGTAAAAGTTGTTTTACTTGGTTTTCTTGTTAAGTTTTGTTATTTTTCCAACTCCATCAAAAAAGTTAATAGCTGAGAGTTTCTAAATCTTCATGCTCCCTTACTTGTGTTTTCCACTATTAAATTTTAAACTTAGGAGTATGTTGCGTGAAATTTGCTGTACCTTCTAATTCATTCCCTATTGACCAAGACCATGTTTCAGGTTTTTTTCAACCTCCTTATTCTTTAATTAATTTTATCTATTGCCCTTCTCTTCTATTAGGTTGAGGAATAAGTTCTTGCGTTTTTTTAATGTTGTGTTGATTTAAGTTTTGTTGACGTGATTTGTGCACATATTAAGAAACAATAACAAATAATGAGAGCAAAATTTGCAAAGGTTAGGCTACGTCTCTTAACAGCGTAGACTATTAGGCTTTTGCTTAGGCTACGTCTCTTAACAGCGTAGACTATTAGGCTTTTGCTTAGGCTACGTCTTGAATTTGACTAATAAGTCATTGCGGTTTATTCTAAAGTTGTGTTAATTTAATTTTTGTTCTGTACCCACAAAATGGAATATCTATTTGAAAGAAAGGCACATTTTCGACACTTGTTGTTATTCATTACAATCGAGACGGGAACAATGTGAACGCAGCCAAAGCTCGTCGCGATATTTGTGCTGTGTACGGAGATAATGCGTTATCAGAAAGGGCAGCTCAATGGTAGTTTTTACGTTTCAAAAACGGTCATTTCAATCTTAATAAAAAAGAACGTTCTGGTCGCCCCATTAGGTTGGATGAAAATCGATTGAACGACCTTCTTTGTCAATCCACTAGAGAATTGGCTGTACAATTGGCTTGTGATTAGAAAACTGTAGTAAATCACCTTCACTCGATGGGGAAAGTTCAAAAACTCGGTGCATGGGTTCCGCACGCTTTGAGTGAAAGCAACAAACTTAAACGCTCCACGCTTGCCGCAGGTTTGCTTGCTCGTCACAAGGCTACTCGTGGATATAAGGACAGATTACTTTACCGCATCATCACTGGGGACAAAAAGTGGTGTGTTTATGTCAACATGAACCATCGAAAACAATGGCTTAGCACCAATATAAAATACTTCCGCAATTAAAGAAAGGACTTCATCCACGAAAGAGGATGCTGTGTGTGTGGTGGGATTGTGGGGGCATTCTTCTTTATGAGCTCCTTGAGAACAACTAGGTTGTCAATGCAGAAGTCTAAGTTCAACAAATCTATCTACTCGCCGAAGCTATTCGTGAAAAACGACCTCATCGACGTTATGGAGTCCTTCTGCAACACGACAATGCTCGTCCTCACATTGCCAATATGACAAAATACGCCATCCAAATGCTTAATTGGGAAATCCTGCTGCATTCTCCATATTCGCCAGACTTAACTTCATCAGATTTCCATCTGTTCCGATCGCTCTCGAACAATTTGCGTGGCGTTTCGTTTAATACTCATGTGGAATTAAGAACCTGGTAAGACGAATTCTTCGAGTCAAAATCCAGAGATTATAATTGCAGAAGCATTGAAAAACTAGTTGACCGTTGAGAAGAAGTGGTAAATAACTACGGAGAATACATTATTAATTAAATTGCATATTGTTATCAATTAAAAATGAAGTTTTTCTAAAATTGTTAATGGTAATGAATAAATTTGATAAAACCGCAAAAACCTTTAACTCAACCGATAATAATACAACAAGTTTCCTTTTTATCTTAAATAAATCAAATTGAATTCCATTTAAACTACTCTTCAAGACTCTCTTCAGACCACTTTTTATGCTCATTCTTAAAATTAAATCGTTTATTCTTTTTGGAGCAAGTTTACGCTAATAGACTTTTTAATTGGTTGTGTTTAAGAGGAATTTGATCTAAAATTTGGGGATGAGATATATTATATGAAGAGCTCATGAAGCTAGAAAAGGAGAGAAAAAGTATATGGAAATGGTCAGTAATGATTAATTCATCCTCTGCTATCTCTTGGTGTTTATAATTATCATAAATTGGAATTTTGCCCCAGATCATCGCTTGAATGTTTTATGAGAATGACGAAAGAACAATGAGCTGAATGGGGTGAAAACTCATAAGATTACATTTATTCACATTAGATTGCTAGAAACTTTTCGTTACCTTGGAAAAGACGTGCGACTGTGTGATTTTAGTTGCATTGCCCATACATTGAGAAAATTCTCTGATAGTTGTGGTAAAATAAAAACCTCTTCATAAGAAGTGAGCGTACTTGATATGTCCAAAGCTAGTTTTTTAGGAAAAGAAAATTATTAAGGAATATTGACACATTAATTGAACTTACATAGTTGGATCGTGCAATCAGCGGTGTCCGACTTCAATGGCAACATTCAACAAGGCTTCATTTTGCTGATGAAAGAGTTGTTTTATATTTATAATTATAGGAGAAATACTATAAGGGAATCTCCAGTCTGATATTTTTTCTAAAATTGTGAATTTGATTGACGTTAAAATTTGTCAAAACTCAGTAAGGCACCAACTATCCAAGATTGCCCATAATATAAATTAACCAGGCCAAGATTGAAAGCTGAAATCAGTACAGAAATGGTGTGAGTGTATATTTTAGCCGATTTAATATCCGTAATCTCTCTGTCTATGTTATCCCTGGTTTCTTCAATTCTTCTGCCATGATCCTCTGAGCAGTATTGTAGGGTAGCGTCCAGGGCTACACACACACTCGTATTTAGTAGCAAATTCGAAGAGGTACACACGGAAACATTCATCAGCAGAGGCATGACCTTGCACCTCGAGTCTCTCCCCTCCACCCCCACTTATTTGTTTGTCGCAAAAATGTCCCCCTTCCCCCCTAGGTTATTGACGTTTCAACCACCTTTCAACTACAATAACGGAAAAGAAGTACTTGAACATCTCCAGTTTAGGGATTTAGAGGACTTAACCATCGCCGAAAAAATATAAAACGAGTTTATGGATTATATTTTTCTTTGTATGTAGGAGGCCTAACTGATCGTCACGGTACATGAATGCATATTACATTCTAACATGGTGAAAGATAATCATAAGGTAGTGAACATCGCTATATTTGCCACAGAACCTCTTTTTTCATTGCTTTCTCTCATGGCATTCCCATTAGCTGACTGATATGATGAAAACCAATATTGAAGAGGCAAGGAAGAAAGAATTCTCTTTACCACAAAAATGTGATGAGTTATTTTGTAGACAAATAAAAACATTGGTAGTATAATGCGTATTACTTCATCTTATTTTATTCATATTAATTGGAGAATATTGTTAATGTTTAAAAAAGTAAATACATAAAGAGCTAATAATAGGGATTCAATGTATAGCAACTTTTTTAAATGTCACGTGAGATCACTTTGAAACCGAAAGCTATAGTTTGATAACTTCTTCGGAGTTCAAAACGTTTACGAAATGTCTTTCTGCAAACCGTTTCCCCTATCTCCTCTTTCACTCCGCCGTGTTCCTCGGCTCTGAAACCCAAAATGATACAGTGATATGACTATCAGCATTCTCTCTATCATCATCGGCTCCAACTAGGCGTTTTATAGTATCGTAGCTTATTATATCCTTCATCTGAGTCTTAATGATTAATCCTCTAGCCCTTAGTATATACTTCAACCCAATCGACGTTTGGATACTTACCGAATAGGATTTGCTACCCGTTGAGCAGAATGAATCTCCATAGGCATCAGCACCATACACATATTTAATCTCATCGGTGAGATCACCTAGGAATTCTCCAAGTAGAGGTTGTGGGTCATCTTTTCTTGAAAGGAAGATAGAACTCTCTTTGTCACAGTGCAAAAACAGTTTATCTAAGGAGTTTAAGAGGTCATAGAGCTTGCTTCAAGCATAATCGGTTGTGAACGCTACAATTAGAAGATTGGTTGCAGGGGAGACAACCTTTACTTGTTCAGCATTCTCCACTTTCGCTAGGTATTAATTACCAACTACATCTAAAAAAGTATTCTAAAGAGTTCACAATGTAATGGTCCTTTTTGATCAGGTCGATTACATCATGGTCCAAACCAAAGATCACCGTTTTCATACTGCTAATCCTCTGAACGAACTTTCCCGAAAGACTTATTTAAGAAAATAAAATCAGGATTAATGGGCTTTTTGGTATTATTATTAGTAGTAGTAGTAGTAGCAGTAGTAGTAGGGGTGTGTGTGCAGACTCTGTATCTTCGAAAAAATATCACTGATCTAGGCGGAGAGAAAGATAATTTCGGCTACAAACCAATAAGGGACGGAGGAAGGGGGAGAGTTGGGGTGCAAGGTCATGTGTGTGATAATGAGTGTGTGATTGTGTACATGTATGAATGTCCTCATGAGTGTTTGCATTTTTGAAGAATCTGACTCCACCCTATAATACACTTTCTCTCCACTCATCGAGAAAAACATTGAAATTAAGGCAATTCCTTCTTCAAAGAATAAATTGACGGCAAACGGACGTTACGTTCGATACTTTTGGCTAGAGAAATTTAGATTTAGAACAATGCTGATTTTAAATACAGATGTCTTTCTAAATTCCATTATGATGTTGAAGATTATTTTGTATCATTGTTAAAGGAAATAAGACTCCGCCATTAATCCAGTTTTAGGGACTTCATTCACATTTTGATTGCTAATGTATGGATAAGAGCTACTGTCTCGTATTTATCACATTAAATAGCAACATGATGCCTCTCGTGGATATGTAGCAAGATCCTTATTAATCTCTTTAGTTATTTCTTATACTTTCAGCCTCAAGTTAAATAATAAGAGGGTTTTTTTCGATGCAATTCCTCGAAACAACGATAGAAAATAGTAATTCAACTAAATTGGTGATAAAATCTAAGTTTGATACTTTTAGATGAATAAAAATCTATCTACTTCTCGTAAAAACTCACTCAAGAAAAGTAAATGGACGGACTCTAGTTTCGTTTATACTTTCTACTTGTTATCCTGTACTGAATATTAATTAGCATGTACTTTCTTCATCTTTCCCTGGGTATATACTGTAAATGGATATTTAATTGGTACGTTTAGATCTTATTCATTATAAAATTTTATAGTTTACCTCATCCTCTTACATTTTTAAAATTTTTAACTAGGCAATTAGTCTAACTTAACGGGAAATTTTATGAGAAATTACTTCAAACTTTAAAATCCTCTTTTCTTCTCCCTGATTATTTGCCATCTCTCTTCCTTTGTTTTCTGCTCACTCAAATCCAATCTGCCATTGTTAAATGTCCATCAGTATGTGAATTCAGCTCTTACGTGTCATAAATTTGGCATTTCCTAAGAATGTATTGAAGCATCTCTTGACAGATTTGGCCGAATTTAAAATAGTGAAAGATTCCAGAATCTTCAAAATAGTATTTGCTCTGACTGAGATATGTCTTCATATATTCTTTGATAGACCTGCCAAGAATATTAACATAAAAAAAATATCAGTCCCTTAAATATTTCTCGGGAAATTACAACAACAACATTAGTCACAAAACATAACCATTATAAGTCTGCTTATATTAGGTGCTGTCCCATTCTGTGCACATTATACAATGTAAGGTTGAGAGGCTGCCTTAAGACCTTATTTGAGATATGTATGAATTTATTTGTTTGCATTAGTCCTGCCTCATTGCATGTACCGATGAATCTATACCTTTTCTATGCGCTCATGAATATAATTTTGTGTGTGTATGAATGTGCGAGAGTGTACGTGTTAATCGCAGCAGAAAAAACATTCTTCTGAGGTGTTTACCTTTGTAAGGAGTGAAGGTATAGTATGAGATTATTATTACTCACAGAGGTCCATTATATTTACTCAACTTCCAAGATTGAAGTTTGCTTCGGGGTACAGCCATCATATTTGATTGATTTATCAGATGCTGGCTTGTTTATTTTTTTTCTTCCTTGTAAATTGTAGAAGAATGAGGTCGAAGGACGATCTCGTGCCCTTCTGTACCCAGGTGGACTCGAGATCACCGCAGAGGGCGTGGAAATTGAGGCTGATCTACGGCTAGGATGCTGTCCACGCCGTTTTATTGCACCCAAGCTGCATTTACTTAGGGGCCCATTTTCCTCGTCTCCCATGCACTTTCAGCCAATCTACTGCCCTCCGGCATAAATCAAAGCTCTTCAAACTTTCTAAGCCAACTTTATCACAATTCCCCGAAGAAGTCGCTGCCTTCCCCCAGTATCGCGCGAGTCGTGGAGACCCTCGCCCCGGGCCATCCCCGCCACCGGGAAAGCGTGTATATAATCCCCCGAATCGGTTCAGCGAGGAGCACTGTAGCCCTGTAGTACCATAGCACCGTAACCCATCAGCCCGGCTCAGCACTGTTTCGCCTAACATCGCGTACGAGCAAAGGACACCCTTTCCCGTCGCGATCGGAGACACCAGCTATTTCGATTCGAGAATAAAGGCAAAATTGACATCCGTTAAGTCTGCCATAGTCAATCGGCGAGTATCTGACGAGTAACTCCATCCTTCGTGAGAGATCTTTTAAAGGTAACCCTCTAACTTTCTTGTAATTTCCAAAGCTGAGTACCGTGTGAGTTGCATCAAAGTCCAGGGAACAACCTTGCCATATTTATTTATCTCGTAGTGTGTTGTATGTGTTTGGACCGAGAACCTTTATTAGGAAATTTTGATAGGAGACAGAACTTCTCCCACGATCCCTTTAATCCTCAACGGATTAGTAGAGTTCGAGCTGTTCTTATCTCACAAAGGCTCCATTTTTTTCCAATTTGGGTATATATGTGTATTATATCAGTGTGTTTATTTAGCTAACAAATCTTCCGCGTTTAAACAAGGGTATTTCTCCGTGTGTAATTACTTTGGTTCTCAAGCCCCTACTCCATCCCTTGCCGAAAGTCCATTAAATCCTTTCTTTCGAGCAATGTACACCCCGTTTTCCGAACAAAATTTCGTCGTTGTTGAGATTCAAACTTCAAGGAAAATCCCTCAGTTTAAGTGACAAATACCTACTCGCCTACATACAGGAAAAAGATAGACATGAAAGAACTTATAGAAGAGAACAATAAGAACAAGAGAGAGCTCAACAAAAAGGGATGAGAGAGAGAGAAGAGCGCGAGAGTATTCTCTAATATAAATTGGAGTTAAATAGCGATCGGCTCAAATCCTTTTCAGTCAATTTCAGGGAAGATACCTCTCAATCTGCTACCAGTAAACTCCCCACTTTCCACGAAGGAGAGGACTTCAGAACTTTTCTAACTCACTTTGATAAAATTTTGAAGTTAATCATTGAGATATCGAGACAGACAGTGTCGCCAAACACCTTCCCCTTCTTAGTTCTCAGCTCCGTGACATTGGTGTTTTCCTTCCCTCGGAAGCCATGGTGGATTACTCCACCCTCAAATCCGAACTTCTCCTGGCATATAATATGACACCTGATTTATACTGCGCAAAATTACGTCACGCCCGCATCCAACAATATATGACCTTCGGTCATT
This sequence comes from Ceratothoa steindachneri, assembly GCA_963969495.1. Taxonomy (NCBI): domain Eukaryota; kingdom Metazoa; phylum Arthropoda; class Malacostraca; order Isopoda; family Cymothoidae; genus Ceratothoa; species Ceratothoa steindachneri. The sequence goes on from OZ018328.1 coordinate 15,379,404, forward strand.
GTGGGTATACTAATTCCCGTAATTTCAATTTCTTGCTAGAGGCATCGAAATTCCCCCACGATTATGAGTCCCTGGTAGATTCTAGAGAATCAGATGCTGGCGTCGCTGCTACCAGAGATCCTCTCTTTTGTGAAGGATCGTCGGTACAACTCCCTCAAAGAGTGCATAGAAGAGGCTAATATCCTGGCAGGGAGTCACAAACTATACCAGAAGGAAAATAAAAAGCCTCCTCGTTCATCCTCCCAAAATAAAATAAATAACTAACAGGTCGCTCATAGGAACTCCCCAAAATTCGTTAAGGTTACTGGCCCCTTTAGGCCTAGAAGTTTCCCTTTATCGAAGCCACGTGATGTTAAGCGTCTCATCTCTAATCCCCCGGCGTAAACCTTCACCCGTAGGCCAATTTTCTCTTTCACTTGCGGTGTCCTAGGTCACACCCGAACGAACTGTCTACAAAAATCCGCAATAATCCCATTTGCAAGTACACCAAGTGAATGCTGCTCCCACTACCCCTTTATCGTAACCCTAAACCACAGCTCCAATTTCGTTTCCAAGTGTCCCAGGGCACCAAGTTAATTTCCATTTCGACAAGAGCTCTCCAGGAGGTTTGAAATTGACAACGGAACTGTTAATGGGTGCCGAGTCTCCACCATCGTCAGCGATACAGGGTATACTTGTATCGTGGTATCTAATGAACTTCTTTCCTCTCTGGCCACTCACCACAAAAGGTTTGCAGTAGTCCATCACTACCTGGGAAGCGCAAACTGCTTCCCCATTGTAAACTCTTATCTGGAGTGTCAATATTCAGGATGGGCTGAATTCGGGTCAGCCAATATCAAATTCTGTTCCGTTTTGGCAGGACAGTGCCCCCAAATTTCATCTAAACCGGTGGCTCAGCTTGTTATCACGAGAGCCCCGTCAAAGAATGATTCCTAGACACCCGATGCCCTTGAAACTCCATTAGATTTGGATTTCGTCTGCGTTATGATCGTAGAATTCGATCACAGAGAGAAGGAGTGTCCAAATCTCCTTTCCTTGTGGGAAAAATCTTGGATCATCGAGCATAATTCGGTCCGTGGTAACAAGACAGTTTTTTATATCATAAAAAAGGCTTGTTATATCGCGCTTGCTAGGATCGCGTTATCTCCGAGATTCCGACCCTCTGTGTTCCCCATTCGCATTTCCACCTGGTCCTAAAAATTGCCCACGATAGTGGGTTTTCTGGCCACTTTAGCCACAATAAGACTGTTCAGAGGATTTTTTGGTATTTGTACTGATCAGGTGCTGCAGTTGGCATTTCTGAATACTGCTAATCCTGCGACATCAGCAACAAACCCACGGTAAAAGTACGTGTTAAACTTGTCCCCTTCAGAAGGGGCCGATAATAGCTGAAACATTTACTCAAGTGGCCAAAGACCTTGTTTGGCCTATTCTTCCCCCTTCCAGCGAAGGGAATAGTTATGTCTTTATCCTTGTGGACTGTGTGTGGCACATACGAATCCACGACGCAGTACTCTTAAAGCGAATTGACAGTGTAACGTGTGGTAAAGCTTTAATTTCTTTTTTTCTGTAGTATAGCCATACCAAAGGAAGTATTGTCTGACAGAGGTAAGTAATTTACTTCTGAATTAATGTAATATATCGGGAAACTGTATATGGTAAAACTAGTCCTTACTAGTCTCTTTCACCCATGCACAAACGGAATTTGCGGAAAAATGAATGCGACCTTAAAATCCCTATTATAGAAGATATGTGTCGAGCAGCCACCGAGTAGCATCGCTTATTGCCCATGGCCCTCTTTGCATACAGGGAGATTCCTCATCGTACTCTCGGATTTCGCACCTTCGAATTAATCTACGAGCGCAACATGTGAGGTCCCATTAGCATCATCAAAGTTATTCTCGAACGCCAAGTTTGATAGGGAAATTCAATCTTCCTATGCGTATGTTTTGGATCTTGACGAAGACTAGAAAAGTGTACAGAGATTGCATATTGAACTGTGGACGTTGATTTAGTAAAGTATCAAGCATACTACGATGTCAAATCGAAGGAGAGGAAGTTTAATTCCGGTAATGAGGTTGTGTTGTTACTTCCTACGGAGAGGAACAAACTTCTAAACCGTTGGAAAGGCCCCTTCCAAATTCTTGAAGCGCGAGGACTTGTGGATGATTTAATTTAGACCCCACGAGGAAGATGTTCCACCTCAATATATTGAAGAAATATAGCGACCTCAGGTGTAACGATCACATTCTTACCATCGATGAAGAGACAGCTTTGGAGGCGGAATACACGACAGATGCCCTGAGCGTTATACAGGCCGCGTGCGTCGAACAGGATAGAGAATACCTACTACCTGCCTTACCCCGCGCCATGAATTCAGCACCTACCAGCTTGGATATCAATTACTGGCTAACTCTTGATCAAATTAGCCAGCTGAAGATTATTCTACCTAATTAGATTTGAGGACGTGATTTCCAAGACATCTGGGTGTGCTATAAATTTTAAACATGACATAACGCTCACTATCCAGCAAACTATTTGCTCCAAACCTTACCACCTCACAATTCATTTGAGAAATGCCTTTATCGCCGAGGTTAACTGTCTGCTCAACCTCAAAATCATTCAACCCTCCAAGTCAAATTATTGTTCCACAAAAGTTATAGAGCAGAAACCGGATATCTCATACCACATGAGCGTAGATTTCCGCAAATTATATTCCATCACCGGTTTGAATGCGTAACCAATCCTATTAATCGACCAGAACCTCCACTTGTTCAAAAAGGCAAAGTATATTAGCGAACTTGACTTATGTAAGGCGTATTGCCAGATTCCTCTGAAAATGAGCGTAAGAATAAACACCGCCTTCCATACAGAGAAAGGCCTTACACTGTCCCGTGGATTTCCTTTTGAGTTAATGAAGGCCTGCAGCATTTATATTAGGATAAAGCGCAGACTTTGCGACCGATTGAATAATGTCACTTTTTATTTTGACAACATTTACGTTGCCACTTGTGACTAGAACCAATACTTGGTGTCCTTTCAGGCGCTCTTAAACCGTTTGCCAGACCACGGCCTTACAATATTATTATTATTATTACGCAAGATAAGACAGGTAGAACAGGAAAAATGCAAGCACTATAGACTACAATTAGCAATCCCCGCACACCTGCAACGTCGAAGAGGAAACGATGATAAGAAGAAAAGGAAGTGGGGTAGAAGAAAAAACTAAAAAAGGATATGTAAAGAAAAACCTTAAGGACTCCAGTCATCTATGGATTCAGTTAAATTAAATTAAGTAATAAAATAAAATAAAAAAATTGGAAATCAATATATAGCATCGTTTAAACAAAACAAGATATACTGCTTTCTTTTTGAATGCATCTACACTATGCGATGCATAAGTCTCTTCGTCCAAGGAATTCCAAAGATGGCAAACACTTGGCAGAAAGCAACGCTGAAACTGGCTTTCCGGCATCTGATAGACTGAAAACAAACAGGATGCCGTGCCAAAGCCTGACGCTTGTTTCTCCTTGCTACAAAGCGATTTTGCAAGGAAATATACAGCGAGTGATGCGGATTGGATTATATATTTTAGAGCATGCACACATTGCTGATATTCCGGGAATGTACAAGGTTACATTAGACATTACCGCTAGAAATAAAACAGGCAGTATAAGAGATTCTGTAAATAAGATGCAAGTGTGAGGTAGCAGCAAATGACCAGACAGGGGCACAATATTCGAAAGCTGGAAGAATAAAGCTTCGGAAGCAATTGGCGGACACAGAAGCATCATTGAAGGTGGCTAGGCCTTTCTAATTATTCCCAATTTCTGCGAAGCAGTAGTTAAAGGAGATCTAATGTGACAGTCAAAATTTAATTTGGAATCAAATTTAACGCCCAAAATGTCCAGTTCATTCACATCGTTCAATGCTAAACCATTAACATGGAGAGGTTCAAGTTGAGGAAAAGGGCTACGATATCGTAAGAGAAACATACATTTAGATTTAGCGATGTAAGCTTCATGTTTCATGTATGGCACCATATAGAAATGCATCGAAGATCTTCATTGAGGGAATTAGATGCAATGCTGCGAGAATGAGGGAAGTCAATAGTCGCGAGCAGAGTTACATTGTCTGCATAACCATACAAAAAAATTTTGTGATGAAAAGAGGTCAGCAGTCTACAAATCAAAGAGCAAAGGTCCGAGAACACTGCCCTGCGGAACGCCCGACTGGACAGGATGCCAGTCACTAAAGTTGGCATCAACAAAATCCTTGTGGTTGCGACCAACCGGGAATTGCACTAAAATAGATAAAATCCGTCCACCAACACCAATATCTCTTAGCTTCTTCAGCAAGCCATTATGATTTACTCTAACAAATGCAGCTGAGAGAACCAGTTGAACTATACTGGCCTTATGCCCCTGGTCTAGTTCTAACTAGACCTTGTGAAAGATCGTAAGAAGTACATCCGTTGTACCAAGCTTTTTTTGATAAGCAAATTAATTACAAGGGAGAACGCCTAATCTCTCAAGAAAGCGAAAAAGGTGAGCTGCAAATAAGTGCTCAAAAACTTTAGAAAGTATTGGTGTAATATAGATTGAACCACAATTGGAGGGATCAGGCGAAGGCACATACACTATTCATGATATACACTATCGAAATCCCACGGCCACCTGAAAACGCTCCTCGTCGCCGTCAAAAATTCTCCTATCCTGACGACGATACAATTCTTGTCTCCAACCAGGGCTACATACTATAGCGCACCCTACAAAGATGATACTATAAGATGATATGATAAGATAAGACAGAATATGAGGACAAATGGTTCATAGGCAAGAATTCTATATATTGCTGAACATTACTACAAGCAAAGCATAGAAATATGCACACATACACCAGAAGTAAACTACCTAGCTCCTGCAAGACTCATATAGCAACCTCACACTAAGATACACTGGGCCACATTCGTCAAATTCCGAGATTTTCTCGTACACGAAAACATTAAACAAAAAAAGAACTAAAGGCAAAAAAAATGCTGTCAAAGTTATAACCAGACAGTCATAAAATCAAACTTCACTTATTTTTGATTCTAGTTAGAACACTACTCACATACGAACCCCGTAGACTTAGAGCCGCGAACCTTAAATGACAGATGAGAGTACCGAGAATTCAGAACTCTGAGCTAAAATAAGCATCTCGCTCTCCTTGATGCACATACATGCCCACATTTCACGACATAAAAACTAACACCACTTGATATATTCATAGCCATACCTGCTAAACAAGATAGTTGGAGTTACTCGCAAGAGATCCCGCTACATTCAAATTCACGCCAGACAACACGCTGCGTTGGCATTGAGTTACCTAGCAGCCCTACCTTTTCAACAACAAGCACATATCTTCACATAAGTTAACAAAATTGTAAGTATTGCATTTAATTTATTCACTTCCCATTTCTTATAGCCGCTGTCTCTATCCAGCGACCTTCAACTCTTCTTCTCCATTCTTAAGTCATTTCCGAAAAGAATTTCCACTCCTATGGCTCAATTTCTATGGTTCATCACAGTTATCCCTCTGCTTATTCCATTAAAATATAAAAAAATACTTATGATCAAGGCAGACGCGTCACCTTCCCCGTTAGAAACCAGCTGACCTTGACAAATGTAGACCTTTATATGTGTATTTTTTTGCTGTAAAGATTAAATATTTGTATCAAGATTGTCACATTCCTACCAATATGTTTCGTGGGACACCAAAGATGCATGAATAAAACATCATAGCTAATAGAGCTTAAACGGCAGACAATAATATCATATTATACTTAAGCCTCACTTCTAAACAACTGTACTACTTTACTCTTTTCTCTATGAACTTTAAACACCTTCCCGTCACCGTGTCTATGTAGAAGGACTACCAGAATTCAATTTAACTAAATATAATGAAAATGGCTGCAGTCGAATGCGGATAATTCAAAAAGACGAAAATTTGCAAGGGCCAATTTCTAAACTATAATAATAGGTGTTTAATAAGTTGGACTATAAATAATGATTCATTGCTTTTAAGTATTACAAACTATCCGATAGATTAGAAGATGAGAGAATCTTTTTAATACGATTATTAACCTTTTTATATTATTTATTTATTCTTGTCACATTAGCCCATAGAATGATTTGTTCTAGAAGTAATTTGGTATTAGATAGTTCCTTGGAATTCGTAGTGCCTGGTAAAAACTATTCATTTAGTCAAAAACCGACTGTAAAAGAATAAGGACAGAGAAAAGGAATCCCCCTTTCCTTATATCCTAGTTCGCCCTTGAGCGCTCTAAATTTTTATGCCTTATATAATGTGAAAATCTGAACAATGGAAAGATCATTAAGGGGCATCGCGACTTTTCGCTATGGAACTTTATCGCGACACAAGGCAAATAGAGAAGTCTGTTGCCGATAAATCTCTCTCCTCGTTTAGATAATTTTGGAATATATAAGTGATACTTTGGAGTTCATATGAAGATTGTGTCTAAAGCCACCGTCCAGTACGTCAGCCGTTAAAGTCTTCGTTATTCGAGAGGGAATCGACTACATTCTTGTCCAGAGAAGAATGAGTGATTTTGGAAGAGCCAAAGAAGAGCTATTCGTCACTCAGTGTTGTTCGTGGAGAGAGTTTTAGGCGCGCTTTAACCCTTTCTCACCACGTATTCAGATTTTAAGGATCGGAAAAGCCATCCTCGAAGCATTTTTCGTTTGCCTCTTCAATTTTCTGAAGTTGAATTGAGCGTCTCGTGAGACGCCCTATATACTGCGAAAATATGAACAATAGAAAGACCATTAAAGGGGCATCGCGACTTCCCGTTATGGACCTTTATCCCTACCCAAGGCAAATAAAGAAGTAGGTTGGCGATGAATCTCTCTCCCCGTTTAGATAATTTTGGAATATATAATTGATACTTCGGAGTTCACAAAGAGTTTGTGTCTGAAGCCGCTGTGCAGTACGTCAGCCGTTAAAGTCTTCGTTATTAGAGAGGGAATCACTACATTCTTGTCCAGAGAAAAATTGAGTTATATATAACCAGTGTCAGGTGTGGAGTTTGTAAAAGATTCCACCCTACTTGATCTTTTGTTATTTCTTTAAAGATCATTATTTCCATTTTTTACAGTTGCAAGTGTTAAGAATATTCAAGAAAAAATAATAGGACATTTTTTTAATAGGCAATTATATATTTTTAGTTGAGCGTATTTACGTAGGTCAAGATACCAGAAATTAAACAACAAGACTAGCCGCCAAATTTTTGGTTTTCTGTGGTCAAATTACCAGAAGACTCAGTCCTTAGTCTGGTTCCCTCGTTAGTTATTTTCTTTTTCTAGTTTGCATAATTAATTGGAACATTTAGTTAGGTTCTTTTTGGGATACTTGCTAATTGCAAATCGGTTAGATTTGTTAGGAAGTACCTCACTTGCTCTGCTAAGCTTTCTTGTGTTCCGAAAGACCAACGCAGAAGCGAGCAAACAATTACGACTGCAGCAAAAGAGAATTAAGTCGTGATCATGACGAAATGACTTAGGTGGGATCACGTAACCATTAACCACAAGCACTCTCGTTAAAATTCCGCGCGTATAAAGACGGAAAGGATTTTTGTTCTTGTCTGACCCACTTTGAAATATTTTTCGAATTAAACAATTGCGATTTAGAATCAGATGGAGTTTCATGTCTAATCCCCCTCTTAAACACTTGTCTGCGTGAAATCTTTATTTCTCTGCCCTCGGAAGCAATACTGGATTATTCAACTCTAATAGCAGAGCTCTTCTCTGCTATTAATATGAATTCGGAGTTCTATCGGTTAGGATACAGCCGGGACAGACGTTTAAAAAACTTGGGATCACTCTTAGCCGCAATTTACAGTTTTAGCTGGACTTCTCACACGTGACTAACAACAATGAGTCATTACTCGACTTTATTTTAATGGAACAGCTCATGGCTACCATTCCCTGATAATTGAAAGCCTTCGTAACTGATAGAGGAGCTTCTTCGTTTAAAGAGTGTATAGAGGAAGCCGACCTTCACGCTTCCAGCCACGACCTGTATCCCAAAGAGATCAAGAAGAGTCCCTTCCCTGTCCTCAAAACATAAGTTTGGGACTAATAAGTTCCATGCTAAAAATAATGGTAGCTTCGGGCGCCCCATAAACCCAAGCTTCATCCTCAGCGTGAACAAAAAGTCGTAAAGCCTTTAACATTCTCTTCTGCGCCGTCTCAATACCCGCGTAAACCAATCGTATTATTTACCTGTGGCACCCCTGGTCACCTTATTTATAACTGCGCCAATAACGCGCACCTAAGGACCACCCATAATCAACAGCTTCACCAGGTAACCGCTTCTCTTTCCCCTAACATTTCTGTCTCGTCATCGCAGTCGCCACCGGCTCCGTCTTACTCGGAACAAAGGGGAAATTTCGGGTTTAATAAGAGCTCCCTGGTGGGCTCCAGTTTGAGAACGGCACGATAAATGGGTGCCGAGTGTCATCCATTGAAGGAGGCACGGGTTGCACATGCATAGTAGTCTCGGACAAGCTTTTGCCTCAAGTAAGTTCCGTGCATAAGAGATTTGCGATCGTTCTCGTCTTTTTAACGCGTACCACTAAGTTCCTTGTGGTAAATTGATACATACAGTGTCAGTATTTTACAGGATGGGCCGATGTATCCGCCGCTCCGATAAAGGTTTGGTCTGTTCTTATTGGACAGAGCGCACAGCTCTCCCAAAATCCGAACGCGCATCCAGTGATCACCAGGTCCCAAGCCGAAAAATATACGGTTACCCCGGTACCTTTAACGTCCTCTTTAACCCCGGACGTCGACTTATCCAGCAATGATAAGTTTGCTAAAGCTCCAAAGAATTGCCCTTCATTGACACCGCTGTGGGAGAAGGCCAGACCAAGAAAGTATCCCGAAAACGGTCGAGGGATTAGAAGAATTGAACATATAGAAAAAGATTCGTTGCTACATCGATATTTTGTAGGACCAGGTAATGCCTCAGTCACTACCCTGTGTGTAACAGGATGCATGTACGTCAAGTTCTGAAAATGGCTCACGACGGGTTAATGGCTGGGCATTTCAGCCATAATAAGACGGCCCAGCGCGTCTTCAAATATTTCTTTTAGCCAGGCGCTGCCAAGGAAATATCTGACTTTTGCAAGTCCTGTGACATCTATAAAAAAGGAACCGCCAAGGTCTTGTTGCCCTGCTTCTTTTCAGAAGACTCCAGTCGTGTCTGAACCCCTCTTCAGGGTCGCGATCGATTTGATAGGCCCTCTTCGTCCTCCGTCTAGTGAGGGAAATTCCTATATTTCGACCCTCGTAAATTGTGCCATTCGTTTCGCAGGTTCGGTCACCTTGAAGAACATTGATAGTATTTCGTATGCAGAGGCATTGAATTCTATTTTTCAACCATTCGGAATCTTAAAGGATATCCTATCGGACAGAGGCCGTTAATTCACTTCAGAATTGATAGAGTATGGAGTTAAGCTCCTACGGGTCAAACCTCTTTTCTCAACCCCTTATCACCACACCTCAAATGGGATGTGCGAGAAATTAAACGGGACTCTCAAATCAGTTCTCAAGAAATTATGCACACCCAACCGCTTAAATGGCACAGCTACTTCACCGTGGCTTTGTTTGCGTTTTGGGAAATCCCACACTAAACGCTCGGATTTGACCCGTTCGAGCTATTGTATGGAAGAAACGTCCGCGGCCCGATGAGCATCCTAAAAGAATTATGCTCAAATCCTAAGCTCAAAGAGGGGCTTAAATCCTCCTATGATTATAGGTTGGATTTGCATACTGGCCTAGAATACTATGAAGAGCTCGCCTAAATGAATTCTGAGGGGAATTTGGAAAAATACAGAATGAATTTTGAAATCAAATCCAAAGCATGGAAATTCGAAGCAGACGACAAAGTACTACTTATGTTGCCGCCTGAGTCTATAAGCTCCTATCTCAGTGGAAAGGACCTTTATCAGTAGTAGACTCCAAGGTCTGGTTGACTGCTTAATTTAGACCAACCTCAGGTAATAAAATGTACCACGTCAACCTGTTAAACAGGTACCACCGACGCGCGTGCGTTAATAATGTGGTGGCATTTTAACATTTATATACAAATCATTCTACACATATCTCCAAATTTACGGCATATCGAAGCAAAACCATAATTTGATGGAAATTCATTATATGCAAAACGAGATGATTTGACAAAACTAGTGCCACTTTTAGATTCAGCGCCCGAGAGATTGACAATTTAATATTTATGAATGAATGAATATAGAGTTAGTATTTTACAAATACTAAAATATTAGTAAATAGAGGTGCAAAAAAGGAAGTTGACTAGAGAAGAGAAAGTTATAGGTAGAAGTATGAAATAAAGGTTCCAGCAGAGTGTGGTAATAACCTTATTTAAAATATAGGATGCTGTGGCCAGGAAATAGTTAGTAAGTGTCCACCGGTGTAGGTCAACTTAGGGGTCTCACATCCAAATGCCAACAAGGCCCTATGTTGCTTAACTTTGAGATAGCCCTTTGGGAGTTATGAATTACCGGGCGCTGACCTTCGGCTGACTCCAAATTTGTTTTATTTACAACGCTATAGGTTAGGATAAGAGGATCGGCTGAATGCACGTATGGAGAAGAGAAATCGAAGAGGGCAGATTTTTTGTTTTGACTCTTTATTCGGTTTTAGGTTCGGTAAGCCACTGGTGCAAAAAATAATTCGTTTGATCTGTCTTGTATTTTTGAGGCGGGCTTACTAAGTTTGGAGGTTACGGAGGGCCTACGCCTATTTTTTTCGAACGAACAGTTTTACTTCGTAATTAAAAGACGGAACTCTGATAACTCTATAACCTTGGACATGATTTTGAATGTTTTTTTATCTAGTCCAAAAACGTGGGCGTGACCCACGGTGACAAATCATGCGGTTTTGGGTTAAGCTTTCTTGTAAAGAAAGTTTGTTCGTGTGTGCAAGAAATAGATCGAGAGAAAGAGAGAACTTTGACACATGCCTGGAGTGGTTATCTGGAGGACAGAGATAGTTTTTAGGAAATAAGATTTCGCGTTTAGCGTTTGTGACCATTCATAATGGTCCAGCATCTTTCCATACTTCAGTTCGGTGTCAATAAGTGCACCTGCTTCGGTGTTTTTTTGTACAGCTGTGACGCCTCCCAGAATTATGCACGACTCGAAATGGTCAGAAAGATAATGCAGGTTCCATCTTTTGTTGTGTGAGTGTAAGACCGTGTGAAAATGTCTTGAATTCACTTTTGCCTATGTTGCTTTTACCTGAATACATTATCTATATGATTTCATGATAAAATGCTATACAATTCTATTATATAATGGCTGTGTATAATTATGTGCTTACCCTCTCGAAGCTTTATAGGAAACATGACACTCACTTGCGAGGCTTCATTGTTAACCGATTTCACCTTGTAAAGTGGCACTAGAAATTATACAATATTAATTTTTATTATATGTATACATATTTAAATGTTTATAAGGTAACTTATTTACTTATTTTTAAAATTGTCATAACATATATACATATTTAAAAGTTTTAATTTTTAAAGTTAAGATTTAATATAATACGTATGGCACTATGCATACATATTTAGACTTTTCTTATTCAATTCACTTTTATTATTTCAACTTTTCACCCATTGTATTATAATTATATTACTTTCGATATTTTATATTTAGTCACATAATTTTAATAATTTTTTATTTAGTTATTTAGTTGCTCTTATTACTTTAATGACTTTTATTCAGTTACTTTAGTTATTTCATACTTAATCACATTATGTTAATCACTTTGTTAAGTTAGTTTTTTAGTCGCTTTTATTATTTTAATCACTTTTATTCATGCTATGGACGCATGATTCTGAGATGTACATTGCGCCCTCTCTCAACAGTCCTTCCACTTCTTTGGGAGAAAACGGCCTCTCGAAGGTGCACTTGTATTTCCTCACAAGAATTCCTTGAAACAGTCGTCCCCGATCTTCTTTTGGGGCTACCGTCCTTAAATACACTAAACTAGTTCAAATATCTTTGGCAACTCATTATTGGTGAGTTGGCCTATGATGGTCTTCCAAGGTCAACCTTTTAATAACCTCTGTTAGCCCACTTCGGACGATTGACAAATACTATCGCGCCCTCGCTTCAGTAGATACCATAAGAGAAAAAATTTCCTTCCCATAGTGCTTTAAGACTTTTGCCTCACTCATAAGATAACTGATTGTAGTGGATATGCTTAATTTATAAGCAACTAATTTACCCATAATTTACATACTTTAGGGATAATTTACTTCCTAGTAAATGGTCAAGATACTCGTAATCCGAGGTCTTTCGTGGCTTATTTGTATAATTCTTCGCGCCCTCTACTTGAAACCAAATCAGACTAATGTTTTCACGCCTGAACTCGACTAGATATTGATAAGCCTGTGAAATGTTACATACGAAATGAGCTTTTAGGAAGTGTTTATGAATCCAAATGGAAATAGTTACGTGGTTGCCCCGTAAAGAGGGTTATATGGGATGTTGGCGTGCGAGGCGACCGCGGAATATTGATTAGATTTTTCCGAAGGAAAAAATAGGTTAAAATATCTTATTGTAAGGAAGTATTGGATTAAATGTGAAAGTGTGCAATAGATAACTTAAATTTCTTTCTTTTTATCTTAATAGTTAGAATTATTTTATCCTTCCTTTATATTGTCTCACTTTTAACTAACGATATAAGTATGGTTATTGAAATCGTCACTCATCTCTGGCCTCACAATCGAATGAAAGATTTATACATTGAATCTTCTGGAAACAGTCTAGCTGTTGTGAATTTATAGTACCAAATTTTTCTTTTTCGGTGCGGTTTGGGGATATTTGAGCCTAAATTCTTTCTAGTTTTATCTTCGGAGATTTCTTTCTCCGGAGAGCTTATAATAATAATAAGTATTTATAATGTGCCCTTCAGGGCTGTTAGCCCTCCCAGAGCGCAGGTTTTGGAGTGAGTGTAGAGAAAGTTTTAGGGGTGAGAAGGCAAATCTGAAAAAGATGAGTCTTCAGCAGACGTTTAAATGTAGCAAGGGAGGGAGAGGATCGGACTTCCACAGGAAGAGCATTCCAGAGTCTAGGAGCCCAAACTGAGAAAAAACGGTCCCTCATCGAGCGGAGGACATAACAAGGAGTCTTCAGGATGGGAGCGAGGTTAGACTAGAGTGCCAGAGGAATGAGACGATTGCAGAGGGCAGACGAGAGATAAGGTAGGGCTGTAAGGTTTTGGGCCTTGTAGGTGATGAGAAGAATTTTATACTGGGTACGGAAGCGAATGGGTAACCAATCTAGCTCCTGTAACAGAAGCATCGAAGGAGAGAACCGGGGGCGGCGAAGGAGGAGCCTGGCAGCATAGTTTTGAGCTAGTTGTAGGGGACGAAGTGACAAAGAAGGAAGAGTCACTACAAGGGAATTGCAGTAGTCTAAGCATGAGGTGGCGAAGGCATGAGTAGCAATCTCAAGGCTTGGTGAATTAAAATGGGATCGAACACTTGAAAAGTTGTGGAGGAAACCGAGGGAAGACTTACAGATACAATGGATGTGCGGTTTAAACAAGAGTTGCTCGTCTAAAATAACACTAAGATTACTGACGGTATCAGAGAAGGCGACATTGGTTTTCACAAGTTTAAGGGATGGGAAGAGAGCGTTAGATTTTTCCACAATAGAAGCGGTAACAACAAGGAGAACTTCAGTTTTATCTTGGTTAAATTTAAGAAAGTTGGCAGACAGCCATTCGATTATGGAGGTGTAGGCTGAAAAAAAACTGGTAATTGATTGAGAGAAGGACACAGGGGATGAGAAAAGGTATATCTGAGTGTCATCAGCATAGCGTTGGAAAGACTGGCCCAAATCGCGAAGAAGGGAGCCAAGAGGAATTAAGTAAATGGAAAAAAGGAGGCGCCTAAGGACTGAACATTGAGCACCCCAGAATGAATGGGCGCAGGCTCGGAGGAGAGGGTTATCGAGAGCCACCGATTGAGTGCAGGAGGAGAGGTATGAGCAGAACCAATCAAGTGCAGTGCCCGAGAGACTAAGGAAAGTGTGAAGACGAACAAGTAGGACAGTCTACTTGATGGTGTCGAAAGCAAAGGAGAGGTCTAGGAGGACTAGAATGAACGTACAACCCCTATTGGCTGCTGTACGTAAACCGTCTGAAACATTAAGAAGAGCGCTTTCAGCAGAGTGCTTCGATTTAAACCCCGATTGCTACATTTCATCGATATTGCATTTAGAAATATGGTCATTAAGGCGAGAGAAAACTACTCTCTCGAGGATCTTAGAGATGAATGGAAGCTGTGATATAGGGCGATAGCTTGATGGTTCAGAGGGGTTAAGGTGTGTTTTTTTTAAGGATAGGACGAATTCAGGCATGTTTGAAGGAAAAGGGAGCGACCCTGGTTCAAGATAATTGTTAAAGCGATGAAGAATATTTGGGTGGAGAACAGAAAGGATTTAGTGAAGGAGTTTGAGTGGAAAGACATCCTTAGGGGATCCAGCTTTGTTAGAGCGTGAGATCAAGGCAGTTACTTCCTTAGGGGACGCCCGAGTGAGGATGTTAAGCGACAATGGAGTATAGTCGGGGAGAACAGCATAGGCTTGTTTAGACGACTGGGGTAGTACGGCGCGAAGGTTAATAACTTTATCAGAGAAAAATTTACAAAGAGTAGAAGGGTTGATGGGGGGAGAGGTGGGGGAAATGGGGCTAGACACTGAAAGAAGAAAGAGGAGAAAAAAGATAGTCCGAGGGTAATTCTTGCTGTAATCCAAAGGTTTGCGTAAATGAGCCTCGTGCCCTGATTTTAATTTGGAGGAATACGTCAAAGTACCAAGGCGATAGGCAAGCGATAGGGAGACCGTGACCTGCCAACGGGAACGTGATTTACGGAGGGCTCGTTCATGAGCACGTAAGAACCTCCTTGAAAAAAGGAGTTCCATGGTGAACCAAGAGGCGCGGTGATGGCGGTTTGAAGAAGCAGTGATAAGGAGGGGCGTGCCCGTCAAGGCAGGCGAACCAGTAGATCCAGTAGTATAAATAGGAGGCAGGGTAGAAACAACTTCCTCAGGCTTAATCACTCCAAAACTGAGGTATCCTCGTCTGCACCCCTGCTCTTGTCAAAAAATCTAAATCTCTCTTTCCCTCGCTTACTCTAGGCGGTAATACGTTCATTTTCTCTGACTGCGTTAGGAATCTGGGTGTTGTTTTTGATAAACATCTCTCCTTTAAGCCTCATATACGCAATGTCAGCAAATCCTCTCTATGTTTTCTTTGTAACTTCTCTTGCATTCGCTTTCACTTTGATCGCCAAAGTCTTGAGACTTCTGTTCATGCTTTCAGCACCTCACGCCTTGACTACTGTAACTCTCTGCTTGTGAATCTGCCATCCTCCTCTCCCTGCCCCTTTCAACTTGTACAGAACTATGCCGCCCGGCTTCTCTTCCGTCGCCCTCGCTTCTCTCCCTCGAAACCCTTGCTGCATGAACTGCACTGGCTCCCTCTCAGATCCCGTACTCACTTCACGATACTCCTCTTCACGTTTAAGGCCCTAAACAACAAGGCTCCTTCTTACCTCTCTTCTGCCCTTTTGCACGCCATGTCCTTCAGGCCCTTCGGTCATCACATGCACCTCTTTTAAATATTCCTCGTTAATCCCTCTGCTCAAAGGGGGACTGCTCCTTCTCAATCTGCGCCCCTAAGTTGTGGAATGCTCTTCCAGCTGAAATCAGGTCTTCTCTTTCTCTTACCACATCTTAGCGTCTCCTAAAAACGCATCTTTTCAGAATTGCCTTCTCCCCCTCTTAAATTTGCATTGAATTTCCATTCTCATCTCAGCACAACGTGCGCTCTGGAAAGGCCTCAGGCCTTGAAGAGCGCATTACAAAAGACTTGTCATTATTATTATTTAATTAACGATAGTCGCTGGAAAGGATTAGGATCTCGGGACGAGCAGGGAATATAGAATTTAAAATTGATCAAGAAGTGGTCGAAAATCGTATTAGAAAATTCAGTTACTGTTAGATTATATGGATGGAGGTTCGAGATGATTAATTTCAGGGTATTACCATGTATATGTGTTGGGGATGACACATGTTGTGTAAGAGATCAATGATCTCAATGAATGCACGAAAAGTCTCATTGTGACTAAGAAGATTGAAGTCACCGAAAATAAGGAGAGAACCAGTAAAGGATAGGTCGGGGAGTAGGTCACTGAACTCTTCGAGAAAGAAGATCGGAGGCGAGCTGGAAGAGCGGTAAAGGACCACAATAGTCAGAGCGGGCATAGCACGTGAGACAGTAATTCGAGCCTCAAATGAGGTTAGAGGGGAAAAAGGTGAGAAGTTTCAGAAAGAAGGATGAGTTCGAAATCCGTGCAACTCTTCCTCTATTCTGGTTCCGAGGAACTTGCAGGAAAGAATGACACGGAGGGGTTGCAAGGGCAGTGCATGAACCAGAATCAGACTGCAGCCATGTTTCTATAAGCGCAAAGAATGAAACACCACTGCGAACAATGAGGTAATGAACATACTCCGACTTATTGGCCAGTCTCCTAATGTTCAGAAGAGAAGCCAACAACGCCTGCTGATGAGCACTGGAGGTTGGGCGAGATTGGGAGGTGTTAGGTAAATGAAGAATGATAGGGCCAAAGAGGTTCCTAAGGGACGCCGAAAGTCTCGGAGCCCTCCTAGTCGGACGAGTTCTAGGGATACCAGCCCCAAACAGCTGGCCCAAAGAGCTATCTCGTTAGATACCACTTTACTCTTATATTATTTGGTTGATTTGAAGGTCTTTTGTTCTTATTGGGTTGGGTTATATCATCCACATTCTCTGGACTAATTTGGATGCCTATATGAGTAGACCTCCAGTTTAACGCTAAATTCCAATTTAGGGTTAAGACCAGAGCATTTTAGGATCTGTAAAGTCTACCCAAATTGTGACTCTAACCGTTGATTAGCCATGGTTAATGATGCTTAAGCTCTATCAACTTCGAAGCCCTATTCCATTAGTTAAACATGGATATAAAAAAAAGAAGGGTGGGGTGGGGCACTGTGTCATAGGTCATAACTTTCATTAAGTAGCCGGTGAATTTTTTTTCAAACTAAAATTATGCCCTTCCAACTCTCCAGAAAGAAAGTGGGTCAGCGCGCATCAACACATAATACCTAGATGGATGCAGCCTATAGGATGCAGCCTACCCGATCAGATATCCCTATCTAGGATTGTTTGTATTTATGTACGCATGTTCATGCATGTGAATGTGTTGTTTATCGGATGACACATTTTTTGCGTTGATTAAAGTGAAAATTTGTCAGTTTGCACCCCTACAATAAATTGCCAAAAGGGGCACTGGGATTTTCTAATTACATGAAAGTTCTAAAATTCATTTAGAAAAAAGTAAGTTTATTTCGAAATTTATTTATTGACTTCAATTCTCTTAAGTTTATGTGAAATTACTAAATTATAAAGATAGTAATTTATTCAGAAAGTATTACTTTAATTTTTCGAAAATTAAATTGGTTTTACATTTGATTTACAATCCACAATGTATGAACCATGCTTCGAGCCGCGGGCAGAGCAGCAAGTTTCTGCTAAGATTTTTATAAATTTTTCTCAATAATAAAGAGCATTTTCTAGAAAATACAACAACCTGACTTCCTCTTATCGCATAAATTTCCGAATGCCTCCTTAAACACCCGTAGAGAAGGCACGTTTATAGCCGTATATCATTTTTACGTAAACTTTCTTAAGAATCCTGATCATTGTGGTACTCATAAGTCTATTAAGAAAACCCCTTGTTTAAAACCTACCGAAAAATGAGTTAAATTGTGAAATAATCACAGGTAGAATAAAAAGTGTGGTCATCGCCAAATGTATAGTGCGGTTGCAGTTACAAAGCAGTTTCTTCAAAATATGTGAACAAATGTCTATTAAGCAGGGTAACAATCTTTGTTTTAGCTCTGTTGATTTAAATTTATGAGAAAAAACCACTCGTTCAGTTTTTATTTCATAGACGCATACATGCTGTGTCTGGAAATAAAACAGCGAAGCGTTCAATGAGTTGGTGTTCAAATGGAATTAGACTATGATTCTCTTTCGGGTTGCCATATACACTAAAATAATCTTGAAAAGACGTTACATTGAGAGTACTGACTATAGTTTAAAGGGAGATTAATCTGGAAAAGGCAAACTATGATATTATTTAAATTATACCTCTACTATTCGAGTAGTTCCAACTTGAATTTATTTACGCTTCTAATAAGTTAAGCGAATTTTGCAGCAGTTATCACTGTGCTCGAATAAAAAAGAAACCGTATAATATCGATGTAATTAAGAAACTACCTTACCTATGATCAGATCAATACACAACTTGGCACAAACTAGCCTTTAGCCCATTAATCATATCTAATTATGAGGGGAGTAAAATCGGCATATATGTGTAACAGGAAAAGTGTAAGAATGTGGTTAGCCATTTCTGTAAGGGTCTTGCTTTTTTCTATATCAAATATCAAGTAAAATGTAGGGTCCGTCTGTTTCTAATGATAAAATTACATGTATTCTGGTCTACGGACGTTTGTTGGCATTTGCTCATGGTGGATGATTTTTGCATGAATTTTTGTGATTCGATGGCAGGATATGAACTAGATGATAACAGATGTTTCAACACTGACATGTTTGAGAGGATTTAAGAAATCGGTTTGTAACCCTGGTAAAAATGGCAAATAACTATAGAAATACAAGAAGCGAGTATGCCACTCCTTCTTACAGGAGGAACTTGTACTCTGCATGCAGCCTCTTCATTGGGGCCAACGGTCTATCCGGCCCTAGCAAAGGACTTTTGATAAAAATTAAAAGAAAAAGGCCCGGACATAACTGCTAATAATTTATTCTTTCTGTTTTTTTCATATCCAGGCTTATTTTCTAGGCCTAAAGACAAGAAACAAAACTTTTATTGTAATAGGCTTCAGGATATAATTTTCCTCCTCATACTTTTTCTTTCTCCTCGTTTTAATAAATTTTAGCATTTTCTTTCTTCTTCGTTTCCTTTTTTCTTAATGATTTGTAAATGATTTTCAGCCATTAAATCCTTTTTCTTGTTTTGCTTAATTTCTAACTCTTTCATTCTATCACGAACATCCTTCGTTGAAAGAGTTTCCAATATTATCTTGGCGTCTTTTCTCTTTTTCTGATATATTAAGTGAAAAAACTTTTGCTTTTATTTTCTACAATTACATTAAACAAAATGTTTGTTATATTTTTGTATGTTTTATTTATGTCCGTATTACATAAAACAGTGTTTGTTTTAATTTGCTTTTCTTCAAATACATTTGAAAAAATGATTTGTCTAATTTCGGCAAACCCAAAGATGAATTAGATGATAATATTATGGTGATTTAATTAAATTTTGGGAGTACATTTCTATTCTTATCTGTAAATGTTTTGTTTTGTTATTCTTTAATTTATGTTTATTAAAAAAGATATACAACACGCTTCGAGCTAGCGATATATTCTTTTGCTTTTTTAATGACATTTTCTTTGATTAATGAACTCTATGTCAAATCTTTTCCGAATGTCATAGTGAGTTTTCCTTGTGAATATTTTTTCAGAAGGATAGTTTTTTCCTTTAAATATGGATCAAAACTTCTCCAATAATACATTTTGTGATCGATAAAATTCATTAAATAATATATTAAACATAAACAGCTTTAGTTTTTTTTTTTTAAAGAGCAATTGAAGGAGAGGATGAAATTTTTCTTTGGTTTTAAATTTCTTAAAAATTCTTGCTCTAATTTCAATAATTTATGAGAATCTTTCTGGACCTCTGTCGTTGTATTTCCTCTTTCTTTTAAAAAAGCTTCCCCAAATTTCTTTAGGTTAAAAAAAATCGAAAACTTAAACAAAAGTTACTTAAATTGTAATATTAGGGATCGATATGGCTAAAAAGTAAAATGGAAAATATATTTTAGAAAGAACTTCGATAAACCTTCTAATATACGATCGAATACACAAAACCAGCCATCCCCTATGTTTAATACATTTTCTACTTTTTTCTAAATTTTACAAATTGTATATATTTTAGGTATAAAAAATTCTAAAATATTTGATAATCATATATATTTTTTCTGAACTTCCCTTCTTTGTAATTCTATCTTTAAAATTTTCTAAAGCATTCGATAATCATATTTATTTTTTCTTTGAATTTCTCTATATATAATTTGTTTTGCTTTTAAATTCCCAAACTTTCAATAAACATCATCATCATCACTAACTCAATAATTTAAGCAGGAGATTTTTACGAGTATTTTAATAATAATTTCATCTTAGTTTGTTATGACTTTTTATCAAATTTATTTCTAATAATTATTTTATAATATCAAAAAAAACAAATGGTGAAGCTCAGAAATAAATATAACTCGAAATTTTGTGAACTTTTTAAAACCGAAAGAATTACAAATATTGAAGTTCAGAAAATCCATTTTTACATTTCTTCTATAACTATATTTTAGCAACATGATATTTTGAAAAGGGCGAAATTTCTCTTAGAATTCCTTTTCAAAATTATTATAATTGGCGAAGTTCAGAAAATTTATAAAAATTTAACCATGGCTGCTTTTTTTTAGATTTTAAATTTTAATCTCAGTAGCGAAGAGCAACCTCCCCACATAAGGGGGAGTAGCAATGCCATTGCCTGGTCATATTATATTTTCCTGAACTTCACAATTTATACTTCATTTTTTTATATTTTGGGCCATTATTCTATCCATATCCATAATGTTGTAACGCTTCAAACTACAAATTCAAACCGTTAAAAAACCTGCCTTTCAAAATTATAGTGTAATAGTTATGAGGAGGGGAATATATGAATAGATAAATGGAGAATGAGAGAATGGACGTTAGTGTTTATTAAATTTCAACATTCTGGACATATTAAAACGGCCACAAGTATTTCGGGTTTTTTTATGGAAACACCTGAGGTGGTAAAAGAAGTGTGTATGCATTAACATCCCATGAGATCTATTGATGGAGTTTCGTCTCAAGCGAATAGATTTCTTGGCATTAGTAAAAGAAGCTCAGACACTTGCTTGAAGTTGCAAACGTTTGTCATGGAACAATTTTTTATTATGCATATTTAGTAGGTACTATTGAGACATCTTGCAAATTGACCTTAACCCTCGGATTTGTGAAAATATTTCCGGAGCAAATCAAAGTATAAAATAAAAATAAATAACAATCTTAAATATTAATAACAATAACAAAAATTTTAGAAACACTAGATGTTTATGGGTGACTAGTGGGATTCCATAAAGATGGCTTACTTCGCTACAAAACAAATAAATAGAAGTATGGAATAAATGGCCCACCAGACAAAGGAATTAATAGGGTGTGCTCCCAAGTCACCAACTAACTAAGAGAAGTTATTGCATAAGAAACGGAAAATCACTCTACTATTCATAGCATTATCTGGCTTACAGAAATTGAATGGCGACTATCAAATGAAATTAAAAAGAAATGAATGCATAAGGAAAGGGAGCTCTGTACCACATCCAATCAGACAGAGGAAATGGTACAGGGACTGAAGGTGAGATGCGTGAGTGGAATTACTGAAATGAACAGTGAAGTGGTTCATCTGCCGGCTCCGATGTGATGCGTGACCATGTACCCATGGTATGGATGGAGTACACCCCTTTCGTTACGTAGCAATTTTAGAATCCATCAACCCTGCCACTAGTTATGAACTAACTAGGCGGGGGTCAGTATAGTATCCCTTAACTCGACAATGATTCAGGTATTATAGGATTACATTTCACCAGTAGCGATGTAACATACCCTACCTGACATGGAAGGAATAAACAAAGAAGTAAAACACTAAAACAAAGCGAAAATTAACAGTAAAAACAACATTATAGCTCATGCGCTAATGCTATTTTACTGCTACGACTACTGACACTAATATGCAATAATAGGAAGAATACATTTAAGTAAAGTTTTATGTATTCTTGGATTGTGAAAAAGTTGTGTACTCCTACCTCATCGTTCACCACTTCGCCAACGTTGAAGGAAATATATAGGTGAAAAATAGTATATTCCTGGGAGGTTTATATGGGGTACTGGAAGGAGACAGGGCAGTAAGGTTTAACCTTCGGTGCGGAGTAGTACCGCATGAGTATTGGGGATATGCTGAACATTTACCAAGGGTTATCGCAAATGTACCAATTAGATAACCAAGGGTACCAACGAATACTTTACATATACTTGGAAGATACTTTGTAAGTAGCACTTGGTACCAAGAGGCACCAGGTGAATAACAGTTAAGTACTATATTTTAGTAAGATAAAATACTGGTTGGGTACCGGGAGGTATCGTGGGTTATTATTTAAGTTCTCGCAGGTAATTTGCTTTTTGGCTAATGGCCTGGATAGATACGCAGTGAGGCTTATTAAATACTAGTATGTAAAAGATAAGTAACGGAGATTAATAATTAAGTATCAGGAGGGATAATGTGGGTACTGAGTGAGTACTAGGTAAGCATCGGATGAAGATATGTAATAGGTATTGTGAAACTATCGAGCAATTTCGCTCATCGGTGATAACTTGCAAAGTGCACGAAGTATACCAATGTTATTGAGGTGATACCGAACTGGTTACCATTAAGGAGACCGTAGGTAACGAATGAAAACCATTTTAAGAAACGCTAGACATTGAGCTTTAATTACATTTCCTTGCAAAATATGTATCTCCAACTACACGTGTGTAATTTTGCCCACCTTACTCAGGTGAAATATCGCTTTATTAAATAAGCTTAATCAAATTTAACATGGAATATGCAACGTTCATAAATATTTCTAATTACAGCCGTGTAACATGCTCTTGTTGCATCAGAAAATCACATTACGACTTTCAGTCATATCTTATTTTTGCCCACACATCTCTGTCAAATAATCCGCCTTCATCGTATCCACTTCGCTCACATTTATCAATCCTTTGTTTTTTTCTCGTCAAAGAGAGTTTCATTTCCCTTCATTAAAGTTAAAGAGACTACAATATTACAGTAGTTAGGGACAATAAAGGCCAAATGTACTCCATTTAGTTTAGGTCCAACCTCTTAAAATGGTTGATTAGGTGAGATCATTTTGGGTGAAGAACTAAAACTTAGTTTTGTCCGTTTTGAATCCATTTCTTTTCTACCTTCGGTTTATTTCTAGAAGATAAAAGTTTGTCGATAAAACATAGGTCTGGCCTTAGAAATTTAGTTCAAGTAAAGCTAAACTCTCTCAAGTCACACTAGCTACGATAATCCCTCCGATAATTTCTTTAGAATTTATTTAAATTTTCTAAATGAATGATTTAATATTAATTATTTAATTAATTACTATGTGATTGACAGTTACTGGGTATAGCCAAGGTCGTTTTGATTAGCTTTCCATTGACCATTGTGTATATGGTTGTTCTCGGGAAGAGCGATTTCTCGAGAATTGACAGAGGTGTCACTGCACTGGGTGATACAAAAATCTTCGTAGAACCCTGACGCTGAAGACTTAGAAGAATCTATAATTCCGAAGACCGTTTAAAGGTTAGGAGGGGGCACTCCCTCGATGGTGATTTGATTTGTCGTAAAAACAATCCTCATCAATATACAAAATTTTATTTGTGCCCTGCTTCCTTTTATGTGGTTTTCGTTAAAATGGTCGTTACAACTTTCACGATAAATTAATCATATCAATCACAGGCATTTTACAGATACAATTTTACCTTATGACGTTGAATTTTGCAAAGTAAAGATAATCCATACCAAATCTGATTCATCAAGCATAACCCCTACAAAAAGAATAGAAAAGGGTTATCTTTAGCTGTTCCAGATATTTTAAGAACTTTGATGAGTTCTTAGAATTTAAGTTTTAACCTGGGTATAATTTTGATTTCTATTTCTTCTCTAAGTGGGAGTAATGAAAGTATTTCAAGGGTTAGGGAAACCTGAAATCGACTGATGTGAGTCAATGGACCATAAAAGTACTTGTAGAATAGGAAATTTATGCTCTTTGAATTAAAGATATATCAGACAAATCTGATTGTTTCAATGAAAGATTGTACATATTACACGATTAAGTGATTTCAAATCAGTTTGTAGGTTTAAACTCTTCATTATTTGTTACATTTCAACAAGGTTTTAAATCGTCTACAAAATTAGATATTTCAATAAATCAGTAACATTGTCGTTAACAAATATAATAAATGGCACATATTTGTCCAACAAACAGATCATTATGGAACCCGATAGTTAAGGATTTGCACTTCAATGAACCTCAATCAATTACAGTTATTTTCTGTCTTAGATAACTGGACGTAGATCCATTTGAAAGATTTCTCACGAATTTCCAAAACAGCAATTTTTAGTAATGACGTATACATCACTCTGCCAACGTCCATTTAATATAGGTATAGAGTAACTTACAGAAGAAACAGAACACTATTATTTCTATCACAACATTTTTTACACCGTCTGACAAATTTTGTCCAAGGTTTGCAAAGTTAGTCTACGATAACCTACAGGGATAAACTCCAATGGGATAAAAGATGAATAAAAATAAAAGTTATCAGCTGAGACCTAATATAATATAAAAGTGAAATCAGAAGAATTATTCCTTGTCGACATGTGCATTCACTTTGCCCCGTCATCACATAGGTCAACCAGTGTCTGATATTATATATATGTCCCAGACTATCACACTTCTTCCACCAACTTGACAGTCATTTTGAAGCAATTATCAGTAAATATAATCCGTAATTTGCAACTAAAGATCTTCCTACCATATGATTGGAATAAAGAAATCTTAGTTTCGTCACTGCAATGGACCTAGTGGTATTGGAAATCGGTCTATGTAACCAGTTCAGTGGTGAATGCAAGAAGAGGCTTTTTGCTCGTTAGACTAATAAATGGCAGGAGTTTGGTTGTAAGATCGATAAGACAGTCTTTCTTCACTCGACCTGACACGTTCTGTTGAGATAGATTTTTACGTTTCCCTTGACCTCCCAGTTAATTTACATGCATTATTACATAAACCTTTTCTGTTATAGGCTAACAAAATATTAGGGACTATATATTTTAATGTATTGTTTTAGACATTTTCTGTTCCCAAATTTCAGGACATATGTCACATTTCAGACTGGGATGGTTTAGGTACTGTTCGATCGTGTCTTTGAACATTCATTGCAACAGTTTTAGCAATTTCATTTGAGGAAGATAGAGTACTATTATTAAATTTTAGAAGAAAATTGTCCATTTTACAATAGATTAAGACGAAGAATTTTTCAAGAGTTTTATATATATGGTGACTGCGATATGTCAAAAAGGGTTGTAACGCATAAATGCATTGAAAGTCGCACTAAATAATGCACCACTTAAAAGCCATATTTCAAGACAAAATAGGAGTACACTCTTTGAAGTCACGATGTATCAAATTCGTAGTCAACGGGTTAGAGAAGATAGGTCGGTCCTCTTTTAGTAATTAGCGTTTCTTCAAATGAAGAGGATATATAATATACGGTTTCTAAGAATATTGAATATATATTTTATGGAAGGAAAGATAATAGTTTTTTTTAAATATATATATGTATATTACTTAATGCAGATACTTCGTAGATGAACATTGATCTCATCCAGTTTGAACAGTTATATAAACTTCTGTAGGAATCAAAGGATAATGATTGTTAAAAAGTTTTCTGATACTTTATTATTAGAATCTAAATTACTAGCTTTGAAAAAGATTGATTAAGTTTATTGCTAACTTAGAAAGGATAATTTCGAAAACTGCCTGTCTTATACTTAAAATCTGACAAACCAAAATAGATTAAAGTCTCTACTTTATCACAACAATCCCTTAAATTTTATTCATTTTCCGCGTCATACTTTATCTAGTAGCTCACCCTGTAATTAAGGTATTTAAACTTATTTACTCACAATTTCTACAGTAGCTTTAACAACTTCATCATTTGGACAAATACTATAAATACACGAACCCTTTCCGTAAACAGTCTTAACTCTTCTTTGACACATTTTACCAATTTTCACTCATGTACCCAAGATTATCTCAAGATATAGAGGAAATATAAGATCAGAAACAAAGCAAATATTTATGCATTTAAGAGCAATTTTTCACCTGGAAATCAAAGCCCCTATATAGATTAAACAACTACACTGAAGTACTAATAGTCATTTAATAAGTAAGTGGTATCGATTTGATCTCACACTAGCGAGGTGACGTGCAGCAACTTGGCGTGGCATCGATTCGCCAAGTGAAAAAAGATCTCTGGAAAAATCTTGCCCTATGCAGTCTTGATAGCTGTCCACAGTTCTCTGGTATGGCAACAAATATACCTGCTGCCCCCTTCAATTAATTCCCGATTTGTCTTATCTCTGTTAAACATAGTGGCGACACCATTCTTTGAAATTCACCAGAATGCTACAGGAACCATTTCTGTGCAACTTAGGTTCAATGACAGGATTCATTAACCTACTGGATCATCTCATCTCTAATGATGCACATGAACTTCATGAATGTTCACAAATTAGAGGAACTGAAAAATCTCATCTCCGCACATCTTTAAGCAGACAGCTCAGCCCCTAATCCTCGAATCACCCTTATATTGTAAATTAGATGGAGGGCGAACCAAGAAAGAACACTCCCTTTGGAAATCAAAATCACACCCATTGGCTACTCAGGGGAAATAAATGCAAGGAAGAAAAGACACGACAGACTAAAAAAAATCAAAGAACAATGGCCTACAATTACGAACAAATGTAATTTAAGTTAAATTGAGATCAGAACTGTCGAAGAATTAAAGCAAGAATAAGTCAGCGGACACTAGAATATGGCCTAAGTTCTGAGGAAGTCGAGCAAAAATCGATAGATACTGGAGGGAAAAAATAACGCCAATCTTCTCTTGTATCGTTTGCGAGATATCCCTACTGAATAACGAAATCTGCATAAGGATTAAAGTGATAAATAACCACTGGAGATACCGAAGCCGACATGAACGTCGGTATATGTGCAGGAAAAGTAGGTTATAATCTTTGCTTTTGACACCAATTAAGGATGGTTAATCAGTTTCTAATTCGAAAAAGGAATAGTTGCGGAGAGAACCCGATCGGCGTCAGGGGTATGTGTATATGATTTCCCTAATAGAGATCACAAGTACTTCAATGGAAAAAATATGTACTAATAGAGTCGGAAGGTAGAGATAGCGGTGCTGGTAGAGGATTAGGCAAGTGTAGCCACTTAATTCTCCTGGATTGAGTTTCTGATTTGACATCAGAAATCTAACGTCGTATCCTATGATTTAAAGCATTAGAATTCGTTAAAATTCTCCTCGATAGCTAGAATTATTTTAGCAATACATCTATAATGCTATAGAGAAGGATACTCAGAACGTAAAAGGTCAGAATATAATAGCTTCGTTTGTTGCGGTCTCATTACTCCTCAAAATTCCCTATGCGGAGGTTTATATTTAATGGCTTTTAACACTTCACTTTAAAAACTGAGTTTAACGCCACTAAAATACGTAAATTTTCATTTTAAAGTACCGACGACGTGCGAGAAATGAGGAGAAATTTTGTTTTCCAAAATGGTTTATATATGTTGGTCTGTGTGAGTTTGTATACTACAAAGGTCTATCCACATAATGAAGTTTATTCTAGCAGTGAGTTCTGGAGCAATTGGTTATAGAAACACACTATAATTACGTTCATATATATTTACAATACAAGGTAGGAATTCTTCTTGGCTCCAGCTTGCATGACTGGAGAGTTGGAGGTGGCCGTGTGAGGCTTACACTTGGAGTGCATCGAGTGAGTGAATTGAGAGAAAAGTATATCACTACTCTTCTTACCAGATGCTTGATTCAAGAGAGACGTATTCATGTATAATGTATTCACTGCAAATAAAACCATTACAATATCGTTTTATAACTATGTTTATTGATTATAAATTTTATAATAGGGATCTTTCATCGTAAGCTATCCACTATATTATCAATTGCAGATATTTTTGCTTCAAAAATCTTGACAAGTATTTTGCATAAACCTGGAAAATATAAAGCATAATATTATTATTAATGTGATAGCTGAGAACGTTGGCACACAAGTGACTGAATAGGTTGGAAATTACGAATCTGTCATGTCTTTGATATTTTACCGGTTGTATAAATTACGGCGCTTTTTAATGCTTTTCCACCAAAATCTAGAGCTTATAATTTAATGTTTATCATATCTATGTTATATTTCTTTATAAGAAAATAGTTAATTCTTGGTATAAAATTTATTATACTCTAATACATATAAGTATGAGGAATATTGTGTAATCATCTGACGTAATTCTTTCAAGTATTGCCTCGTATAGATTGACAAATAAATAACTACTTTTCCTTTTTGGGTGTTTATTTAGAATACTCTTTATTTGTATTGGTTAAACAAGAAGAAAATGAAGAAAAATTGCGTAAAATTATTTAAATTGTTCCTAAAATGATTTCTACTGATAGAGTTGAAGTGAAAAAGGAAAGAATTTATAAATGACACAGGGTTTATAGCAGATAGTGAAAACTTGGAATTATGAGGTTTTTCTTGCTTAAAAAATATCCTCATAACAAGACAGATAAACTACAATAAGTCCCTCATCGTGTGAGAATCACTAATTTATAATCGGTTTCACGATCAATTTCATTGCGGACCAAATTCATTGTAAATTCACTTAAAATATTTCTAGTTTTTTGTGCTTCATTATCATAAACCACCGTTTTTTCGCCTGTATATATTTAAAAAGAGTAACCTTTGCCAATTTAAAATAAATAATAGTGATAAACCTACTTACAATGTTCTCAAGCAGCAAAGTAGGCAAACTCGTCCTACTCAGATTAAATCCATCTCGTTTTAATTAGTTTTATACAGTGTTTATAATAATTTACCATCATGGGGCTTTCTAACATGTTTGCTACTTATCATTTAATTGAACTAAAATTTTCACAGCATGTGTCAAAATACTTAAAAGTATTATTTATAAGATTTTTCTTTATTTTTCAGGTATAGAAATACCATTGACTGAAAAAGAAAAGGCGTTTTGCGTGTTAGAGTATGCTTGAATAAGACACCGTGTTTTGCGTGTTATAGTTGGTTACATTAGTTAGATATTGTTTAACGCATGCATGTAATAGTCTTCTTGACTGTTCCATGTAATTAATTGGAAAAGTGCAGGTTCCATTTAAAATTGTAGAAATAAAGTTTCATGTAAGAGAATTCTCCCTAATTGTACAAACATCAATGCAGATTACAAAAATCATGGGGGAAATCTGTTTAGGCATGGCAAAAGGGTCTGGACGACTACCAGCATCGGAAGAAAGATCAATGGAGAATAGGCGCTTTTTCGAAAATTTCTAATATGCAAGACTAGCTCGGAAACTAGTCTCACCAAATTTATGATACTAGCGACTTTTTTAGGTTATTCTGAAATACGTCACCGAGAGCTGTGTCTTCTTGAGAAATTGGAAGTCCTTAATCCTATGTATATATCTGGAAATCCAGTGTTCATAGTTACCGATACTGCAAATATAGTGGTAAATGATGTTGACTTCCTGTATGACACCCGTCGAAGGGAGACTGTGTTCTGCATAATAAGGGAAGAGCTATTTCTTGTTATTTACTTTATAGTGAGGTTAGTGCTTTGTATTTGATTATTTTTTTAAGATAGTGCCTGATGGTCGGTTTTAAGGTCTTTATATTTTTTTTGTGACCAGTGCCTATTGATTCATTGCTTAAATGGATACTGTGAACACCCTTACCTCACTGAAAAGTTAGTCGTACCCTAAATCTGTCAAGAGATTACTGTTTCCTTAGAAAAATACGTGAATTCTCGATTGATGTAAGTAAGGATTACATTCTGCTAGTAACTCTTGGGGTACCGAGATTGGCCCTTTATATTAAAACTGAGATTTGTTGTTCGTGCATAAATTTTGGTTTTGAAAAGCCCAGTGTTGAATGGAGAAAGACATCAAGAAAATAAATGCGAACACAACTACTATTAGAACAGTGTGTCCCTTAACCTCGCCAGAAAACTTAAACATATTGAATGAGGTCGAGAAGAACATCCTGGTCATGCAAACTACATTGTTATTCTCAGCAAACTATACTTTAGCCGGAATACGTTAAATCTTTCAACTTAGGTCTCAATTACCACTTAATGACCGAGCAGAATGAACCTAAACATCAACGCTGATATGTCACTGAACCCATAGTGGAAACTAAATACGAGGCATGTATACGCGAAGCTTACTTCTAATGTCTGAAATCTGACAAGCTAGCAAATTAGTTGAAGACAACACTGACATAATTATTTTGGCGTGATAACAAATCTCACATCTATATTTTACTCGAAAGAGATAACGTTACATCGACCATCAAACTCCTTCTAATTGAAGGTGATCCATTTAAGTGGGATCTTGCTTTACTAATGTTTGCGTCTTTGATCAAATAGACTTCATTTTTCAACGTGTCTCTCAATCGTAGATCAACTTAACTTTGGTATTTTTAAATAATATACTGAGACCACTACTACACCAAAGAAGCACATTTTATGCCTCTAATACCAAAATTCACCTACAAGTTCACGGTGTTGCAAAGGATGTGTCCGAGGAGTGTATATGTTTGCTAATTTATACGTAAGTATTTAAGAAAAGACGGTATTTCATGCCTTCTCCGATCCACAACTTCAGAAAATCTAGATAAACTTTGAAGAAATTTTCATAGACATCGAAGACCACGAAGACTTGTTCAATTTGATACAAGGCTTTGAATCCATCTACAGTCGAATTTCAGCAAGAGGAATAAATAGACTTTGTCCTATTATTCATCGGTATGCTTGTCTGATCAATACGGATACGTTTAATACCTTTGGTAAAGCTACAAAAATGGTTTTATATGACAGACAAAGGGTTCCAATGTTAGTTTTAGTGCAACAAGCTCTGAACAACACACAACACTCCGCATCTCTGTGGAGAAGAAGAATTTTAGAAAATGCAGTGAACTACTACTCCTAAAACATCACCGAAGAACTGCCCGACAACCAAAGATCAGTCAAAGTCGAACATGCAATAAGAACACAAGCGAGGAGGCTCGAGACTCTTTGTCACGTTTGATCGTTACAAGCTCCCTAAGTCGGTGCGTGCCCGTTGGTATCTCAACCGCGCCAAAGCATTCGTGCCACTGCCCTGGAGTTGTTACTACTGCCACTAATTGGCCACACGAATCGTTCAAGTAGGCGTGCAAAGTTGGTTTACCCTAAGTATGCGTAATTTGTTCCAAGACCATGGACGATAAGTAGTTTTTGTTTACGGTCAAATGTTTGGTGGAGAGCCACACTCTGTTTCCTCGAAGCAAGATGGCGTAATCTTCTGAAAAAGGAGATTTTGGCTGTGTCGGCTGAGGGCCAATTCTTTTTTCCCAAGAACTTGGTTCTGTTGTGTCATCTTCTACTTGAAACAATTAAAAAAGGCCTTCCGCTACTCCTAACCTATTCACGCATACCAGCATGGTCAGTTCCATGCCCATCCTAAACGTTATGCCGGTTATAACCAACATATCTGGATGTTGCCCCATTAGAGCTGGCCAATTCACTGGCTAAATTCTATGGAGAGGGGGACCCTTTATATTAAAATTTTATTCTTGACTCATCATGCTTTTCACTTGGTTGTTCTTTTCTGCATTTGCTGGTTTATTGAATTTTCTTGCTCTTGTTTTGACTGAATTTACTTTTTCTTTAAGTTGGCCCTTCAAACGATTTCTTCCAATTTCTTTGTTGGCTTCCGTATTCTTTTTAAGTTAGTCCTTCAAACATCTTCGTTTTCTTTCTTGAGCGATTTCATAAAATTTATTTGGACGCGCTGAGATTCAAACGAGGTACCTCTTGATTCCGTTTCCGATGTTCAAGCCACATGACTGGCTGAGTTCGTTCTGTTGACTGGGTAAGTTTTTTTTTCTCCTATTTATACTATCAAGTTGAAAGGAATTTCTCTCATACATTTCGAACCCCTACACAGGTCCCTTTCTAGAAAGCGAAACGAATTTGAGGATTAGGGAGAGACTAGTCTTGGATATCTTAATCGAAGAATAGTTAGCTCTCCCTCTTCGGCCCCAAAGTCTGCGGCATTAGTGGAGTGAATTTAGAGGATTGAGGAGAGCGAACGATGTCTTGTTTGTAATCAATGAGTAATGGTTTCTCCTTCGCCGGCTCTACGAAGTTCACCGCAGCACTTTTTGTAAATTTGATCAGAAAATTGTTTGGTCGTTAAGGGTCACCAGTTATGGAGGGGGGGGGGGCATGCTTTATCTTATTTATTGTGCTTGTTGTCTTGTTATCAAATCTACTTGACTAAGTTTCCTTTTATTTCTTTGAGTTGGCCCTTCTTATATCTTTATTCATTTTGTGCTTGTAATGTTTATCCTTTTTTGATTTTCTTTGCTTCTTCTTCTTGTTATCGTATGTTGTTCTTGGGTTGCTTTCAATTTGAGTTTTCTTTTCTGCAGGTTGCTTCCTCGAATTTTCTTCTTCTTTAGTTGGTCCTTTAAGCGTTTTCTTCCATTTTTCGTTGAGTTCCGTATTCTTGTTGAGTTGGTCCTTCATCTTCGTTTTCTTTCTTGAGCGATTTCATAAAATTTATTTGGACGCGCTGAGATTCAAACGAGGTACCTCTTGATTCCGTTTCAGATGTTCAAGCCACATGACTGGCTGAGTACGCTCTGTTGACTGTGTAAGTTTTTTTTCTCCTATTTATACTATCGAGTTGGAAAGAATTTCTTTCATACAGTTCGCACCCCTACAAGTCCCCTACGTTGGCGATAGCTAGGAATTCGACCTCTTTCTTCTACGTAAAAGTACCACGTGATACAAAACAAACGCGCACTTTCACCGAATCTTTAGACTTAGAGTAGCCAAACTACACGGAGTTGGTTGTGGAACCTTCTTTGATGCTTTCTAAATCTTCTCCAAAAAGTAGACAGTATCAATGAAGCCTCGGTTTAGACGCACCAAGCAAAGACTAGAGGGGGTGAATCAGGGACACGGGGCCTTCTCAAGCTAAAGGTTTGAAAGCAAGGAGAGGAGAATGCAAATAGGAAAATAAAATAAAAATTCTACAAACAAGAACATATCAAAAACCTTAAAAGTCCCGGGGCGACGGAACACTTTTGGCGTGGACTATATTTTACTCCAATAGCTAAGTTAGGTCAAACTTTCCTTACTCTTACAAAAAAAATCAAAATCTGGGGTTTAATTCAAACTATAGAGTGAAATAAATATTGCTAAATCACTTCTAAAATTCACCAACTAACCTAATAGAAGCCATTTAGTATTTCTGTGTAATTCATACTTTTCTGATTTCAATATGAACCCCATTTTTCCATACACTCATTTACTCGTATCAATGCATGTTTAAATAGAGTTGCAAAATATGTAAGGATCCTATTTAAAGTGTTTTCGTCTTTATTTTTCACCTCAGATTTTAAGAAAATTTGCACGTCCTTTGTAAGATTTAAGCAAATTTCTCATTTTACTTCTCATTATTGGAACATGGTTTCGTTAATAAAAAAAAGCACCTTAAATCACTTACCCCTTTTCTTTTTATAATATTAATAATGAAAATAAATAGTTTATGTAAAAAGAAATTACAAAAACGTTATTATATTTTAAACATAGCGTCTTGGTTAACAAAATTCAACTCATATACTGGCGTTTAACTTCATCGAACTTAGGTACTATCTTCAAAGCTTTTAATCAATTACATTATACTTTAGTTAGATTTTCTTAAATGTTGAATTTTTAGTTTGAGGTGTTACTAATTTCGAAAAAAGGATATAGTCATCGCCAAGGTTTTGGGATTATGAATATCGATTAGATTAAAATTTAACTTTATAATTTAAAAAAAGAAGAATTATAAATGAGAGCGTAATATAAAATTGAGGAAATATATTAAAGTTAAGGCAGAGATGATTTTTTTTCTGTTTTTTTGAATATTCAAAGTTTTCATTAAAATTCTTTTTAAAGGAGATTTTCAATTTGCATCTTTAGCAGGTGGAAATAGCTAATGGCCCCTAAAAACCAGTAAAGCAAATTTTTATCGGATGAAAGAACATTGCGGACTGTTTTTTCAGTATTTCAAAATAATTCTGATAAATAACTACTTAACTAGACCTAAAACCTAAGCTTCCATCTGAAAATACATAGACCAAGAGTAAATTATTAAGAGCTACATAGGTACTGGAAAGCTTTTAAATATTTTAGCCAAAAAGACCATTTCCAGAGCCGGATATGCAGTAGGCAACAAACCGAACTTATGCCTGCGAAGTGCAAGTTCCTCTTGTAAGAACACGTGTCGATGCCGCTCCTCTTGTTATTCTTATAATCTTTTTTAAGATTAAAAGTTTTTAAGTCCATACAGGGACATAACATTCTTATTGTTGGCCCTTGATTTAAAGGTGTTAATTATGATATTAGTAACTTTTACTTGAAGAGAATGCGAGCTATTAATACGTGAAAAACGAAAATATAACGATTGTTTTCACGATATTATGAATTAAAATGGTTTTTGAATTAGTCTTGTTTTCTGGCCTCCGGAAAGTTATTTGTCCATTTTCTAATCAATATTTCAAACTTATTAATAACAATTATATCGGTATATTTTACTTTGCGATGATAAGGTCTCAATCCCTCACTGTACATCGCTATTTCACCCTCTACATTAATGTTTCATATAACCAATAATCAAATAGCTTACTTTATCCTCGGTGTAATTTATTAAAAATAACAGCCCAAAGTGTCTTGCAATTGGCGTTTTAAGACTCTTCTGCCCCCTTATTTTAAAATTGGACGTATCTCAAAATTAAAACTGATTTTACTTTGAAAACAGGTCGAGTGGTGAAATACGGATTGGAGACGGGTGTGAGAGACGTTAGAACACTTTTGTCGCAGGAAATCGGAAGGCGCCAAGAATGTTACAAAGAGGTATGCACAAACATCTATCAACCAAAATAGAAATGTCCAAAACCCAAAGTGAAACCCAAGGTATCTTACAACATATGTCGTTCGGTACAGCAACAAGTAGTGGCAATAAAAGTGAAATCACGCGAATATGGCAGTCAGAAGAGTGGGTAATTGAAGTTTATCGAACTAAAAGAGAATTGAAAGGAGTAAATCTGATGCTAGAAATAATGCTCTCCTTCCTATATGTTTATTCCATGTTTAATCTTGTGGCAGGAGCAGACGCACCGATACCACAAATTACGGCAGGCATGTCTATGGTACCCGTTATGGATATATACATCTGGATCACCATTCTACGTTGTAATAGTAACCACAAACAATCCTACTACTTTTCTTTAATTATTTCCATCACCCAAATCTTCTTTCCTTAATACAAGCCTTAGAGTGGATCCAAGAGTATTTGCTTGGCTGTAACTCCGTAAATAAATTCTGACATCTACCATATTCTTATATGTACTCTAGCATGAAAATCTATTTCGAAAAATGAAAAAAATAGAATTATGTATAAAGTTAAATTGAATATGGATACAGGTGAATAAAAATTGGAAGTTAATGAAGAGTTGTTCAAAAATATAAAACGGTGTAAATTATTCCTTTCAAATGAATAAATTTGAGATTAAGTCCTAAATATTTAAATCGATTTTTTAACAATTCCCCAAAATAATAAAATTATCATAATGTATAAAAAGTTTAGAGTGTAATTTTTATGGCAGAGCACTTATTGGAAATCACCGAAAAGTAATATTGTTTTCCTCTCCTTGGGCAGTTAGTTACTTTAACAATAATCACTAGATTATCCTCATTCGTACTTCTAAAATGAACAATAATGTGACTTCTAGTAACCATTTATCGTCACCCCCAGGAAATTTAATGGATACGGGTTTATTTTGCACTACTGACGCGATCGAGAGCCTCGATCACAAAGCAACTCCCAAAGAATTTTGGAAGAAGATCCGAATTCTTAAAGGATTAACTGGAAAGAAGCATAAGATCGAGCTACGGGAAGAAAACGGAGACATCGAAGAAGAGGAAGAAAATGTTGAAGAAATATTCCGAAGTTATTGGGAAAAGATCTTCATTATAACTGAAGAAGAAAACGAAGACTATGACCTAGAGCTCGAAAGTAACATCATCGACGAGCTAAACGAAGAAATAGACAAGACGCACCGTCATCACCAGGTGGATAGACAGCGCGACGGAGACGCCGAGATTACAGAAGAAGAACTACTCGGCGCGCTCCGCTTATTCCAACAAAAAGCCCCAGGACATTCGGGGCTTATAAAGCTTAACTTTGAAAAGGCATCAGCATGTGTCATCCAAGGAATGAGAAGAATATTTAACGCCTGTCTTAATACGGGGTACAACCCACACTAATTCGGGTTTAGGAGTAAGCGAAGTACGGAAATGGTGAATAACGTCATCACGGAAAAGCTAGCCCATGCAAAACGGGAAAAGAGTTACGTGAACATTGTTTGTCGGGATGTATCAAAGGCGTTCGATAAGGTGTGGCAACGGGGAACGCAGTACAAGATCTTACGACTGGGACTAAGTGAAAACTTAGAGAGAACTCTCTGTGACTACGTCATGGAGAGAGCGGCGTACATCAGTTTAAGGTGCATGGACGGGCAAAGTTTCCGCTCAATGCGGGCCTCCCGCAGGGAAGGTGCCTGTCTCCCACCCTCTACCTGATTTACACCGTGGATGTCCCAGTCCCTGTAAGCCCCACTTGCCTGAACTTACAATTCGCCGATGATTTGACCCAGATAATCACTTGTCCATGGAGGAATGCGCCTTTGCAAGCTCGAATGACAGCAGCAGAAATCGAAAACCTTAACACCTACGAGGCCTGGTGGAAAATCCATACCAACCAGGATAAGTTCAAAGTAGTCCCCATAGGCAGGAGACTACTTGATGACGTCAGGGTGAGGGATAGACAATATCCCTACACCAATGAATGCAATGTACTTGATATAAAGATCACCTCAACCGGGTACACAAAACACGTCCAAGAACGTATCATCAAGGCCACTGCTGCAGTCAAGACTCTGTACAGGTTCAGAAATCTTCGTCAAAGCAACAAAAAGAAGATCTTTTCCTAACTAGTAAGATCGAGGTTGCTATACCCCGCCTCTGCCCTCTCTTGTGTCTCAAAGACACAGAAGAGGAGACCACAAGTGGTGCAGAACGAATGCCTGTACCTAATTACAGGTACGCGCAGAATGGAAAGAAGACCCCAAGAAGAGCTGCACTGGGAGGCGGGGTTAACCCCCATTAACGTTGTCATCAAAGAATGTACAGGGAATATGCTGGAAAAGGTCAATCGAGTGTTGGACGAGGAAATCGTACAAAAGATTGACCAAAATAGAAGAGCAGTATGTCGCGCCAGATTTGCAAGCTCCGCTGGAATTTTAGCTGGCGGAGCAGAAGTGCCGTTCTACGCAAGATGAGTTAAATTTACCCAAATCAGGGCAAAAATTACCAATCATGAAGCCTACCGATTGTGACAAAAATTCCCTGATATAGACAAAACCAATCAACCAAGACAAAACTACCAAAGAAGGAAACCCACACAAGAAGACGGAATCACCGAACAAGACTACAAGAAGAAACATAATACACGAAATACACACACTACAAAATTACGAAGAAACAAAGAGACTAAAGCAAACACAGTAAGATAATTTACAACTTGCCAAAACAACAGCAAACGCGCACAGCATAACCAGCTACATTAGCAATATGAAGACAAATGGCTTGAACGCCAAATTATATATATTATATATAAATGTATATATATATTTATAAGCAAAATAATAAACAACAACGGAACTACAAAACATAAAAATTTGAAAGCGATAAGCCTGATCACCAGGCTCTAGCATCATTTTGCACCCTACCACACTTTTTTCTCTTTTTACCACTGGTCTACTTTTCGCTGTCTATCCACACACCCTTTTTATCCCCTCACCTGCATACTCTCACATACATACCTGACACTTGGTACTAGGACTTAGTATGGCTGGTTGTCCACCTTCGGTTCCAAACTTTAAAAATCTATGGTTTTAAAAATGAGACGCGCTAGCCTTGTCTAAATCTGATTTCTTTGCCCTTAAGTCGATGTTGCTCTGGTATTTAATCGTCAGAAACTAAGGTGTGTCAGACCGCATTCAAGACTACAACATCAGATTGGTATCTAAACTCTCTTGATTGTTGGTCGTCTCTCCACGACACGAATGCCACCCTTCCTTGATATATGGTCAAAGTTGATCTTTTGATATTCTTTCGCCGGTCTTCTGCCGTTTGGGAATTTTTTAAAGTTTTACTCCTTCCATTTCGATTCACACCTATTGGTCTCTTGTTATACGTTAGATTTACTTGCTGCTAAAGATAAAATTTTATGGAATCGAATCCTAGAGCTAATTTAATCAACCGCAAACTCAATTGCAGTATTAATTATCCTCTGGCTATTCATTGCAACTTATTTTTATCTATTAATTTTCCTCTTCTTTTCTTTTCTCTACATCAATTATCGGGTTTATTGGCTGTAAACCAATAAAACTCACATTTATTGAAATTTTTAAAATCCGATATCTCGTGTTTCTACTTTGAGAGAAATAACTCAACCTCTCCTTGTATTAGTTTTACGGTATTTATCTAATTAGTGTCGGAATTGTGCCTATAAACACACCCCTTCAAATTCATTAAATTTATCACCACTACATGGCTGTGAATTAATGTAGGAGTGTTCGATCCCTAAGCGATGATTTTGGACCAATGGAATTCACTGAAAAACTAAAGGTTGACTGAAGGATAACAAGCATAAATATGCAGTAGTGTTTATGGTAAAGAAAAGAAAGAAGTAAATAGTTTCTACATACGGGTAGCAGGATAACTTTTGTATGGCAATAATTTATGTGGGCACAAATTCTCTGCAGATACCGAATGATAAGGGAGATTAGAGAAAATTGTTGTCTAACGTTTATATATTTGAAATCTATTGTATTCACCCAACACTAAAGTGCAATTCAAGAAGTTTAGTACTGATAGAATTTAAATATAAAACCCTGTTAAAGTACTGTTATGCAGATTGGCCACGCACAGTAAGAGTAAATTTACCATATATCTAATAGTGCATATTCGGGCAGGTATCTTTATTCGTCAATGTATCTTTTTAAGTGCTGGTGGTGGTTTTTACATCTTGGAAAACCAACTAAAGTGGAACCATCTACTAGAGGAGTGCACATGAAATTTCTGTTAAATCGCATTTTCCTTGGATGGTTGCGAGAGTAAACAGAATTCTGTTGTAGTCACTTAATTAAACACACCAATAACATGTGTATATATACTCTTGGACAAAAGTATAAAACATCCTTTGAAATCATTTGTATATTGTAGTAATACATTTGTCGTAAATGAATTAAGAGCTTCATTAACTCGGCAGTAAGTTAATAAGATTTATTTTAGGATTCGGTTTCGAAGAGATATATTCTCTAGGTGTTGAAAAAATAGTTGAATAAGTATCGATAAGTGCTATGACTTAATAGGCGAATAGATGGTTCGAACACAGATAGAAAGAACTTCTTGAAGGAGTTTTAACTCACG
Source organism: Ceratothoa steindachneri (assembly GCA_963969495.1). NCBI lineage: Eukaryota > Metazoa > Arthropoda > Malacostraca > Isopoda > Cymothoidae > Ceratothoa > Ceratothoa steindachneri. The sequence continues at coordinate 15,419,158 of OZ018328.1, forward strand.
CTCTAAAGTGTCGATTTCGCCTTCCATGGCAAAAGGTTTACAGAAGCAACAACGAGAAAAGACACTTCAAAGAGAGTTTCAACTCCTCTTTTGCTAATTGCCCAGTTCATAAAAGATATATTATCCAGGCATCAATTTTATATATTAGGGATATAAGTCCAGAACAAGATTGTATTTCCTGAAAAATTATATATAACTTTTTATCTAGTACTAATAATAGGTAGAGCATAAATAATCCATATCTCATTGTGAGGGAATGCGCTCGAAGGACCAGCGTGAGAGGAAGCCCCCTTGGATTACCCATTTCAGTCTCTTCGCTCTAAATCACGTGCTCCTTGGTGTGGAAAATTAGAATCTTCGAGAAGAAAGCAGTCCTGCTCTGAGTTACCCGAACAAGCTGTATTTCCTTTCGGACTCTCCTTGATCCACCCTCCCCCGTGATAACGCCGAGCATTCGCCGCCATGTTTCCCAGGCATGTATATTCTCCCACGAACGCAGCCATACTAATCCTTCCCCATAGCATGAGGCAAACTTCGTTGTCGGATCTGACTCGTTATCTCGAATTAAGTTTACATAGACTGACGTAGAGAATCATCTAGGGACGGCCATGCCCTGGGGTTATCTATCGGACCAGCCACCTGGCTTTTTAACCCAGAGTCCGCCACTTCTTAAGCAGATTGAGAGTGTGCCATTCCCTCCGTGAAGAACATTTCTTCTGTTCCCCCGTGAATACCGCAACCACTGTTCGATTAGTACGTCGTCGTTAAGATCTCACCAGCAGATCTCCCTCCGTGAAGCTTTGGCTCCAGTTTATAGAAAATCTACCGAGCCACCTTCTTCCTGGAGAATTTTGCAGCCACCATAATCTCGGAACCCCTTCAAGATTCCCGTTCCTTCGTGTCTCAGACTCCTTGCCGAACCGGAAAACCGTAACGTGTTTGAGATTCTATCTCTCTGGAGCAAAGAAAATCTCATTCTTCAAAAAGAAGTACTTAAAACCCACATCTACCAGTCCTTCTTTTTAGATCTCGCGAAGTATCTTCTCGAAGTCCTGTGCCGTTGGTATTCCCCCACTCTCAGATTAACACCACGCTTCAAGGGAAAGCGATCTTGTTTTGTAATGCCTGGATTACTCCCTGTCAATCGTGACCCGCATCCACTTTTGAATTGACTTCCTACCCAAATCGTAATTAATACTCGTAATTATCCAATTAACTATCTTTATTGAGTAATTTGTTTCCCCTTTTATGTATATATATATATATATATATATATATATATATATATATATATATATATATATATATTAAAATTATATTTGCGGGGTCTTGTTTTTATATATCATTGAGCTGCAACTTGACAAGCCATTAGATAAATCCTTCTCAACTGTAAATCTCACTTTATAAATTCAAGGAGGCAGTCCCCCACTCGGTTAATGATCGTATATGTGTAATTAAATGTCCGTATGGGACATATCACAGGATGGCTAAATTCGTGATTAGTGGTCTGGTTCAAAGCGGAGATTAAAAAGGGGATTTTAACTGGGAGCTCACACAAAAGATGGGACGCTTTGGGTAGACCAGATTATACAATAATCTGTAGGCGTCAACGATTAGAACTCCTTAGGTGTCCGTTGAAGGGAAGCGCCAGTCCGGATACAATGACTCGGAAGGGGGAGCTGATTTACCTCACGGGGCGGATGAGGTTGCACATGTAGTTTGGCCTTCGGAGATAGAGTTCCTTGCCAGATACTCACCGATTCACTATGTGGCATTCCCCAGATGTCGATTTAGCCTTCGTCATTCGTCCTCGAATAGAAATCGTCGGTGTCTCCGATTGCGACGGGTGAGCATGTCATTTGCTCGTAGGTATTGTTAGGCAGAACAGTGCTGAGGCAAGCAGCTGTGCTACGGTGCTACTGTACTACAGTACTTCCTTCTCAACCGAGTCAAGGGATTATATAGACGCTCCGCTGATGGCGGGGATTGCCTGGGCGAGAGTCTCCACAACTCGAGCGATCTTAAGGGAAGATACCGATTCCTTCGGGAACCGGAGATAAATTTGGCTAGGAATGTTCGAAGAGCTTTGATCTATGCTTCAGGGCAGTAGGCTGGCTGCAAGTGCATACTAGACGAGGAAAATGTGCTCATAAGCAAATCTAGCTGGTGTTCAATAAAACGGTGTGGTCCACAACCTCACTGTAGATCAGCCTCGCTTTCAACGCTGCGTACGTCCATTTCGAGACTACGTGGATACCGAATGGCACGAGGTCGCCCTTTGATCTTATTCTTCTACAATGGATGTCTCATCAGGAGAGTCAGAGGGTTGTGACAATGAAGAAATAGATGAAACGTTTGAGCCAAGAATGAGTAACCGCCCACAGGAAGCGCCATGCGGAATTCTAAGTAATATTTTATATAAGTGAAAATCTTTCCTTCTCCAGAGATATTAATGGCTTGTTTACATTATTAGAATTTATTATGACCCTGAAGAATGGCGACTTTTCATATGTATTCCTACAAAAAAGCCCCAAGTCTGTTTTATTACATAATGGGAATCAATATCCATCTCTGCCTATAGCATAGTCAGTACAGATGAAAGAAGAATATGACAATGTAAAAATGTTTTGCTAGAAGGTAACTATAGTAAGTTTAAATGGGATGTTCGTGGTGATTTTAAAATGCTTGCTTTTTATTCTGATTGCAGGAGGCTACATCAAGTCTTAATGTTTTCTTTGTCCATGTGACAGTAGGGCTGATCATGACCATTGCGGAAAGGATGAATAGCCCCCTCGAAATGACTTGCAGCCAGGAAAACTAAATGTTATTAGACAGCCTCTTGTATATTCTGCCAAAGTTTTGCTACCTCCACTTCTTATAAAGCATGGTTTGGCCAAACAGTTTGTAAAATCCTTAGATCATGGTAGAGAAGTATTTCAAGAGATTTTTCTACTCTTTCCAAAGCTATCAGAGGCGAAATTTAAGGGTGGTATATTTACTGGACCGCAAGTAAGGAAAATGTTGAAGTTAGTACAACTTAAGAATGCAATGAGATGTCGAAAGTAAGGCGTGGTGTGCATTTCGAAATATAGTTAATAGATTCCTTGGTAAAAATAAAGATCCGAACTACAAGCAGCTGGTAGCAAAACTTTTAGACAGTTATAAGAATTTAGGATGTAAAATGCCACTAAAGGTGGACTGTTTGCATTCACATTTGGATCTTTTGCGTGAAAATTTGGGACAAGTAAGTGATGAGCGTGGTTAGCGGTTCCATCCGAATATTACTGTAATGGAGAAAAGATACCAAGGTAGATGGGATAATATATGGTCCTTGGTGTGTAAAGATCAAGGAGCTCACAGTAAGAAAGCACGTTATTCAGTGCACTTTTAGTAGGTTATCTCTTATAATTACAATTTTTTATTAATTTAAGAAGGAATATAAGGACAAAATATTATCAACTATTATTCATCGACAATGTGAATATGACTGTTTTATTTTATCTAGATCTACACTTTATTTTAATCGAATTATTTCATTTACTGCTGTATTAACTGTAAAGGTAACAAGGAAATTTCGATAACCTAGACAAATTCTAACCTTATGTTTACATTTAAATACGAAAGGAATGGACATGTCATAAAACTGAAACTCAAACACTTCTACTGTTTGCTGGAGTTGTTGTTAGAATTCTGAACCTCGATTTATTATTATTTTTTTAATATTGGTTTGTGTCGCTTAAATTATAACTAAATAGTATCAATTTGGATGTACTGCATTTTATAATCTAAACTGCCTGTTATACTTTATGGCAGAGAGATACTATTTTATAAGACACTACTCCGAAAGGGAATTCACAACAGGGATGAATGATAATTGGCAAAGTCATATTTACAGACAACTTTGCCTAAATGATCTCTACTATACATAATAAAAACGGTAATTGCTCAAAGTGTATTTGGGAAATTTCTAATCGTCTCACAATTTATTTCAGCGGTCCAAATTGACACAAAATAAAATACACAAATTCCGAGAAACGAGACGCAATGACTTTGAACTCTTACGTCAAGAACCTATTAGCATAGCACAAGAAAGAAAATAGTACGTGACGAAGCCCAGCTAAGTAAAAATAAGAGGAAGATATGTAAATAAGGAGCTTAATAAAGAAACCAGAGGGACCAGGAGGCCATCTTTGTAATGGCTGGATTTGGCCCTTTGTCCAGAAATCAAGGTGCTGTGTCCTTAAAGTAAATGGTAAGAATCTCACCCTATGTATGGAACCCTTTAAATACGTGTCAGCATGAGAAGCGCATTTCTTGGCCCTAAATTTGATAAAGATAGACTCTAGATCGCCCAGGCTTTGAACAAAAGTATTAGTGGAAAAGTATATTAAAAAGTTTCTCAATGTTCTCTATCCAAAAAATCCGACAGAAAATACTGTAGAGAAATTATTCATTTTTTTAGTCTCCCATACTCTGAGAAAAAACCAAACTACTTAGTAAATAAAAGTAAGAGAACTCTAAATAGATTCTATCCATATTTCCACTCCAAATTAATTTTTAAAAAATGGGCATAATATTGGATCCTATTTAACCTATAAGAACCAAATTCTATTCCTTTACCGCACCTCTGTACTTAATAAATGTAGTTGTGAATCTTGCGATTCATCTTATATTGGTTCAACGAATAGGTCAATCCTTTGTCGCATCAAGCAGCATCGGGGAAGGTCAACCCACACAACACTGATTCTAAACAAACCAGACTCATCGCTCATACGATATCACATCAAAATATGCAAATCTGAAATTAATATGGATGACGTTAAAATACTTAGCCATAGCCCCCATTTCAATGAAATACGAATATTAGAATACTTTACATCATAAACTCAAACCTAATTTGAAATATTAATCAAACTACATCCAATCTTTAAAATGTATCAAGAATGATTGAAATTTTAGTCATGTATTAAGCAGTTTATTCTAAATTGCAACTATTCAATTTTAGTTTTTTATAAAAACTAGAAATTTTAACCTTTGACCATGTTAGTTTCTTAGTCCTGATAATGAGACCAGGACCTCGAAACGTTCAAACCCAGAAAAATAAAGATGGTTTAAGTTTTCACCTTCATATTGAAACTGATTTGGAAAAGGCTCATATATATATATATATATATATATATATATATATATATATATGAATAGAATGTCCGGCAGGAAAAATAAAAAGGTGCTTTCAAGTACTTTGTAGCCCTATTCAGTTCATTCTCAATTATAACTACAAGAGAAAATAATATAATAACGGTATATATAAGGTAGTAAAAAATAAAAGGCCGCCTCTAAAACAAGAAATAACCAATGAGGAAGTAGGAGAGGGATGGGTAAATTCACATTAACAGGTAGCAAGGTCAAACCGAGAGGCAAGAAAGAGTCAAGAACAGAGCCAAAAGGATAAAAACGATTAACGGATAAACCAATAGTCCAATGAGGAAGATTAAGAGAAACAAGAGAAGTAAATTCAAACAAAGGCGAGAAGAACAAGGAGAGAGGAAGAGAAATAAAATAATGTTAATACAAAATCAATGCAATAAAAAATTTGACACATTGGGTTTGCCTAAAAATGAAAATTATCAACCCCCCAAAATTAGGAATATAAGTGCACTTTCGCGACAGATTTGCGGAAGTACCAATCTTACTGAACCCAAATTTTTACATACAAAAGTGCTGGTACAAATTATGAGCCGCTATTTTTTCAAATATAAACCTACTCTTACAGATACCCCGGGACACTAATAACATCTGTTGTGAATAGATTCTGGAGGAAAGATAACTTATCCTATTTCATTTCTATCTTTGGAATGTGTCACTGAAATCCTTCACGCTGCTTCTATAGAGGCTCAAGAATTTGGATCCTCATGTCATCCTTTTTCGAGAACGTGGCATCTGCACGTGGAAATTGAGGCAATTTATTACTTTTCACTCTTACGATCAAGAGAAATTATTTTCTTAAGATAAGCCTCGATAATACCTCGGTGAAAAAATAGATCTACCCTTTCTCTTGGAACTGAAGATTAATTTTTCTTAAATACGAATAAAACAATAAAATTAATTACCAAATTAATTACTACATTCTCAATAAATTAAAAAAATGAATATATACACCAAAATAAGATTTAATACGAAATAAGGTGAACGTTTCTTGGACTACTCAAAATTTATCACGATCAACTAGAATTCCATAGACTACCAGTTCAGAACCACTGCCCTAAATTAGGCCAATCAACACATTTCATCCCCAATAACTAAACATTTTTAGTATTTCAGTGACTAGACAAACTTGTCCAGCTCGCATTCAAGTTTTTCAGAAATCTCGCAGCCAAAATTTGTCAGGAATTTGATGCATCTTTCAACCAATTCAACGCTCTTCTCCCGTAAACAAATTTAAAGTGAGAAGAATTCGCTACCTGTCCTTGACGTTGAAATTCATGTTTTTAACAATTAAGTACTGTGCACGGTTTACCGTAAGCCAACAAACTCAAATGCTTACATATATTACTTTTCATTATAGGACAAATTCGTAAAATCTGCCTTACCTTCTTCATTCCTCCGAGGATATAAAACATGTTAATCCATTCTCCTTTAAAAGAAATCAACGACCTAATTGGAAATTTATTGATTTTAATTATCCACTCTACTTTATTAACAATTGCTATTCTAAGCCAAAACCAATTTATATTCTATTCAACCCTCAATAACCGTGGATAAAAAATTGATAAACTTTCTTTATACTCCTTCAAATCTTCGCTAACAATAATAACATTAATATAGCGTTTAAATATGAGAATACGGTAAGAAACTCTTTAAACAGGAGTCCGAAAAACCACGACCTAGGAGTATATATTTGATCCGGCACAAAAAGTATGATAAATCGTACAATGGTGAATCAGGTAATTTTGGTAAAAAGTTTAAAGAACTTATAGATGATATTAAGAGAGGTAGGCTTTCTCAAGTCTTTTTATTCACATTAACAAGGCAAAAATTTTCTACAGCCCAATTAAATAAATTGAAATTGGTGTTAAAAAGTCTATCTTAATTAGACCTTTCGCATTGTATTGTTCATTGCCTTTTTTCTGACGATGGCACAAACTAAAACTAGTTATGTTTTCATTAAACTGGATTAATAATTGTACTATCTTTTATTCATATATATATATGTACCAACAATCTGGGGGATATCCCATTTTATAGAAGAAATGGAAGTGAGCCTTCAGAAGTATATTCACTAGAAGCAAATGCAGACTTCCTCCCCAACTGCAAAACATTGGATGGAACCAGTTTATTGCAATAGAAGTCATAGGAAAAAGGAGAAAAGGAGAAAAAAATGGAAGTTTCCAAAGAAGTTAAAAAATTATGGGAGAATAAACTGAATTTTCTGCGTATTTCAGATCAATTTATACGTGCAAGACTGAAGGAGATGAAATATTTGGTTGGATGTATCAGGGTGGAAAATATGTTGCACTGGATAAATTTTGAATAGTAAATCTCCACTTGTTATCCCCTGAAAATAAAGAATGTGCCACTTTCCATTGGAAAACAAAGAAGACTTATGGTACTATAATGGTCAAGTTGCAAGTAAAAAAACAATTTAACTTTGGAAAAAACGAAAAATATCCACAAAATCAGCTTCAAAATAAAAATCTTACCGTCCAGGGGCAGCAGGAATGGGTATAAAGAGAGAGAGACAATGACAATGAAGATGTTAGTATAACCCCGATAACCAAAATCACAATAAAAGTCAAGATCTACCAACTTGTGACATCCATATGAGTATCAACAAACAAAGAATCACTTCATACGACTTAGCAGGTTTACTAATTTGGTGAGTAAAGAAAACTACTTCAATAAATTGTCAGAAATATTGAAACCTTACGAAAAAGCATTGGTCAGTTATATCACAAAAAACAGGAGACTTCCCGAGTGAATATACAAAGAAGTAATTATTGTGCAAAACGGGCAATCAAATTTAGGTAGGAAGTATTTTCTGCCTGTACAAACAAAAACAAACTTTAACCTAGGTTTATTCTAAGCATTAAGCAGTAATAAATGTTTAGGAATTATAACGATTATGTTGTTATTTTATCTTCTATTATATTACCTGGCATATGCAATTATGTTACGTATGCAATAATCGCTTTTGTACTCGTATTTCGAAAGACTATTCCTAAAAAAAACTGAGATAAAGTTCATTTCTTTGTTTTTGGCTAAAGGTTTATCGAATTAAATTAAGGAAATAGATTAAATTTCAGGAAATTAAATCGTAATCTCTATTGTTCCAAAAAAACATTGAATTTTTACGATTATAGATAGCAACTAGTGCTTTAACTTCTGAGTCAGAGTCAAGTGCTTGTAAACGATGATAATTTTTTTACACAGGGCACCTCTAAGAAGACCAAAAACGCTGAACGAAAAATTTCAACTACGACCAGGCAGAAGACAAGAAGTCATAGTTATTGGCTGCAATTACTAACTTGAAGTTAGTGTTGGCAGAAATTACCTCATCTTGCATTTACGCGTCCACCTTACTAAATTTATACTCGGACTAAGCCCGAATAGACCGATATATATATATATATATATATATATATATATATATATATATATATATATATATATATATATATATATATATATATATATATATATATATATATATATATATATATATATATATATATATATATATATATATATATATATATATATATATATATATATATATATATATATATATATATATATATATATATATATATATATGTATATATATATATTAATAGTTTATTAATAATTACTTTTATAGTTATTTTTGAGTAAATATACATAAATGTCAAATAATAGATCTTGGGAATACCAGCGAAACAGTAATTTTAGATGTCGTTGGAATAAAGTATATCAAAAAATACTAAATAGCCCATTTAATCTCAGAATTGCTGGACTTTGAAATGTTTTTGACCACTGTTATTAAACCTGCAGCCTTATATGATATCCTATCCGCTGAAGAATAACATATACAAAATATTATTATCATTAAGTACATTGTATAATTGAATTCTTTGTAGTCCGCGTAAAGTAACGAAGAAACCACATAACTGAATAGGGCAAATACAAAAATTCGATTCCATCAGCTATATGAAGTTACATACAAAATACTAGTATAAAGGTATGGTATAATAATAACACCGTCGATACTTTCCTTTTGTCGGACTAACTTCGTATAAATTTCTTTTCCAATTTTAATGAAAATTTAAATTAATCATCGTTAGCAAATTGAAAGAAAAGTTTAAGATGTTCAGTCCTGGTTGATGTCTACATGATTCAAATCGACCAAATGCAAACAATAAGCAAAGAAATTCAGTTGTTGATCTTCGAAAATGAGTTTCCTTGATGTCTTTAACTGCAGTTCATCGGGGCTCTATGATCATTTAGTTCATTGATTGGTTTCATTAAGATTTGGCCCTATGTTTGGGAATACAGGAATGAGGTAGAGAATGTAATAAGACGATTAATTAATAGAAAGAATAATTGAAATAGAAAGCTATATAGTGACCTCACTCTTGAGGATAATATGTAAAAATGCTAGACAGGAGACTTCGAAAATTTAGGATGAAAACAGAGGGAGTAAGAACGTAAATTCTTGATCATGAGAATCGTAAATATAACCAATATAGACATGAAATATTGTGAGAGAGAAGGCGAAGGAATAAAAGCACAATTGCATTAATTTGAAATGATTTGATATAATAAATATTAATATAAAATATTTTGAGATTGATTGGACGAACTAGTATTATGTTAACTCGAAGCCCAGGACTCAATCTTCAAAAGTTGTTCAGGGTGGAGAGAGGTTATCCCTTGTTAAGCCTTGTAGCGATAAGGATATTGTTAATTATTCTAAGACCTTATTGAAATTAAGTGAGGTACAGCAAAGAAACTTATAATTAATGGAATTAAAGGGAAAACTCATTCCAAAATCTCCGCAAATGAAACCGCAAATTGCTTCAAGGCGAGATTTCTGAAATCTCAAAACTAAACCACCAATTGTACAAAATCCGGAAAAAGGACACTTACAGGATTATAATATTAAAATCTATAGTAATGCTTCAGATTCGGGGCGCACGGTAGATAGCCCTGTTAGTCGGCTACGATTTGGGGCTACAATATATATCTTATGACGTCAGGCGGTAGCGTCAGATGAGAACAATCTTTGCATTATATTTTTTTGTATATGAGTATATACTGGGGGGCTGCGCCCCCCAGCCCCCGTCAATTAATTGAAACTCGGGATGACCGCAGGGTGGTCCCCCTGCAGTGATATCTCCTCCACGAGCAGTCCCCTTGAATTTACTGTGTTTGCCCCCCAAACAAAACCTTTTACTGGCAGAAAACCCTAACCTAATAACAAACAATTCTTACTTTTATAGGTTTCTTGATTAGGTTATGCGCCTCTAAATAATCTAAAAGTTTTTCTCGATTATACAAACTAAAGCCGAATTCGAATAACAAAGAAGCACATGGAGAGCACAAAAACACAATAACAAAAGTAAAACATTTTTTCAAAACGGGTCCTATTTATAAGCTACGACGTTGCCAGTAAGAAGCTGTTATAGTTTGCAGCAAACAAAAATTACGAAAACAAAGCAAAAAACAATAAAAGACATCAAGAAACCCTACCTAACTTAGAAAAAACTATAAACGAGCAGAGTGCACATATTTAGTAAATAATAGACTAAAAGTTACAAATCCCCAAAACAACAAAAAAATATAACGCCGTGTTTGGTCACATCTGACGCTACCGTCTGACCTCATAAGAGATATGCTGTAGCCCAAAACTGAAGCAGACTAGCAGCGCCATCAACCATTCACCCCTAATCTGAAGTAGTATCAAATCTATATTTCGTTTAATAATTTTAGAAAAGCACCATTATTGTTGACTCCCATTTTAAATTTTATAGGTTAATGAGATATGTTAAGTGGAATTATATGATATTTTAAATAGTTGAACACATGAGATAAAAATCTTAAATCATTGGCTTGCAAATTCTCTTCCTTTACCTGATAATCTTTCGGTCTGTTTGTATTTCTCTCTTGTTATCTCTTAAATAGATATTATTTATTGCTAGATAGTAAAGCGATATGATTTGTTTTAGAAAGGAGAACCACATTCTTGTATTAAAGTTTTGTGAAAAAAGTAAACAAAATGAGTAATGTACTGGACTTTAAACGCTTTTGTCTACACTCCCTCACACTCTCTTCACTTCAATTATCTACGTGGTACCAAATTAACTGAGGACAGCTATGTTACTCGTTTCACTCCTTTTATTATTTCCATTTTTCCTCACAATAACTTCCATTATATTTGTATATCTCTTTTGTATTTTTGTATATTTTTCTCTTTCTCTCCTTCCATTTATCATCAAATTTTAACATGCCTGACGCTTTTGCACTAAAGTTTGATTGCTCCAGGAAGCAGAAAAAGAAGTGTGTGGTTGTGTCTTGTAGATCTGATAGCAGACAAATTTGACGCATATTTTGGCAGACTCCAAACGCAGCTCCGTCTATTCACCTCTAGGCCTCTTCTGGCAACATGATGTTTCGTGAGTATTGTAGGAAAGAGGGATGACTAGTCATGGAATTTTCTTATTGGGAAACGAACCTAAAAACTAGTCCTGACCCGGTTGTGGAGTGTTAGGGCGTAGGATAGTTATGTTCGTTGATACGCACGATGAAGGAAGGAGAATGGGATTAGCGTGCAAGTCACGGAGCGAAAAAGAGGTGCAAGTCTTGAAGGGAGTAACCTGGGATATATAAGTCTAGGAACTCTCATAGAATGGTGAGGATTAAGCCAAACGATGAAAATCTGACTCAAAGACGGAGCGAAATGTATTAGGGGTTAGGGAGAGGGTACATGCAATTTTGACGCAGGGTGGCATCGAATTGGGGCAGGGAGCATTGGAGAGAGTTTTCCCTGCAATGATTGCTTCGTGGCCATCGAATAAGAAGAAATGGATAAAACGGCCAAACAAATGAAAAGGAGCAGCTATAAATCACACTTCCACCACCGACAATGACGGCTTCACCTTTATGAAAGGGGGAGATGTAAAGCAAGTTAATGCCACCTTGAGATTTGAAGAACTAGTGACTTCATGCCCGTTTGTCCGGGACACGCAGGTGAGAAACCGTGCCAGGTCGTGGAAAGGAGCGGGAAACACCAACTGGTGGGTGAAATGCATCCCAGACAGCAACACGTATGCAGTAAATAAATCGGTATAAAAAGAAAATCTTGAGCAGGAACGTTTCTTGCAACCAGGGACCCCATATTTCTTCGAGTGATTAGGCCTTAAATAGGGAATGAATTACCAGGAACGTAATGAGCTGACCGGGAAAATGGGCTTAAGACCATCATGGGCCAGATCGTTTGTATCGAGCCAAGGCTCTTTAGCTAATGCTTTGAGAATTACGAGGTTAATAGTAGCAACAGGCCTCTCAAGAAATAACTACCGAACAGGGCACATAGGTTCTCAAATTCGTTTAACTAATTTTAGGGAGATCATAGAGACATAAGCAGGATGAGACCCATTTGACAGACAGGACAAAATTGGTCCTCAGAAATGTAATTAATTGAGGGATAAATTGGATTCATAGGAAGTGAACAAGGTGTCGGTCCATGGAGGAAGTTGGCAAGCAGCCATAAGCAGGCACGTAAACAGCATTAAAGATTTCAGTATCTGTCCCCAAAACCAGGCTACTAATTTAGCTGCTGGCTTGTACGAAGGACAAAGCTAGGCAAAGCACTATAAAGCTTGTTTGATTGAACGCTCGCTCCATATGGAAAAAAATATATTAAACTGGGACCGTTAATAGTGCCGAAAGGTTTAATATGGTGGCAATCAAGGACTCTTGTATCCATGCTGAAACTTAGATCTATACAGGAAAATTCAGCGTCCTTAGCTAAGCGATGCTCTGAAGGATAGCGCAGGTATAAAGGAGGATTGGTCCTGGAATACATGCGAGAATACTTCGCACAATTAGGTTAGAATTGTCGTAAATTACAAAGTTTTTACTGCTGACTTCAAGATTAAAAAAGAAGCAGACACTAGAGGTTGATAAGGACCTGTACGATAAACCGTCCGATATCCTCTTATATTGCATTAAGAGGTAATACTCATTTTGTAACCATAAAATTGCTGTGATCTTGAATACCTCCTTGGTGGGACCTCATTTAGAGAGAGTTTAAGTTTCGGGTCTGGTTTCCAAGCATTTAGAAATATATCGAAAGCCTGGAAAGAGAGCAGGCTAGGGCATGGAGATCCTCAGAGTCACCAGTGAGAGATCGGTCTCTTCACGCCTGAATCAAGAAGTAACCGTGATCACTTGATAGAAGTCTTAAAACTTTTCTAGGCCTTAAGAATATTGATGACCAGAAGTTGTTAACCCTTAGCTAGAATTAGCATAGTAACCTTGGTTCAGGACTAAAGTAGTGGACAACTATCTCACATAAAGGATATGCCACACATCATCCGGATCTCCCTTGAGAAGGAGTCAATAGTAACAGTGCTTAGAAATTTAATTATAGCATTGATAGGCTTAGTTTTAGTAAGTAAATAAATGATGGCAAGTACCCCAATCAGAAGCCGGACTCGAGAGAGTAGCTACAAATAAGATTAGGCCTTACAATTTTTCTTAAAAATATGGTTATAGCTTTACTATTAATTTTCTAGTGAGAATCTTTTCTTTGCACAACCACTTCTCTTTTCAGCATTTTCAGAAGGCGAAGGGCGAAGTTGCTGGTGGAAGAGGGAGAAGAGAGACTTAATCTATAATATTCTTCTCCTGAAGCTGTATAATAGGGTTTTCTATGAATGTCACCTCCTACATATGGATAACAATGCTTTTTGATGTAAATATAGTCCTTTTAACTTCTGATACACACATTCTCTCTCTCTCTCTCTCTTTAGTTATATCGCATTTTCGCGCACTCTTTCTCTCTCTCACATACACACAAACACACTTTATGGCATTATCACCCTCCATTTCTCTCTCTCACTCTCTCTCTCTCTCTCTGTCACTTTCCTTCCTTATCTCCCTCCTTCTCTCTCTAACTCTATGTCTCTCTCTCTTCGTCTGTCTTTCTCTTTCTCTCTTTCATTTTAATCTCTCTTTCGCACCAAAATACCAACATGAAGAAACGAGTGTGGTTTACTTAAGAATTAAACGCAACATGGCTCTATGTAGTCATCGAGAATATGAGAAATCAGGATTTTATTTCTGAGTTAGGTCTGCAAAAAAGAGAATTAACGTTTCATTGGTCTATAGAACACCGGTGCAATTAAAAGCGAAGACGAATCGCGATTTGGGCTCTCACTTAGGCAGTCAAAAGAGATAAACATATTATTTGCGGGGATTTAAAATTACACAAACATTGAATATACATCTAAAACAGCAAACAAGGTTGAGGAAGGATTGCTCAGCTTAACTGAGAATAAATGACCTTTTCAAAAGTTTGTGGCACCGATGAAGGGTTGATTTATCCTTGATTCAATTTTGATCTCAGAATCAATCTTAGTTATAAACAACCCTGTTGGTGAGCTTTGGAGATTATGCATTGACCAGAATGATTTATTTCCCTAATAACTTTAAGCATGACTGTAAATTGATCATGCAACTAACAACAATTTTGTGGAAATTGCAATTTCGAGTTTTTTTTACCGTGTAAGGGTAAAAAATGGGGAAATTGTTTTCATATATCGTGGAATGGCCAGAATCTCAATCTCTCTATATATACGTAAGTACTTCTAGGGATTTGGGCCGAAATTGGTTGAAGGCCGTTACTGAATGGGGAAATTGTTATGACTTTAGTGGGGATGGTTTATTTTCAAATTTGCGGGGTCCTTTTAAAACACATATTTCTAAGTGCAGGTTGTCAATGATTAACAGGTAGCTGGTACCCGTTGCGGTTGCCAAAAAAAGACAATGACCAAAATATATCTTTACTAGCAAGATAAATATTTAAATATACACAGATATTGGGTTTGAAGGAAATGGACACACAGACGAAGTTAAATGTCTACGAGTGAGACAGACGAGTTAATTAGGAGATTAAAGTGATCGGGTTCAGCTCAGTGATTAAAAGTGGATTTTAATACGGGCGCGCGCACAAAACATGGATCTATTGGGTAAGGCAGACTGTAGAGCAATCTGCAGGCTGCAACGGTTACTATTTCTTACGTGCTTGTTGCAAAGAAAGGCCAGTCGGGATACGATGACTGCTATGTGTGAACTCGGGTTACCTCACGCCTCAGATCAGGAAGCACACCTAGATGACCTTCGGAGATAG
Organism: Ceratothoa steindachneri; assembly: GCA_963969495.1. Classification (NCBI taxonomy): domain Eukaryota; kingdom Metazoa; phylum Arthropoda; class Malacostraca; order Isopoda; family Cymothoidae; genus Ceratothoa; species Ceratothoa steindachneri. The sequence continues at coordinate 15,434,549 of OZ018328.1, forward strand.
GAATCTTTGTCAGATACTCGCCAATTGACTATGGCAGAGCTCACGGATGTCAATTTATCCTTCATCTGCGAATCGAAATCGTCGTTGTCTCTGATCACGGGGTTTGTTAGCTCGTACGAAGAGTAAAGTGGGAAGTTTATTAGTTCTCCTTACTAAACCAAGTCGAAGGATTATATAGACGCTCGGCGAGGTGGCTTTAGATGGCTTGGTTGCCCCTCTACACATACGTGCGATTTTTGTGAAAAGTCATTGACTCCTTCGGGGGTGCGTTGAGATAACGTTGGCATAGAGTGTTCGACAAACTTCAATCCATGACGGAAGGCATGAATACTGGCTGAAAAGCGGCTGTAGGAGACTATGAAATCTGTCCTTAAGCAAATACAGCTAGGGTGTGATAAACGCCGTGGGCTGTACCCTCACCATGGTTCAGGCGTGCGTTCAAAGCTCCATGCGGTGATCTCTGGACCACGTGGGTACAGAAGGGCACGTGTTTATTCTTTTACCTTACTCTTCTACATCATAATAGGAACGTACAAGTTGTTTTGTACTCAGAATTCTAGCAATTTTTTTTTCCTGTAGATTTCGAGGTAGTTAAATACCTACGCAGAAAATAGAGTAAATCAATGAGTTTCCGTTGTATCAGCAATGAAATAATAAAAAAAAATTTAAGGGAAAAAGATTATATCAGGCTTTGAAAAAAACAAGGAAACACAAGTAAATTGAGTAAGCTCTAAATAATATTGCAGACAGATAAATCGGAGCTTTGGGGGTAGAAGCATTATCAAATAAAGCTTACGTTACACTCAAAATACAAGCTGAAACACTTCTAGAGTTAGGTGAGGAGTTGAAAAACTAACAGAGAGACCATAGCGGTGATAAGTTTGATCCTGTTTTTATTTCATGTTCCTGTAAAAATTAAATAAGTCTAGGAACTCCCTTTGAGATGTAAATATAGGTGGCGGATGAAGGGACATCACGTATGGCTGTAACTCTCAGGTAGAGGTAAAATGCCCATGTTGTTTAAAAGCTATCCCCTAAATTAGATCAAGTCTATTGCTAGTTAGCATTTGTGTAGTGCTAACTTTAATTTATAGGCTAGAAGAGGGCCAAATGGCTGCTATTGGGCTTCTCGATAAGTTTTATGGTCGGGAAATTAGACTAATATGTATTCTATGAAAACAAAGACGAATGGAAGATCACTCAGGACTTCGTTAACAAAACCATAAACGTTTGTGAAGAAAACCTCAAGCTGAAAGGCATGTACAGAAAAACGTATCCACAAAACGGCATGGTTACACACGTTTTATCCACACTCGACACTTGCACATGTGATTTGACCTGTAAAATCCGAGACAAACGGAATTGGATACGTATCATCGTTTGTGACTCTGTTTAAGACAAGGTAGTTACAAACTGGCTGATATGACCCATCTTCCTTAGAAATTAAATGTCAAAGGGATACCCAGGATGATCATGATTTTCAAATTATGGTCTTTTTCTCCAATCTGGATAGCTCCTCTTTTGCAGGTTGAGTTTTGCAGGTAGAGGGTGAAGATGCAGTTGAATTTGCGTGTGTATATCGTGCTTTACTGGCTGTCCACACAGCTGAGCTGAGATTAATATTGCTAAGGATTCTAGTAATGCAGTGTATTGAACATGTAATGTAAAATGCACAGCTGAAAAAGGCCTGTGGAATTTGGCAAGTGAGATTACTGAACAGGAGCAGTAAGAGTGGACCACAAGGCGGGAAAGTGAATTGAGGTGAATAATGCTCGCAGAGAGTCAATCCGTGAAAGTGCGTCCTTGTAACCTTGTGATGGTGTGGAGGGGTGTGATATACCCCACCAAAAATAAACATAATATTCATACTAAACCCCAAATTTTGATTTTTAAGGGTGAAATAATAAAGATTACATATGTATGCACAATTTTAATCCTTTTCAACAAATTAAAATCCTTTTTAATAAAAAAAAATCTAAGCATTGTTAATTGTTGAAAAATATTCATTGCATGCTCTAAACAAATAGCTCTGGTACACATGAGACTATAGTATTTACTTTTTTTTCTCTCGATCTTGGGCAATCTGAGCATCTGACATTTGACCCTGTTTTTCTTTGTTTCGAGACTTTTTCGACCTCTACAAATTGATCATTTTTCCTTTTCAATGCCCTTTTAAGATCAGGATTTTATTTTCTTTTTCTCAGTTGTTCATCACCTACATATAATCAGTCTTAAAGTTTTTAAAATCTTTCTTCTTTTAACTCCAGCGTTCTTTGAATTAATCAAAGGAATCTCATAAGAATTGATGCTAACAATTTTCAATATCACATAAAATAGGGTAATTGACCATCTTTTAGTTTTTCTTGTGACATTATATATCACACATAACTGTCATATGTATCTATTTCACCTTTTTTTTATTAAAAAATGGTTTATTTGTCTATTCTATGCATTAAGCTAAGAAGCAACACAATCTTATTTTACTTTGGAAGTTATATTTTTTGAAATCCAAACAACTTGCTTTTGAAACCTGTCCACTCATCATCAAAGATTGAGAGGGAATTTCCGTTTTACTCTTTTTCATAGTGCTAACTCTAGTTTTAGTCTTTGAAAAAGTCAATAGCAAGTGGGTAGTAAGTAAACCAATTATCGGAGGTAAAATTTCTTTACTTCCTCGAATATAATTGGCCATGCTTTTCACTAAAGCTGTTGTAGAATTATCTACTGCAAATGGACCATCAGCCTACTTACTTAAATGAACTTCTAAGTTTGAAATGAAAAACGTTTTCGAGTCAGCTAAGCGAAAAATTTGATACCAGTGTAGTGAATTGCGTGCCGGCCCGGTAATCATTTTGTCAGCAGTTCGAATCTTCTTCCGGATTCTTATTTAGTTGACAGTATTTATTAAGGGCATCACAGTGGGGAGTTGGGGCATGCCCTGGTTGACATCCACCTGAAAAGCACCAACATATGCAGCTTGATAGGAGGATTAAAACCAGCAAACCTTAACATTAATATCTAGCTGGCTTTTTAGGCATTTAATACCGAGATGGGCATCTTCCTCACAATGCAACAAGCATCTCATCAACTGTAGTAAATTCTGATAATTCATAAATTGATTTACCATTTTTCACAAATATGTTGAAAATATTTCTAAAAGTAGAAAGCTTAGCCTTGGCCTTTCTTTTACTTTTAGTATTTATATCATTAAATCTTAGGCATGTAAGCAAAAGTCTAGAGCGCTGTAGAGACATAGTAGAAAGAAAACTATCCTTCTTGTGCCATCAGTTTCCAAGAACTCTTCTAAATTCATCCTACTTGATCGATAACTACATAATAAGTTAATCAATCCTATGACAGCTTATATTTAAATCAACTTAATGGGTGGTACATGGCAATTTGTTTATAATTTTATTTTTAGTGATAATGAAAATATTTGTACATTTTACAATGTCATTTAGAATACATTCAGTTAGAAAACTTGATCCAATTTTCTCAATATGGGAATAATTTATTATTTCCCCTTTTACCCAGATGAAAGGTTGCAAATGATGCGATATGCTGTGGGCTTTTAATTGCGAGGTGGTGTAACCTCACATATATGTAGTGTTCTAACCCTTCTCTTGAAAAAATTTGCATACTGTATTTCCATTTCCCAATCAGTTTCATATAAAGAGCTTTCATCCGAGGTCTTCATTGATATATTCTTCAAAAATGTCTTAATCAGTTTCATCAAAATCCTCATATTCATCATCAAAGGATTCATCTAATTCACTGACATCAGCACATTCCAATTCTCCATCTATAGATATATATATTAGCTTCACTCTTCTGTTCATATGTCATTCTGAAAAGTAGGCTAAAAAATATGAATTTAAAAAAAATGTATATCTATGTCACTATTATACATATAACTATAAATATAAAATATATATAAAGGTATATAAAAAATAAAATGTAACTAAAAGTTTTAGAAAAAAGGACAAAATAAAAAAGATCAGAGTTCATAAATATAAGTAATGTCTACATATGTGCAAAATCGAGTAGTAAAGTTTTAGAAATGTAAATGGTTCTTTTCTAAAAAAAAATTCATTCTAGACATATATTGTAAAAAATCTATTAAAGTTATATGAAAAAGATTAAAAACAATAAAAAGAAATTTTGAAATACTCACGTAACAGGTATGGTGGCGTATGGGGAACTCCAGGGCCAAAATTGCACACGTCACGCTTGAGGAGTTAAGAATAAATTAATTTTAATTAAGGGATGTCTCAGAGTAGGAAAAGTTGAGAACCTAGACAAACAGTGTTATCATACCACAGTGCCTGGCGTAAGATCATTAATAAAAATTCCCTCTGGGTTTTTTCAGACCTCACAACACCATTACAGGGTTAATATAAGATAAACGAGAAAGATTGCAGGGACTGTGCCTCTAGGATGGGTTGACCGATATGAGAAACTATAACAGCCACGGGAGAGACCGTCCGGTAAAGATAGAGATCCAAGTAGTTTATCAGATTAGACCTAGATAGACTGAACTTAGATATTTGTGAGCTTGCAAATTGTTGGATGTCGGCTCTTTGCTTGGTCAGCGCTGGAGGAATAGGGAAGTTAGAGTTGCTGTAAATAGGAATTTAAGTCCAGTATCTCTATCCCAGGTGAAAATACAGGCCTTCAAAAGCTTAATCGACCAAAGTAGGGTGCTAGTTAGGCTGGTGATGTCTCTCAGAGAAAGGTGTCCCTAAAATGGACCTGGTGGATCCGAAGATATGGTTTGGGGGCGAGAAGGCCAACTATAACATGGAGGGGAAACATTTTGTATTGCAGTGTGAAATTCTTTTAGCATTTTTCTTGGATATACCAAGTGATGACTGGTGAAGTTAGGATGTAGAAATTTATGTGTGGTGTCTGTATGATGCCCAGTGGTAAGACTAGTATCAGCTGTGTGGCTTAAGACTTCAGCAAGATGTTCTTGGGTGTGTTTGAGCAGCGAAGGTGAATAAGGTACGTAGGAAGCCCCTTGTAAGAAGCAGGAGAACATAGTCATTGGCTTCCCTCACACTGAAACTGAAGCCACAGGATAACATGCAGCGTTTGACCTCTCCTTTGATTTCCTGGTAATATCAGCACAGCTAGATGGATCCCTTTTGGATCTGATATCATAAAAAACAGACTGACCTGAGAACCGAAAGCGTAAGCAGAAATCAGGACTCTTACATCGAAACGCTCTTCTCCACTGCAGATCTTTTGCCAGATTCTGGAGCACCTCGATGAGTTTGCCAATCCAAATCTCAGTAGGTGGGATCATTGTAGGCTGAAAAAGTTACTAGACCCATTGCGTGTCAAGCTCTCGAGGGGTGGAACTTCCCTCAGCGCTTCCAAGATATGTGTTACTTGATTGAAGACAAGAATGAGGAGCGCTTTTCTTCATCTGTGTCGCATGGACGTTGGCACCTGCAGCGTCGAAGAACTATAGCCAAAGAAAATTTTGGGATTGTTCCCCACTAGTGTGATGTTCTTTGTGACACTCTTCCATCGTTGCTGATTTAAGAGCTCCTGTTGCTGTGAGAAAATGGCCTTAAGAGCCTCGTAGATCATTTGCTCTGCTTGTAAGCCGAATATTGAGTCCGCTACTTCCATGAGCTTTGCTAGAATTTGGCTTTTGTGGAAGTGACATTTTATGTGTCAAATGACACCTCACAGACAGAGCAAGTATTTTGTCCTTTCTGGACAAATATTCAGGCAACTGAATCGCCAAAGTATTTGCGATGCCTGTGGTAGAAGAGTCATTATTGATCTGTAGTGGTGAAATGAAAAATGCGTGAATCATCCTCATATTTATTATTAATTATTGATAATGACATGGAGGGATTTCGCTTAATGGCTTAAAAAAAATGGTTCCAGCTCGCGTAACTAGAGAGGTTGGAGATTTACGGTGTGACTGGCGCTTTGTGTAGAGCAAGGAGGGTAGCGAGTGCCGAGGCAATGAAAACACAATCCATGTTTCTCATATTTCTCTGTGCCACTAAAATAGGCTCACTGAGTTTAGTAGCTGTAGGCATATAGAGGTTACCAGTGGTTGCTGGCTGCACCAGACGATAGGGAAGACACGCCAAAATGTTTTCAAATTGGTACATAAGCGCTTTCCCATTGATGTAGCTAAAAATTCATTTACTTACCAAATCACACAAACGTGGAGTAGCATATTTCACCGAATAATTGAAAAGAAGTCAGTTAATATGTTTAAAAATTTACGAAGAGTATTTTTCGAGTGTAAATATGGCATAGTAAGTGGAAAAAATGAAAACGTTGTATATCGGACATAATGTAGAATTATAAGAAGAAATGATAAATAAGAAAGATTCCAAGGGTAGCTCTGTATAACATCTGTACGGATTAGATTTCCAATTTTATTTTGGCTTTTTTATCGCTAGCATGTGAAGCGCCTGCGAGAGCAAAGAGAGTTTATTCTTCCTCGTATGATTGAGCGTTTTTCACTCAGGTAGGAGATAATCAGCATATCTCGAGTGTACACAGGTAAATATGTGTTTGCCGTAGTTATAATAATAATAATAGAAAATAATGTAAAATATATTAATAAATGTTTATAATTGATATACAAGGAGGTAATTGTATATCAACGTCCTAGTAATAATGGTAGAGTTTCTATTCGGCCTATGTAATTGATAGGATATTTAAATTCATTCTGTCCTAATCGGGCTGATTTTGACTGGATACTAGACCTTGCTGGTCTTAGTTTAGTAGTTCTCTATATCTTTCTATCTATCTATCTCTTCATATACTTTAATCTAGGAATATAATAAAATCGAAACTTACATAAATATTGGTGGTAAGAAAAAGTTATATGGAAAAGATATATATATATATATATATATATATAGATATATATATATATTATCAATTATTTTCCATATTTCTCTTTCTTACTAACACAATTTATTTAAGTTGTTTTTTTTTTATTAAATTCCCCAGATTAAAGTTGATAAACTGGATCAGTGCATTGTTTGTGTCGTTTCCTCCTTGGGGCAGTGAACTATGTCCAACACTTTTCTTCATTCAATATCATTATTTACAATAAAGTACTTTGTTTTGAGATTTAAATGATGATAATGAATTTTATATCATTTTTATCCTAATTTAACTTTCCAGTAAAATTAACAATTTATCATTAATTAAATTTAACTTAGTATGGCTTTCGTCGCAATCCTCGAGAACTGGTATTTTCCTCCTTCCCCTATTTCCTTTATCATTCTCTCTGACATACCTATATTCTTTATTCACTCAAAACCCATCATTTATCCTGAATAATTCAGATACAGGAAATGTGGTGAGTCTGAAAGCATCCCCGTCCCGCGTAATAACTTTTCCGCCATTGCACTTGGTATTATGCAAGAGCAGGCAGCGGCTTTCAATTATGGATTTAGTCTGGATTTCCATACTAATTATAATTATTTGCCATTAAGACTAATTATCTCTAATAGATCAGCATTATCGGCTATGCAGATTACCCTCACGAACGTATCTATATGTGGCAGACATACGCTTTGTCCCGATTCAGTGAATTTCAGAACAGGTTTTTGTGAATGGAAAAAATCCGAGGAAATATACGGTAATGGCCAAAGGTTTTGAGACTAAGGTAGAAGTTTTGATAAGAAAATAAATATAACTAATTAGATTTTGCATTTTTTCACTGGGTTTGTATCATATGTTAAAAGAGAAATTTAGAAAAAAATCGAACCCAAAACAATTTATTTTATTAATATTGCAATTATTCGATGGACGCAGTCAATTTTTCCAATGATGTCCTTTATTCATCAAGGCTTGTTCAATTGATTTTGACATGCTGGATAACCAAATTTGTGATGATATTTTGCTTAATATTGTTTCGTATATGTTCAGTAGCCATCAGCAACCCCTTGCAATTTGAATTGATTCTCTTTATCAACCAGCAGTTTTATTATCGCCGTCAGATTCTCTCTTTGTTTCAAATATAGTTACTTTCTGTTCTAGGTTCTCAAAGGTTCGATGTTATTTCCAACCAAAAACTTTGTTATTGTTTGGTTTTTAGATAAGATTTGACACCATGAGGAAAAGTACTTCTAGGATCCTCAAATTTGTCCCGAACTTTTGGGAAAAGGTGTGTATTCATCACACTTTGGTACCATTTTGAGTTATGGCAGTATTCTTGGGCAAAATTGTTAGTGCTCCCTTTTCCTTAGATGTAAAGCAGCCCTTGGCATAGCAAATGTCCGGATGATTTACCTTGGGCACAACAAAAGACACCTGAAAGCACTTCCTTTTTTTCCTCCTAACGCGCAATCATCCGGAAGCTCCAAACTTGAGGAAAGGAGCTTCATAATAGAATATTACATTGCTGCTATCTTTCTCAATCCATTCTTTATATCTCAACAAAAGTGGAGCCCTACTTAAGGTTCTTCTAATCGATATGAGGTTTCATTTCAACCCTTCTCCACCTGAGCTGTTTTTCGAAAAGTCTCTGTCTTTCCACTCATGAGCAAAATTGCCTCAGGAAACAGACCCGATCCTTTTGCTCGGATCTTACAAGTAGGCTATCTTAGAATTCATCTGATACTCATAGATGTCAATAAGACTACTTAATAGAGGTTAACGTGTCTTTTTAAATTCATTAATAATCTTAATGATGGTGCTCCTTGGCGAAATATCATTAGCAACTATCACATTGGCAAAGAGCAGCAATTGATGACCAATTTTCTTTTAATTTCCTGTATTGAAAATATTAAAGTAATTATTTTTGAGCGATATCATTGGTTTTACACATATTTGCCATCATGTTACCATTTTGATCAAATTTCAAAACTTCAGACATTAAGACACATCTCTTACAGGAATAAGACCAACGCGTGATTTTGGATACAGTGAAGTAATGCAGATTTGTCTTATTAGTTTTGTAAGGCTGTTTTTTTAATAAACCTGAATAATTTAAAAATTAGAATAATTATCCTCATCACGTACATTTGAATCCTTTTGAGGGCACACCTAGAAATACTTGAAATATTGAAAATGCCTCTTAGGGTCATAAACTAGATGTATTTCTAAGACACTTTTACTCCTGAACATTTTTGGATTTGAGTCATTGATTGCCTGCAATGTTCTGTCAATGAAGTATCTCGTGCTGGCTACCCGCCCAGCTCACACGGAACCATGTTAGTCCCGTCTAGGCTAATTCGCCCGATATGAGGTATAAATAATTTAGAATGTAACTCTTTTTGTATTATGTTATAACTGGCTTCAATTCTCTTAATATTATATGTTATTTACCATCAATAAATTTCATGAATATTTCTTAAAAATTAATGCTTGTTTGAAATAAAACGCAAGGAAAATTTGAAGGCTTTACTTATAAAAAAGTATAAAAATACATAATTTTACATACCAACACATGGGAAACCAACCAGATGACATCAGTGGATGGGAAGGGGCTCAGGAAGACGCCGTGGAGGTCGACGGCTGCTGCTCAGCTTCGGTGGGAGGGGTGTGGAACGGCCTAAAGTAGTTTTCGGTGTCCAAGAGGCAGAGCGCGATCTGGCAGACATCGCACATCCACCTAGCGCGGTGTATTGTGGCCTTTGTGAAGCAGTACTTGCAGGTCTGCCGGTTATTGATAAAGATGGGCCAGTGTGGCTTTGAAGTGTCATAGCGCTGCTGTACACTGGGGAGTTGGGCCCTGTATCCCCGACGTGGAATGGACATTGGCTGGTCAGGTGTGCCCTCGTGATTCTGAACCCCATGGTCTTCTAGAAGCGGGCAAAGCGGATGATATTAAGCCTGAAGAACAGATGGGCATTGGATTATCTCCCATGGCCTGGCAGTCCCGCTTGTAGAAGATCTAGGCGATGCAGACACAGAGGTCTAGGGCATACCCTAAGAGCCTCATGTACCTCCTTCTGACTCTCATTGGGTTTTTTTAGACGTGGGTCGGCATGTCGAACTTGTCAATGCCCCCTAGCTTCCCGTTGTACTGCTTAATGACGTTGGGAAAGGGTACCACCACCTTCTTCTTGTTGTTGCGGTCGTATTTCTTCACATTACCAATGGGCTTGACACCGACGTCAGAAGACAGGAACGTGACGTTCTTGTTGTCCTTCCAGCTTAGGGCAAGGATCCCCTTGCTGGAACAGTAGTAGTATTAGCCTCGAGGAGTCATCTTCTTGTCCAGCTCCTTGGTAGACGTCAGAGAAGAACGCCCAACACGGTTGACCCTCACTTTCCCCACGTACCGGCAGCCAACTTTGTCCTTCAGATACTCCACGAGCTTGATGCTGGTGAAGTAGTTGTCGGCATATATAGCTGACTGACAAGGTCTCTTCAGGGTCTTGGCTAACACAAGGACAGTCTTGGTGGATACAAGCAGTTGTGACTCTTCCTATGAGAGCTTGGTGTGGTGGCTGGTGAAGTTAGTCTCTCCCTGGTACATGAGGATATCATGGATGAAGCCATCAATGCTTGCCCGGCAGAACAGCTTATACCCCCACTTTTATGGCTTTGCCTGGAGTACTATCTCAGGTTCCCCGCTCTGGTTTCCTTGTAGGATACCATGACTTCATTGATGGACTGCGTGGGGGTTTCTTTTACCTGCAGGAACTGCCAGGTCAGGAAAGCAAAGATAGGACGTATTTTGAAGAAGCGGTCAGTGGTTTTTAGGGAGGTTCTCATTGTTGTTAAAGTGTAGAAGGGATCTGATCAGCCTGACCCGCTTAAAAGACATTACTTCATCCACCTGCACCACCCTCATGTATGTTCCCCAGTAGTCATCAATTTAAGGCAAGATGCAGACCCTCATGTACAGCATGATTTCGATGAACACCATAGGTTCGTGCTTGTCTATCTGGAAGGCGGTGTTGACGTTTTTCTGTCGGGCATAGAGGTTTGTTCGGTATACAATATCTTCTAGGAGGGCCGTGGTAAACATATCCTGGAAGTAATCGAAGGGTCACCTAAGAGCATGAAGGGCAAGGTTGGTAAATTCAGGCAGTGGAGGGTAGCTAATGTCCTCTTTCTTCCATGTCCTTTGTGGCACATCTTTCTGGGCTTTCCTCTCTTCTTGGGAGCCGGTCCAGTTGCTTCCTCTTTATTCTTACTATCAATGGTATCCTCCTTTGACATTAGCTGTGGCCTCACCCTGGTGACAACGCCTGTGGACAACAAAGATGGGGCCTTTTACATCACATGACTAGACTTGTCCCTTTAAAAATGGCAGCAAAACAATCACTGCAGCCATTTAAAGGCCACTCATTCAAATGACTCACAGCAAAACATGAGACTGTTTGGGCTTTCTCTTCAAGTCTGTGGCTCACAAATTAAATGGCAATGACATCACAGCACTTGACCTTCTAAACATGGCCTTAAAACAAACACTCCTGCTCTTTAAAACATTAGTTTTATTGCTTACCTGAGATTGTGGGAGTGGGATCATCGGGGAGGTTGAGGAGAAAGTCAGAGTCCCGGGTTTCGTAATCAAATCAAAGACCTCATCCAGGGCGTCATCCTCCACTTCCATGTCGCTGTCGAAACAGGTGAGGGAAATCAGGAAGTGGGTGTGGGTGTTCTCTTCCCTCTAAGCCTGCTGCCTAGTCCACTTGGTCCCAGAGTAGAATGCCGAAGGCTGAAATGAGGAAGCATGGCATTAGTTAGGGCCATATTTATCTAAAAACACAATAATAATGCACCATAACTTTCATTGAAATTAAATATAATGCATGTAATCACTGAAAACACCAGTATTTTCAGGCCATATGCCACATGGGTCTCACATACAAACAAGATTAATGTTCCACATCACCATAAGTTCGTTTCACCATAAACAAATCACCATATATTTCGTTAAATAAGATGCCTATAGCGGGTAGAAAGTCCCGTGTGGGACTAATATGATTCCCAGTAGAGCGGGCACAGTATCCCCTACGGGAATGATGTGGTTCCCGGTGAACCGGGCAAAAGTTTTGCGCAGGACACCTTTTTAATTCACCATCATTTTTCACAAATTTATTTTCACATTTTACAATTCACACCCATATCACATTGGAATACAGTTATCTGGCTATGTGCTATTAGATTTCTATGCACCTACCTCCAATATGGCGGGCGTGTGTGTCGGAGTAACTCGAGGGAGTTCTGGCTAGTACGGCGTCTAAACAGCTCTGATTGATGCAGAACAATAACCAAGGAGTTCCCTCATTGGCTGAAATAAATACAAGCCGTCTACGCCATCAAAGTATTGCACCACGTTTCGTCAAGAACTTGGTATTAAGTATCCCACGTGGGCTATCTGCCCGCTAAAGGGTTGAATACGAATGAAAAAATATATTAGTTACAAACATTTAGCCAGGACTCTCTCTACACATGCAACCAACCGTACTTACTGGAATAGAAGGCCTATTCAAAAATAAAATTAGTTACTAATGTCATGTTTTTGCTTTTTTGTATCTAACTCTTTCAGTTTCTTTCTTGCATATTTCATCATTTGGCTATAGAAATTTGGTGAGTGCAATGATATAATAAAATCAAAAACGGTATTATCAAGTATAGTTGATATGAACTTTGCCGTAAATGAAGTAGGATAGTACATTGGAAAAGTGAATGAAGGAAAAACATTCAGAAAGAATGTGTACAAGCGAAAAATGCTAAAACATTAACGTTTTCAGGAAGTATTAATGTAATGTAAAATTTCCAGTTGTCGAGCTTTTAATATATCCGTGCACCGACTCTTAAATCCATAACAAATATATTAAAATCCTTAACTTGAGAACTAGGAGATGAAAGTTATAAAAAACATAATCTTTATTAATTCACATTCATCCATATATCAGAGATCTTTCATTTATTATTATCACTTTACCTTTAGATTTATTATGACTACTTTCTTCATTAAGTTTATTATCGTCAAAATAAAGCCATATTTAATAGGAAAAGAAAGCATCCAAACGAGACCTTTTAGACCACGTGAGCGCAGCCATCTAGAAATAAAGTTTAAACCTTGATAACACCTATGTATTGTAGCTATAGTCTTAAATCCGAACCTTGACCGGACTTTCTTCTCCCTATGTCTAATATGTTCATTGGGAACTCACAAGATGTCTACTCCAAAAGATCTTTCTGCCATATTAATCATTTGTGTTTCAACGGGGAAGGGTCATTAGACACTCCATAACAGAGAATGCAACGATCGTAAAGAACGAACAAAGGTTGTATGGCAAACTGAAGAAAGGGATTTAGAAGATTTAAAAAGAAAAGTACTGTAAATAATGAAAAGAATCATTGAGAGGAAGATCAACAGGATGAAAAGCAACAATGGCGTTAGGTTCAAATTATCAAAAGTGCGAGAGAATGGAGTAGGTGGAAAGCCCTAGAAAGCAAACTCCATCAATAAACTAACCAAACTTTAAAGCTTTAATGGAAAGTCCAAGATTAGAGACCTTTAACTCTAAAACTATTAGGTCGACAACTCTTGTTACACTCTTATCTACATGTGGACCACAAAAGAAAATCATGTTTTTTTATTAATTTCTCTTCATGCTACGCCAGAAAATGCGGGAGCAAACTTATAGGTTAGGAATTTATGGTTCATTAAGCTGGAATATAATGAAATTAAAATCAAATGGCACTCTCTCGAATAGATCTTCTCAACGCAAATTTTTTGGAAAACTTTTTACTACCAACCTGGCTCCGTATGTTGGAGGTGAAGAGTTAAATACTGTGATAAAAAGGGCAGAAGGATATACAAACCACATTTGTAAACATGATTTGTAGGGGACTAGTCGCTGGCCTCATTGTATTTTGCTATTTCATGCTACCTTTCTTGATCGATTAGTGCAGATTTGTTTATGTATTTCGTATTGGGTAATATTTAAGTTTTTCAAAAAGTCATGTTAAATTTTAAACTTGTTATCTGAGGTGCCTTTCATTTCTCGGTGAGTAAATATTCTACGTAAGAATGATTTTATTACTGCTGTGATTTTAAGCTAGGGCCAAGGTCCCGAACTTTTTGATTGTTGATTTATTAGCCATCTCAAACAGTAGTCTAGAGTATATATAACTCAGACCTTTTAGTAATTTAAGCACTTCAATCACAACCACATAATTGAGAACTACGTCGGTATCATTAGGTTCATCCAAGTAGAGAGTGCAAGATTTACCTTCTTTGTCAAAGAGGCAGGATGATATCTTTCGAGATTAACGTAAAATTTGGATTAATCTATCCCAGGATCCTGTTCTTTTTTAACCTTCATATACGCGTCCACGCATATGATTTACCAAGAGTATAACTTGCATATACATATGTTAAATTTCATCTGCTCAATTGAGTATTATATTAGGTCTCTTTGTTGGTTCACATTATCGCATCTAAAATCAACTTTGTTTCATAGCTATTTTATATTTACGAAATGGAAGATTTTGGTAATTAAACCATCATCAAAATCATTTATGTATATCCCAAACAAACTTGAGTCAAGAACAGATCATTGAAGTGTTCCACTACTAACTGGCTTCGGTGGAACTTTGCCCAGTTTAGGACGTCTTGGTCTGAATGGTGTTTGGCCCAATTTTCTATCGAATTAAGACTTTTCTGACCTAGTCTGTGCCATTTAAATTTCATAACAGTTTATTATTGGAAAGAGCATTAAAAGATTTTTGATAATCTAAGTGAATATTACCTAGTGTTTACGCATATTGTGGACAAACTCACTTTAAGAAAAAAAAACCCGAATGCCAAGGACGAAATGCAGTAATCTATGCGTACATACTTCTTAGTTCAAGCTATTACCAATAAGCTTAGTTAATATAATCGGGAGAGTGTTAATAGCCTGGTAAGAAAAACATTGAAGATAGATTGTCGTGCAGGAGAATGTACAGTAAAGAATCAACTTTGGAAGAATCGCGAAAGGTTATTTCCTCTGATAAAGCCCCCTTTCATTCTATGAGACATCTGTAAGATCCGACAGTCCAGAGAAGAAAAAGAGTAATCTACCAAAAGTTCTGCATCTGCCAACAGTAAGCATCCTAACACCATTCATTGGTGGGGATGTTTATCTTAAAAAAGATAAGTGCCCTCTGATATTTCCTCCCGAAAATTCCGTAATGAACAAAGAATGGTACAGAAATGGTATTCAAGAACACGTAACAACTATTCAATACCAATTCAGTGACGAACCATGTGCATTTCGACATAAAGGAATACCAGATCATAGACGTGAACTGGTAGCAAAGTACCATGATCAAGAGTACATTGGAATATTGGGTACATTGCCTTATAACTATGCAGATTCTTAAGAGGTAGATGGACAAGCAGAAGTTGACAAATCTAAAAAACTGTTAGCGTTATCATGATAGGAGTAGAACAACTCAATTAAAACACTGTATAACACGATTTTTGTCTAAGGGTAACAACTGTTATTTTCTATTCGCTTCTGTCCAGAACATAATGAAAAACACTGTTATTCATTTCAAACTTTGTATTTGAGTCCAGGATAAAGATATTTTTATGTAGTTTACCTATTTCCTCTGGAAGGAATTGGTGAATTTCAATTTTCCTTTGCATAAAGTAGTAACAAAACGACATGATACAAAAAAGCATTTATTAATTGTAGAGTTACATAAGTTAGACAATTAAACTATTACAAATGAGTAGTTTTCCGTGATTTACGCTTATACTGTAAATGTTTTTCACGAATCAGCCCGCGAATATAGTGCCCAATCAGATGTTCATTCTACGATCCTTATAGCAGCGTTCAAAGTCTAGTAAATCCTGTGTAAGCGCTCTCCATGCTCCTCAGAGTACGTTTCCATGTTCTCCTTAAATTTATCAAGATAAGTGTCAAAAATATAGACTTTCAATGACGTAATGCAACCCATCTTGCCGTAGTTTTTCACAAAGTTCTCAACAAGATCTACATAGTTTTGGCTCTCTCACGACACTTTTTCTGTCCAAGTCAGCTTATTGGGAAACTCCTTGCACTCCATGATCTTTTTTTTTGTGGTCCGACGAAGACCACGGCTTTCACATCTGCCGCAAGTAGCTCAGGAGAGAAATCTTGGAGATACTTGAAAACTGCAAACTCCATATCTAGAGCTCTATCAAATCGTTTCATAAGGCCCACAATTAAGTGCCAAGGAGGTAAAAGTACTTTTCATAGGTCCAACAAAGGCTCCCATTTGAGGTTGTTTCTCCTCACACTAAACTTGGTCCGTTGTGGCCAATCCAGCTGATGTTAGTGTGATACGGTGTTCCTGATGTCGTAAAGGCAAGGATAACAAGGAAACTTAGTAAAACCGCCTTGGAGACTTAAGAAGAAGGCGACCAGTTTGAAATCTCCGATACCCTTCTAATCATACTTTCCATATTTCAATGCACCTAGCAAGATCTTGACACTGTTATATTCGTCTTTGAGCTGGAACGAGTGAGCAAGTGAAAGAGATGTATACATGTTCCCGTTTTGAAGCAAAACTTCTCTGAGGCTTCTGGACGAGCTGTCAATGAAAAAGTGCCACTCGTTTTGGTTATAGGCGAATCCATTTGCCTTAAACAGACAGGTCACATTGTGACAAAACAAAACTCATCTTGACGTGTTATAAAAGCTTGAAAAACACTGCTGACGCTTTCTCTGACTTAAATTTGCGCATTGTTATCTAACAAATCCCACTGCTTGAATCTCGAAGTTTAAAGCTCGGTTTGGACTTAGTGTGTATAAGATCTCTGACAAGGTCGTTGAGATCTTTTTGGTTGTGGTAGTATGGGTTTCTCTCCTCAGTTGCATCTCAGTTCAGTGTAATATATTCCGCAATCCCTCTCTAGAGAGTAATCTAAGGCAATGAAGTTTATAAATCACAAAATTTGTTTCGCTGGGAAAATCTTTAGGCAGGACTGTACAAACCTATTGTGAAATGAATAATTTAACTCCAGTGCACTCAGTAAATTACAAATAATAGAAAATGCACAACCTTTAGGTGTATAAATTTAATCATATTTTTGTCAGCTGTTCTAAATTTACATAGCTTATGCTCACTTGAATGTAGTTTCTCGGCTACATGAGTGTTTTCCATCATATATTCTTGTGTAAAAAGAACTATTTAAATTTATTATGATTTGGTCTCGCGTGGTACTTCACACTGTAGAAAAGGAAAGTTCTTCTCTTTCAAGTTCATTAGCCTTTCTACCTATTTACTGATATATTTGCTGTCAAGTTTAAAACTAAATTCTCTGCATATAACCATATTACCTATTCTAATAATAGAAGGGAGTCAGTCAAAAAGTATATTTATTATCCATTTAGAATTTAGCCGGTAGCTAGTAAAGTGTTTCCATTTATTTAAATGTTGGCAAGAGTGCATTCTGCCACTACTTTCGTGCCTAGGTTTTGTTCATATCAACCAATACTACTTCAATCTAAAGTAACACCACATTTAATTACGTACTCCTTGAAGAAATAGTCATAGAAATGGAACTGGTACCGCGACTAGAGGAAGCCAAGGATTGCTAATAACAGTTAGAACGAAAAACTTGAGATTCACGACAGATTCAATTAGGCAGTCAAAGTTCAAGCTTAGCTGAAGCCTTTTCTTAATAGAGAAATTGTGCGATGCATAATGGTGGTGATTGCGGGGGCTCTCAGTCGTTTTGGAGCACATGCATGCAGGAGAGAGGTTTGATTCTCTCAGAGAGGTGAACCGAACGGAATTGTGGTGAAATTTGGATTTAGCTGGATTGGAATGGTACAATTAAAGTCTGTTAGAATTAGAACTGAGCCTGACCGTCGAGCATCTATGCGACTTGTGTTTGTGGTAAGATAATTTTATGCAGCAGTAACGTTTCTCT
This sequence comes from Ceratothoa steindachneri, assembly GCA_963969495.1. Taxonomy (NCBI): domain Eukaryota; kingdom Metazoa; phylum Arthropoda; class Malacostraca; order Isopoda; family Cymothoidae; genus Ceratothoa; species Ceratothoa steindachneri. The sequence goes on from OZ018328.1 coordinate 15,452,421, forward strand.
TAGCCATAGCCAGCGATGCACACATACTCGGAGTATTATTGTGCGCAGAAGCACTCTAATGAAATGAGAGTGATTCTCATTTTGGCTTCAGTGCAGTAAATGGTTGAAACTACCATTACTTTGTTTCTTAAAGTGAAGTAAAATTGATTAAATTTTCAAGTGTGGTTGCTTCAAGAATGACGAGTGGTAGGATGAAGATAGATGAGAGCTTGAGGATTATTTGATAACCGTCAAAAAAAACTACACAACTATGACTGTGGATTATAGAGATTAAGAGACCATATGAAGTTAGGCAGATTTTATAATATTTTCATTATTAAATTAAATGTGATTGAGTCACAGTCGAACTGAGATAAAGAGAGAGAAGAGTGTGCAAAAGATTAATCAATAGCCTATACGAGGCAGCTCTTATTTCCATCACCAAATACATTCATACTTTGTATCCTCATCCCTAAGCCTATTCAGTCTATTCTTAAAAATCCCCAGGGACGAGACTACTATCACATAAATATTGGACTTTTTTCATCCATCTTCTAATAGATTAGTTAACCCATTTCTACAAATCTCTTTCCTACACCAAATTTGTTCAGCTTAAACCCATTGCTACGTCTGATATCCTGTTAACTAAAAAGAACTTTACCTATGTTTTCCGTATTATAGCCTAATTCCTAGTTTCGCTTGTATATCCTTATTCCTACTTGAAGACCTCAATAAAATTCCCCAAACTCTTCTCCTATCCAACCTACGTAGATTTAGTCTTCTAAGCCTTTCGCTATAAGCTAAGCTCTTAACCAAGAATCATTTTAGTCTCCATTTTTTCACACACTCAAGCAAAACAATATTCATCCTAATCCTATAATACAGTGACTGAAATTGCACTGCATAATGAAGAGGAAAGCCAAATAATGGAAGCCATAATTGCAGTTTAAAATAAGCACAACTATTTCTCCCACTACTCACAATAAACAGTAATCCACTATTAGGATACATATTCCTACCACTTAAACACTGCTTTCCTGGACGGAGGTGGAAAGTTACAAGGAGACCTAAATAAGTCTTTTTTCGCATTCTGATAATCCTCTAGCTCTCATTCAATTTATAATTATTCAGCGAATTATATCTACCTATACTATGTAGGCTACACTTGTTTATGTTTGTAGAAGGACACAATTTTTTACTCCTACTTCGCAATGCTTATCACGTTGCAGGAAGCCACGTAGGGTAGACAGACCGCACGTGTTCGAGAGTCACATGATAAAGCAAGATCAAATTCGCCCCCCTCTCCATCGTACCCCCCCCCCCCCCCCAGCGTGTGTGGAGGACATCTCCGCGAGGTCGGAAATTCCGGCAGTTTCTTCCACGAAAATAGAGAAAGATGGTAAAAGAACTGTTTGTCCCGACAATTGGCGCCTAGAACTATTCCTGGGGAATTCTACATCTCCCGCTTATGGAGACTGCCTATTTATGCCTTTTTCCCTCCTGGAAAGAGTAGAATAGACAAAGCTCGCTCGCAGAAGACATCACTCGTTCCAAGTCGGTGTGTACCCAGTATAAGTCTGGACACTCTCTGCCTGGTAAGGTATCCATGGTCAAACGGAAGCCGCTGTCCCCGCCGTCTTTTGAAGCAGCTACACCGGATTACTCCTTCGAGTCTTCGAAGCACACAGCCCCGTGGAACTTACTCTGAGGTAGCCATAACTCTCCCGAGAATCACCAAAAGATTCATCTTTCTCCCCCTTTCGAGCACCAGTTAAGGTTATAATTTACTCCTTCACAGCCCCAGAAGTAAGGTGCCGACCATACCCTTCCTTCCTACTCTTCTCCTGACAAGCATCCCTCCTTTGAAGACGCCGAGAAGATCGTCTCGCCGAGCCCCTACTTTTCCCTCAAGTATCCTGTGAAGACGCCGTTGCGCCCCGACCCTAAGCATCTTTCCTTTTTTTATCTCGGTGAGCCCATTTGGATCTAAGCAGGTAGCTCTAAACTATTTAATTGAATTTATATTTTCCCACCAGTAACGCTAAATCATTAACCAATCATTAATTTCCCTTTATATCGTTTTGATTTATTTTAATTTGTAAATAAATTTTATATTTTCTTATGTTTATCAATAATTAATCTTAATTTCGCTCTCTGCCTCGTTATTTAAATCTTGCTAACTTCGAACTCGACCTGATTAGTTAAGTAAATTGACCACAGGTCTCAACCTGACCTTTATAATCTACGCAGCAACGTAGCGTTGTCTTTGGATGGTTCTCTTTAATAACTTGAGTTCTTCCCCTTAATAGTAACAATGGCCTTTTCTCAGACCATTGGTATATATTAATCTATTCGCCTCGCAATCACTCCGCATCGGAGTCAGATCTTATAATCCCACACACAATTTAGTGTCATCAGTAAACATACTCAGGTCGCTACTTATAGCTATGTCGGAATCCTTAATATAAATCAATAACAACAACAGGGCCTAAGCAGATCACTGAGCAACACCACTTGTAACATTCACCCATTCAGATTTAATCCTATATATAGTAAATCTTTATTGTCGGCAACTAAGCCATAACTGAATCTACCTAAAAATCCTACCAGTGATCACTTCCACTTTAAAAATATTTAAAAGTCGTAAGTGCAGCAACCTGTCGAAAGCCTTATTAAAATCGAAATGAACAATATCGCAATTCTCATCTCTATCAGCAGCATCTTACAACTTTTTATGAAAGGGCAGTAAATAGATCAAACGGGATTTTCTTCATTAAAGCCCGTTTATGTTTATCTGAATAATCCTTAATAGTTTTCGCTATGACAGAATCCATCATTTTCTTTGCCACTGATGTCAAACTTACTGGCTGAAAATTATAATTAATCATTTGATCAAGCTTATAAAATATAGGTATAATCTTAGCTTTCTTCTACACAAGTCTCTAAAGATTATATAGATGTATGTATACCTGAGGCAAACTTAGCACATCTTTACATGCCTTCAAAATCCTAGACAAAATCTCGCCAGAGCAGAGTGGTTTACTTGATTTAATTCCTTAGATTTCTTTTCTTGACTATTTGATTAGTAATTAAAATATCTTCTGATTTCTCCTTCCCATTTCCCAAAAGACTAAGCTCCACTCATTTAATATTAGATTATCTTCAAACGAAAATACTTAATTACTTAATTACTGACCTTCTATATTTTTTCTTTAGTCTATTTTTATTTCTATTCTTATTACTGTATAATTGAAAGAAGCCTTTGGGATCTTTTTTTGCCTCATTTGGTATAAAAACTTCATAATTTATTTTTAGTACTCAAATTAACATTTTAGTGCTCCGCGTTAGCTCATTTTATCTATGCCTTAAACCAGCTACACTGGTTTTATTTCCCTATACATGTACTGCTTAAAGCCGATATAATATTTAATTTTATCAGACATCCATTTAGGCTAAACAGCTTTGGTTCTAATTTCCATAAACGGAATATTCATATTACCCGGCATTTAACTATTAACCATTATTTCATATTACTGATCAAAAAAATTCGTCTCCTTCTGCCAGTTAACTTCCCCCGCCCTCTAACTGCTTCCATTGATATCACATTTGCTGACCTATCCTCTTTCCTGAGTCCTCAAACACGTCTCTTTATGCCTTCTGAGATCACAGTAATCTAGTATCTATACTCTGTGATTTTATTCTCATTTATTCTACTGAGATCTCCGTGCCATATTAGGTTAAATCTAATTTTGCAATGGTTGTTATTTCCTAAATTCCCTTAATCTTTTTATGACTAATACCCTCGTCCCTCATCCTTAGAACAAAAAAAATATTTAATCAAACCCTAGTGATTTGTTTATAAGCTTTTAGAAAATTATCCTGCATCATATTAAAAATTTTCTCAGCTTCTGCTCACCTATAAGTTTCCCATCTGAAGTTTTGTAATTAAAATCACCCATTATAATTTATGTGCATTTTCTATCTTCTGCCACAAAAGACACAAAGATTCCTTCCATAAATTTGGTAGTATTAAGGCAATATTAAGGGGCATAGTGCACTCCCTAATAGGCATAAATGTTATTTATATATCTCTAAAATCTCTCTAGTTCCTGTTTAGACAAGGAGATTCGTTCTTTTTCACAAATAAATTGTCTCTTTTTATCTTGAGTTAGATTAGGCAACGATACTAAAGGTATTGGTTTCGCTTCTTTACCCTATTGCTGTTTTTGAGAATTTGTTTAAATGTTTTACGATCATTTCATCACTTTATAATCATAATAAATATCCGGGGCATCAAGCTTGCTATATTACGAGTTGTAGCTTTATGCCGCCTTTCCATGTCTGAAAATTCATTACTATTTAATGTTCTAAGCGGGAGCAAAAAATATTATAATTACAAAGGTTAGTGTTCAAATGAGAGGAGAGCTCTCTGTATATCTTTATAAATATTTATATTGAATTGAAGTATATAATGATCGTTGTTCTTTCTCAACTCTTCCGCTATAGTGTATTCCCTCAATTACTTTCTCATCATTTTTCCAAATTAAGTAAAGGATTTTCTTTTTGTCTCTCTATTTATGTATGTTTTAATGCAGAAATTGATGGTTTATAAAATTTCCAAGTCGATTTTTTGCATCGTCTACCCTTTCATTTTAAAAATCTTCGTTTGAAAGATTGAGGTCACCATATATAACCGTTACGTGCTGAATGATTAATGTCAAAGCATTTCAAAATTAATAATATCCTAGTCTTCCATTTATCTTGGTTTCCTATAGAATAGAGACTATGACAAAATTGATTTTATTACTTTTTATCAAAAACTAAACAGAATGGGAAGAGAATATTCGGTTACATCTTTAAATTCTTATTTATTGAATCGAATTATTTTATGATCGTCTTCAGGTGGTTCGTTGACGTATATTTTTCCAACTATTTTATCTTCATTTTTTTCACAAGTCAGTTTAGAATAATCTTTTCACGTTTCGCTCATTTACCTTTTGGCGCTGAAAATTAAAAAATTTCCCTGTACATTTCTGAATTTATATAGTTTCCATGATAATTTCGCTGTTTCGAAACGCACTCTCTTATCAATTCTCGTCTCGGATGCAGTTTGACGGAAATTTCATCCAAGAATTATTTCAAATTCTTCCCACTATATGTGAGCCTACTTTGTTAAGATGCAGCTAGCATTTATAGAATGCTACTTAAACTAAATCTTTACTGCGTCATAATATGTAGCACACCATGTATTATTGGTGATGTAAAAAAGTTGTTTGTTTGTCATGATGTTCTTTTTCACGTGAAAGGCAATGTATTTTCTTTATGTCAAAAAAGTTAACCTACTGATACAAAAAGGTTCAGTGTTTGTATTTTACACTGCAATTGATGCACAATGGCTGTAAAAATTAGAAACCTGGGAACATTAGGATTTGCCTATAAAATAAGGAGGCTTTTACTTTTTTATTTCAGACCAATACCACAGGATGCCATGAATCTTTAGAAATGTTAACTTTATATTAGAAGAAACAATCATTTTTGTGTTCTTTATTTGTGTAGAAGTTGGAGAGAGATGTAGAATGGCCCACAAAGAAATCGAATTATTTGTGAAATCGTATCCCTAAAATTGAGTAAAGTTTGTAGAGAAAATGAGTACATATATCATCACAACAAAATGAAGGACAAACAAAGAAATCATTTCAACTAGAAAATTTTTGGAAAAGTGCAGCGTATGGAGTAGAAATGAAAGATCTTATTGAGATTAAGTGATATGGAGCGTATGTATGATGATGACTCAAGGGGCTTATTTGTCTCCAACCTCTATTAATTTCACAATAATTTCACAAATAAGCGGTCTACGCATATTTAAAATTCTAGTTGAAGTATTTTTGTAAAGTATTTAGAATAAGCACAGCTCGATTCGAATACTATAATTGTAAAAGATTTCGTTTCTTATATAAAAACCAGTGGAAAGAAGTTAGCTAAATATATCGTTACTAAAGAAAAATACAACCAATTAAGAATTGATGGAAAAAGCAATGCTTTTATGATATATATGATGTATTTTGTGATTTCTAACAATAATATGGTAGATCCAAATATTCTGAAATCTAGGTTAATCGAATTATAATTCCATTTCAATTTGAATGTATCGTTTAGTCAAATAAACTCTGCGTCAAACCTATATCAAAATTGATATAACTGGTTGCTGATTGTTCTCTATGGCAGAAATTCGCTTTGCTTATATTTACGCACATTTCTCGGGAATTTCCGAAACCTTATTTTAGCTCATTCCGTTTGTGCGTCGATTGCTTTTCTAAGACTTGCAAATAAATTTGAGACTTTAATTTACGTTTTAAATGATGGCATAATGAAAGAAGCCACTAAATCAAACTTGTATTCAATGTAAACATTTAAAGAAGTTTGAGAGAGATGTAGAATGGCCTACAAAGAAATCGAATTATTTGTGAAATCGTATCCCCGAAATTGAGTAAAGTTTGTAGAGAAAATGAGTACATATATCATCACAATAAAATGAAGGAAAAACAAAGAAATCATTTCAACTAGAAAATTCTTGGAAAAGTGCAGCGTATGGAGTAGAAATGGAAGATCTTATTGAGATTAAGTGATATGGAGCGTATGTATGATGATGACTCAAGGCGCTTATTTGTCTCCCACCTCTATTAATTTCACAGAACGGGCTTGTATCTTTGCGGGGTACACAACTTTCAATCAATTCTTCCTGTATCTGGTGACGGTAGTGTTGTGCACTGGGATATCATGAAAGTGGAGATGCAATGAGAATGCTTTATTTAAAGTTATTTAGGGAAGTTAATCCAAAAATGAACGAGCGACGAAAAACAGGACGAGAAACAACAAAATGGAATTAATCTTGGATATCTTTTATGATTTTCCTGTATTATGGTTATCTCGATCCAAACTCATGATTAAACTTCAGAGATGTGTATATGTTTATGTTTTTTTTCGAATAAATTTTTGGCATGTTGCAAATATAGGCTAAACTTTATCGAGTTATCGATGACAGTGGCTGTAGTTTGTTTTGTTGTTCAAGGCGACGTCATGTTTAATTGGTGTGGTTTTAGATACGATAGGAATACATATAAAGACAAAAGCATATTTCTCGTAACGATCTAAAAAAGATTAATAAAATAAGAGATGAGTTAAGTTGTTTTCTCCTTCGTGAGAAAAAATATCTATTAAGTTATATGTAAGGGAACTAAACGAAAATTACCCTAGGACGGAATTTTTAGTCAAGTGAAATAAAATTTTGTTACATGTGAGCTTCCTCCTGGCAGTCATTGTAATATGCAAGGTGCACGTACTTCTTTTTTACCTAACACTTACACCGTCCCTCATGCAAATATGTGAATAGATAAGAAGATTTTTTTGGCTTTATTTGGGGGTATTTTTTATTGAATGAATTCATTATTTTAAATCAAATGATAACTAATACCATACACGCTATCCATGCGGGAGACATCTTTAACTGCCTTAGTTTCAGTGATGGTTGGTATCAGGATACATGTATCGGCAATACATATAGATCGATTCATTTGAAATCGTGTTAGCAAACTAATAATGTAGCAGGCATCGTAATTTCTTAGGGTGTATTTTCCTAAATGTTTCAGAAAATAATCGATACCTGATATATTAAAATTTCTCGTAGATATCATATATTGATGATATATAGAAGTTTCAGGCAACTTCAAGCTCGCGGGCCAGATCCGGCCCACGAAGGCATAGCGTCTGGCCCGCGACCTTGCTCGGCATTAATATTTCCATCCAGCCCGCGAAATCCGCCCCTCCAAAGTCCTGCCATAAAGCATCTGTCTCAGTAGACTGGTAGAGAAAGAGGGGAATAAGGCTTACTTAGGTCTGGCAGTGGAAGTGAGCAAAAAATGAGACAAAAATGCATTTTCCTCACAAATACGAAAAATTCCATAGAGACCAAAGTAGAAGAGGCAATTCGAAAAAAAAAATGCCCATGACAATTTCCATTTTGATGAATCTTTACTGAGGTATGGGTGCGAAAACGTGCACGACTCACTCAAGAACCGCGGCTACAGGGGCAGATAATGTTCGGCAATTCTGCCCTTTACTCAGCAATCCTCCCAGCCGCCAGCAGCTAGTGTCATTTGGACTTTTGATTTGAAGCTAGATACGATTTGTGGTCCGTACAGCTTGGAAAATATACTGACAGTAGTAAGGGAAAATGATTAGAAAAATTCCAATTCATTATTATCTTTTTATGTTATTATGTTCGTTTCTTTTCCTTTCAAAGCACCATGTCTGTGAAGAAGAGGAAAGTGTACCTTGAGCGTAGGGCTTTCAGCCCTGAGTGGGAGAAGTACTTCTTCATAGAGCGCTTTGGACTGGCCCATTGCCGCATATGCTTCGAGACTGTGGCTATCTTGAAATAGCACAACTTGCGTCGCCACCGTGAGACAGACACCGATTATCAAACGTTGTCTCGATGTCTGCTGCTGAGAGGAAGCACACGATCGTTAGACTGTTAAGCAGCCTGCAGAACACAACTTTGCACTTCCGCAAGCAGACTTTTGAAGCTGACAAGGTGACGCGTGCTAGTAATGAGATCTCTTGCCTCCTTGCCTGCCGAATGAAGCTATTCGGGGATGGAGACTTCATCAAGGACTGCTTTGTTGCAGTAGTGGACTCTGTCTGTCCAGAGCAGCGTTCTGCCTTTAAGAGCGTAAGCCTTTCATCCTGCACCGTTCGTCTTTGCGTCGAGGAGATGTCGGACAACGTGCAGGACTCACTAAAAAACCCGGAACTCAACTCTCGTTGCCTACTTTCTTGCTCTTAATGAGAGCAGCCACACGAAGGACACGGCCTAGATGGCTCTTTTCATCCGTGGGTCACCGTAGACGTCCAGTTGTGTGAGGAATTCCTCCAGCTTGTTCTGCTGCGCGGCACCACTACTGGGTAAGACATCTTCTAAGCTGTGCTTCAGTGTGTAGAGCAGCACTCCCTGGACCTCTCCCGTCTTGTGTGTTTGACGATCAACGGTGCCTCGTCGATGATTGGAGATAAAAAGGGCGACGCTTTGCTGCCTGTTCGGCACTCAGCCTATCCATAAAGTGCTCTGTATCATTCACCAGGAGCCCCTGTGCGGCCAGTCTGCCAACTTCGTTGATGGCATGTCTGTCGTGGTCAAGTCAATAACCCCATCCTCTCCCGCAGCCTTAATCTCTCCCAGTTCCAGGTACTGATGGATAAGGTGACCATGCAATACAACGATCTGCTCTACTTCTGTAAGCTCCACTGGCTGAGTCGTGGGGCCATGGTGTCCCAACTGTGCAACCTGCAGCAAGAGATCGCCACCTTCCTCCGTCAGAAAAACCTGTCCCACGCGGATCACTTCCCTAACTGGCGATGGCTAGGTCGCTTGGCCCTACTAACAGACATTACTACGCACCTGAACGTCCTCAACGTAAAGCTGCAAGGGTAATACATTCTTGTGACAGAGATGCACGCACACATCACCGCCTTTGAGGTTAAGCTGTACTTATGTGAGGCTCAGTTGGCTATTGGTCAGTTTGTGCATTTTCTTCGCCTTGCTGCTTGTGCCCCTAACTATGTGGACCTGGACACTTGCGTTAGTGTTGTCGTCTCTTTGCAGGAGGAATTTGCCTCCCGTTTTGCAGGAATCAAGCCGCTTGCTGCAGATTTCAAGCTTTTCACCGCCCATTTTGACTTCCCTGTGGACGACGCCCCTGCCACTTGCATATGAAGTTGGTAGAGCTACAGTGCAATGATGAACTGAAGGCAAAATTCCGCACCTCATATCGCTGTTCTTCTTCCGCGACCTAGTCCTGCCTTTTAGCAAGTTTCCAAAATACATTGCACATATTGAACGCATTGGGGCTATTTTTGGCAGCACATACTCTTAGGAACAGTTCCTCTTCCAAAATGAAGTACACAAAGTCTCACCTTCGCTCCCAACTCTCGGACCGCCACTTCAGTGACATTGTTCGTTTGTCTACCTCAACCATCAAGCCGAACTTTGAAACATTTCTTCATGGAAAGCAGCACCAGCCACCACACCGATTTGTTTTGTTTCTCAATAAAATTCTTGTATAATGCATTCTACTATATATATGGTCACTTTGGGGATCTTGGTTGTCACTCCGGCCCTCGGCTTACTCCCAAAAGTTGCATCTGGCCCTCACTCAGAAAAGCTTACCCACCCCTGGTTTTTTGTTCCACTTACAAATTGCCTCACCTGAAATGGGATTTTTTTTTTTTTTAATTAAGGGGCTATCTGGCGACTGCCGACTAAGGCATAAATTGCCGTAAACAAACAGCCTAGTTCTAGGCTACTTTAAAAAATTGAACAGGAAACAATAAAAAGAAATAACAATAACAATAACTAAGCAATAACAAAAACAATAACAAAAACAACAACAATTAAACCGGGTTAAATGAAAGGGAGAAGACCGGCCTCCCCCAAAAAGTCAATAAGTCCACCAGTCAAAGTACACGCACTCGTCCCGAGTACAAGGGACAGGCGGTAGCGACCCCGCCCATCCCGGTACCGGGACAGGTGTCGTGCGCGAAGATCACCCAGACTGGGACATTCGACAAGAATGTGCCGAACAGTCTGGGGGACGACGCAGTCGTTGCAATAGGGCGCAGGCGAGCGCTCCATCAAAAAAGCGATGCGTCACACGAGTGTGGCCGATTCGGAGACGACAGAAAGCAACCTGAAGCCGCCGCGGCATTGGGGGATAGGTCCATGGGAACAGTCGCTGCGCAATGGCACGCAATTTTAAGTTCCCTTCGACCAAGCAGTCCGAAGAGCTGCCCGTATTCCTGCTATGTAGTCAGTGTGAGGAAGAGCGAAACGCTGGTCCGGTCGCAGAGTCCTCGCGGACTCTTTGGCGCCCTCATCGGCGTGCTTATTCTCCGCAATTACTACATTTGCAGGAACCCAGCAGAAGATAATCTCGACATCTGCCCGGCTCGCCAAAACCGTGGCGTCACGGATTTCGCGAACCAGGGGATGCGGAGATTCCAATGCACCGAGAGCACTCAGGGCGCTTTGTGAGTCGCTATAGATCACAATCCGGTCTCCGAACCGGGCACGTCGCGTAATCTCCCGTACCGAGTGGTGTATTGCCACCACCTCATCCGTAAAGACAGACGCAGCGCCTGGTAGAGCCACGCTGACTTCAAACAGAGGGGAAACGGCGTGGAAGCCGACACCCTCTTGGGACTTGGAGCCATCCGTATACACTGGCACGGTCCTAGCGTGACACGATATGTGCTCCAAAAAGGTTGAACGCAATACTCCTGACGCAGTACAAGCTTTGGGAGCATAGGCGTGGCGACAAATAGCCAAATGTGGTACCCTCCAGGGTGATGTCCTGGGCAGAACCAGGGGCGCCACTGGCCCGAGAGCTATATCTAACTCTCGAAGGAGTTTCTTGGCCCTAAACCTAAAGGGCTTAGGGTATGACTGGCGTCTCTCGGCGGCATAGGCACTATCGAGATCAGCTGCGGATGCAGTGAGAGCTGTTGGCGACTAAGGGAGGCGCCGGGCTCGCGCGTACAGGCGAGTGATGCACTGCACGCGGCGCAGAGTGAGTGGCATCTTCCCAGCATCGACCAATAGGCTCTCAATAGGTGAAGTGCCGAAGGCACCGGTCGCAAGGCGAAGACCGGTGTGGTGGATCGAATCCACCTTTTGCAATAAACGCTCGGAGAATGTCCATGGCGCGGGTACAAGAAACCCTAAGGCTGCGAATATGAGCCTCCCAGGTGAGGCGTCGGTCGAATACAAGACCAAGGAAACGGTGCGACTCTGCCACATCCAGGCGCACCCCATTAAGAAACAAATCTGGGTCGAGGTGAAGCCGTGGATGGCGGCAGAAGTGCACCACCTTAGTTTTGGCGAAAGAAAACCGAAACCTGTGCGCTTCGGAATAGCGAGAGACGCGGTTCAATGCCTGTTGGAGTCGACGCTCCAGAGTTAGCATCTGGGCCGCGCCAAAAGAGATCGAAAGGTCGTCCACGTAGAGCCTAGCAAGAACATCTTCCGGCAGCACCGAGGTGATGCCGTTGATGCTCAGGGCAAAGAGTGTGAGACCGAGGACACTTCCTTGCGGGACACCCTCTTCCTGCTCCTTTGGGCCGGAGAGGGCTCCCCCCCCCCGTACGCGGAATTGACGATCTCGCAAAAATTCAGATATAAACATTGGGAGGCGTCCCCTCGCACCCATCGTGTGGAGAGTCTCCATGATACCGTATCGCCATGCGGTATCATAGGCCTTTTCCAGATCAAAAAACACCGTGGAGTAGTGCTGTCTACGAAGGAAAGCCTTGCAGACGGCATTTTCCAGTTGGAGCAGAGTATCCGACGTGAAGTGGAACTTGCGGAAGCCGCACTGTGCAGAAGACAGATGGCCTCCGCTGTCCAGGAAAAGGCTAATCTAACATTTACCAATTTCTCCATCAACTTGCACACGCAAGAGGTTAGAGATATTGGGCGGAAACCGGTCGGAGTAGAGTGATCTCTTCCCGGCTTGCGAAAGGCGAGCACAGTAGCGATTCGCCAGGAGTCTGGGAGAAGACCTTCCACCCAGATCCTGTTGTACAAATCTAACAGAAAGGCCATGCCTCGCTCACCCAGGTGTCGAAGCATTTCGTACGGGACATCGACGGACCATGGGCGGTGTCCGCGCACGAAGCGAGAGCGGAACGCAACTCACTCACAGTAAACTTGTCGTTGAAGGGTTCTCCGCCTTTGGAGGTAAAGTCCAGCCGGCGGCCTTCCGCGACATTACGACGTAAATGGAATGCTGACGGAGCAGCATCACGGATAGAGAATATGGAAAAAGCGGTCGCTAAGGATTCTGCCACGGACGCGGGGTCCGAGATTGCGGTCCCATTCTCCTGGAGAACGGGAGGGGGGTTCTGTGAGAACTTGCCCCGAATCCTTTTGACTCGCTTCTACACCTCAGCTAAAGGGGTCATCCTGTTAAGTGAAGACACGTCTGCCCGCCAAGAAGAGCGGCGGGTGTGCTTCGAAATATACCGGAACCTAGCCCTAGCCCCACGAAATTCAGCGCATGTTGGCATAACGCTTCTGTTTGAGGGCCGCCTCACACTTGGCCGACCACCATGGGAGTGGTCGGCGTGCAAAACGGCCAGACGTCCTAAGAATAGTAGTCAGGCCCACGGCGATAAGGTTGCCGGAGAAGAACTCAACGGCCTCATCTACCGACCTAACCTTCTCGACTGAGATAGAGAATTCAGTCATTTCCTGAAATGCAGGTCACGGCGCTCGCGCCAAGCACAACCGAGGTGGTCTCTCAGGCGGCAGTTGCCCTGAAAATGATATTTGAATGGGAAAGAGATCACTACCATGGAGGTCATCGATTACCCCCTAATCAAAATCACGCTGTGCATCCAAAGAGCACAAAGATAGGTCAAGGCAAGAAAATGAATCGGTTTTCGGACAGTGATGCGTAAACTCATCCATGTTTAACACACCCATCTCAAGCTCTTCGATCAGATCGGCAAGGACTTGTCCCCTGGGATTTATGTGGTAATCTCCCCAGAGAGGATGCCTGCCGTTGAGATCTCCAAGCAAGAGATAGGGCCTCGGCAACCGTGCCACGACACGAAAGAAGTCCCCCGCGTCGAAGTCAGCTGACGGTGGAATGTACACAGAAATGATAGTATACCTCCTATCCAGGTGCAGCTGCACAGCCACTGCCTGAAAGGAGGTATCTAAAGAGAAAGGAAGAACGGAGACATCATGCCGGGTGTAAACCGCGCATCCCCCAGCCCGGCCATCCCGCGGCGGTGGGGTCACAAGACCCTTATACCCCGGGAGGGCAGGCAGCGGGCACGCGCCTAGCATGGTCTCCTGCAAAAAAATAGCTAACGGAGAACGGGACGAGACGAGCCTCCGCAGCTCCCCCCAGTTGGCCCGGAGTCCACGGCAATTCCAATGAAGGAATATGCCCTCCAGGCCTAGCTCGGAGGAGACGCGGGGGCCCTCCTCAAATTGAAGACCCTCACGGGAATGGCCGTACGCTTCCCGGGGGCAGAACTCCGGGCGCTGTTGGCCGGACAAAGCGCTGAAGGCGCTGTCGCCTTTGAGGACTTATTGGGGGAGGTTGGGCTGTCCATGCGAGTCTTTTCCTCCCCTTGCCTCGAAACCTTAGGCGGGCGTTGCGGCTTTGGAGGTGGGGGGCCCTCTTTTCGAGGAACCACCGTCTCCGAGCCACTCGCTCCACCTCTCGGCGTGGACGAAGGGGCCGAAGCTCCTTTGGTGCTGTCCTGCTTTCGGGGAACAGCTTTAGGAACCCCAAAAGATGGCCTAGCGACCATCTTCAGGGGTGTTGCCTCCTGTGAGTCTAACGACTCAGTGGAGGCGCGTAGCCGTTTTCCCTTACGGGAAACGGTCACGCTAGAGAAAGAAGGGGGATTCCTGGTTTTAGCCGGGGCTGGGTGTGAACCCTTTTTGCCGCCAGCTTTACCAGGGGAGCGCCCGGGTGTTGTAGAGCCCGCAGAAGGGCTCCAAATTGGTGCGGAAACAGCCGTGCTCGTTGGCCTGGATTGGCCAGGAGCAGAGGGTGCTTTTCTAACTATTGAGGCATATGAAGTCCCAGGCAGAGCCGGGCCCGCCAGGACCAAGTCCTTAGCCTCGCGGAATGAGAGTCGATCCTGGGCCTGAACGGCCAGGATTTCTTTCTCAAGGAGATATGCACCACATTGCTTCGAAGAAGCAGGGTGCGGCTCTCCGCAATTGACACACTTAGGCACACACGATTTGGACTTATCGTGTGCGACCTTGGAGCAATTTACACAGACTTCGGGTGACCCCGAATTTGCACGTCTGCATGAACGATTCGTATGGTCGAAGCGGTGACAGTAATAGCACCGCCGCGGCAGTGGCACGAATGCCTTAACGCGGTTGCGGTACCAACCGGCACGCACCGACTCAGGGAGCTTGTCACAGTCGAACGTGATGAAGAGTGTAGGGGTGGGTCTCGAGGCCCATCCCTGTTTTCTCATCACACGTTCGACCTTGACCGCCCCATGGTCGGCCAGCTCTAAGGTGATGTCCTTAATGGAGTAGTCAACGAGTTCCCTCGCATAAACTACTCCTTTCACAAAGTTCATGGTAGAGTGCGGCGTCACACTCACCAGGGTGCCATGAAGTGTCCGAAGAGCACTTATCTTGGCCGCCTCGGCGGGATTCGCCGCATTCGCCAGAAGGCTCCCGTCCGAGAAACGGGTTACCTTCGGCTCTCTACCAATTCCCCTAGCTAATCCTCTCCTCTGATGGATCATGTTGCCCTTGGACAACATGGTGCCATCAGTAGAGTGAATAACGAGAAGCGTTTGAAGCCAGCGGGCTCGAAAACGCCAGGTAACCTCTGAATCAGGGGCCCCGATGTCATCGAGTCTCCACCCTGTGCATTCTTGGTGTTAGTCTTAGTCAGGGGCTCCGCACACGAGGGGGTAGAGGGGCCGGATTTGCCGATCTTGGCTTGGTCGCCTACCAAAGTGGTAGCAAACCCATCCCTCCCTGCAGCACCCGCGGATGGAGAGGAGCCCCGAGTCTTTTTCGTCTTTTTAGTCTTTTTAGTCTTTTTCTTTTTAGGAGAGGAGGGCGGGGAATGAACCCGCTTCTCAACTCCGCCAGCAGAAGCCCCCATGCCAGATGGGCCGGCCTCAGCCAGGTCCCTATCCATAATGGAGAAGGTCCTGGTAGTCGTAGGGGCACCTGTCGGAAGAGATCCCTCCCCTCCTTTTACTGCCTCGGAGACCTCGGCCGTTTGAGGGGGACCTTGCATAGGGGCGGATTCGGGTTCGGTGCTTGGCGCCGGCCCGGATTTCCCCCCATGGAAGGCCCTACCGTCTGAGGTTGGGTCTCCTCAAGGACCATATCTATCACAGGAGGGGCCCCCAGTTGGCCATCCCCTCCCAGGACATCGCGGGTCCCCCCGGCAGTGTCGCCAGTCTTGTGTGAGGAGGCACAGGCCTTGACGCCGGCAAGATTTAAAATTCTTGCCAGCAGGTCTTTTGACGGAAGCGACCGAAGGGGCCTGGCTTTCCTCGCCCCCCTAAGGGGGTTTGCCCTACCGAGCCGCTTGCACGAGCGGCGGTCGGCAATGGGCTGCCTGCTAGCCTTCTTGGCAGTTTCCTTAGAAAGCAAAGGAGGGACTGCCGCTGGAGATAGGGAGGTGCATGAAAGCACCTCCAGAGAAGGGGGTGAGGGGGAGTCCCCTACACTTGTAGGCGTAGGAGAGGAGTAAGCCTCCTCACCGGTTAAAGAAGTATGGAGGGTCACCTGCGCAAGCACATGGGGGGATCTCCATTTTCTCGGTGGAGCTGCCCGAGGGCGGCTCCGTAGATGTTCTTGGGGAAGTTGGGGGTCGGGGTTTTTGTTTTTTTTCATACATGGGCATGGTGACCCTCTTTTTAATACGGGACGTAATAGCTCATTACCTCTTGCAGTTGCCCGCACTGCAAGAGGTGCTTACAGGCCTTCGCAGAGCCAGGCGCCGCCATTTGGGTCCACCCCTTCCGCCTGGTGACCTGGCAGTCCATCGGCATGGCGGCTCAACCTTGAACACGGCGTAAAAATTAATAGATTTTGAAGAGAAGAGGAAAAGGGATGTGAGGAAGGTATGGGTGGGGATGAAGGAGGTTGTTAAAAGCCAGCCACCCCATTCTGGAGCTCAGGGGTTAGGGAATATTGTCCCCTCCTCCCTCAGCCCCGATCTGGGACGGTTGGCTGAGAAGAAGGTCAGCATCTACCCTGTGAAATTAGAGGCTGACCAGAGAAAGTTGTGGGAGAGGTTGTATGTAAAGAGAGGTTGTATGTAAAGAGAGGAAACAAGTGTTTTGAAGGAAGGAAGAGTGGCTAAGCTAGGGCCGGACGGAGCGCTGGATCCCGTCAGCACGGCGGCCAGGATGGCAAATCGCCGCGCCCCTTACAGGTCTGAAATGGGAAAGATCAAAGAGAAGTAAATTTTTTCAGGTTACTTAAAACAGCTTCATTTTGCAATAATTTTTACGTTAGGTAACTTTTAATTATTTCCAACGGTCATAAATTGGTATTATTAACAATACTGTTAGAAAAAGGGGGAGATTGTCATACACACTTGGCTAAAATAAAAGTAACTCATGAGTGGAGTAAAATTCTGCACTCACATGGTCGGTGGATAAACTGTCAAACTTTAGTGTATATAGTGATAGAGGAGGGCGCACATAACCTCCTTATTCGAGATCGTACTACAGAGTGTAGAAGAACTTCTACATTACGAGTTGAACTCATATTGCCTGTATTCACAATAACCAAAACATTATGCCTAAGCTTAGTGTTCTGCGCAGAAAGAGCAGATTTCATGGTAGTATTGAAGGCAGACAGCCTCATGACAAACATAGGACTTGTAGCGGTTCTTCCTGACTGTTCGCCATTCACAGTTTATGCACCATATATGGGCTAGGATATGCTCTGCCGCAACTTGGCATCCATGACAGGCAGAAGTGAGGTGGTGGCAGATTTAAGATGTTTGAGATGAGCAGGTTGAGACCTCAGGATACATTTTGGCATATTTATTCTGCCTACTGTCAAACGCTTTATCATTTCCACAGCTAGTGCATGTATATAGTTCCTCCTAATTATTGTCAATTTCGTTATAAGCTTCATGTATTCAGTATAGAATATAAAAGAGTGCAGCGTTGCTGTACTCACTTTGCCATAAAACAGACTTGTATCCTACATTCTCCTGCTTTTTCACGGCAGACACAAGCAAAATAATCTTCTTTGACGTCTTCTTATAGGGCATATGAAAATCGAGCGTCATTTCCTTTTTGTAGAGGAACGATCAACTTTCAGGTATTCTGTTTTTTTCTGTCTCATGCTCGTGAATGTAAGATCAGTTTTCATAAGGCACTTTTTTAAGAAGATCCACTGTTAGGCGGACTCAAGTAAACCAGGTAGGTGTCTTAACTGTTCCCTTGAATTTGGATTTGCAAGCCCAATGTAAGTGATTGCACCAGCAATGGATTTGCTTTCAAGGTGATAACAGAGATGTAATTTCAGTCCTTACCTTAGTGTTTTACTTAAGATATACAATTTAACGCGACACTTCCCCTTAATCCAGTCACATTTACCACGGCCACATATATGTCTTTGTAGTGTTGAATATATATGTCCCAAATCTTGCGGAGGTGAGCCAGGCGTTGTGGTTCTTTTTTCTCATTCTTATTGTAAGGATTATCGAAACGAGAATACATTTTACGAGTAACTCGAACATTTACAACACCATGCCTGCACGGTACGGTGGAGACCGACCCTATGATTATGTACTATATGGCAAAAGTAGAGAGGTCGTTGATTATCTTATTGGTACGCACTGAATATCACTATTTTAAGCAGTGACCTGAGTTCAGCAGGCAAAAAAGGTGCATGCGTTCCACTCCTTTTGATATAATTTGCAGCACTCCCCTCAGTATTATTATTGGTCCATAATGTTATCTCTTTCAGGATGTCTTAATTAAAAATAGTGAGAAGCAATCGCCTGGAATAGGAGCAGACGGCCTCACCTGTTGTACCTTTATTTTCAGTTAAGCTCTCTGTTCCTTGGTAATGGCCTTACTGACAACATTTTAAAATTCTCAGTAATATGATTCTTACAAATAAATTATAGCTCTATAGCAATTCTGAGAGGTATAAATCCGTTAATTTTAGGATAGCGTGAATATTTTCATGATAATGACATAAGTATCTGAGTCAAGACATATGTGAGATGAATTGCACATAATATTTATTCATTTATAAGGAACTGATTCAAAGCTACTTAACTAAATTTAATTAAGAAAGTCATTTGTCAGTTTGAAAAGTGAAAATCTCAAATTCATTCAAAGTTTCTACAATAAAGTAAAATATAATAGATCCAAATTCAATGACATCTCACTCGTCAGTCAAGTTAAACCTAGGAAGAAATAATCTGGGGGTAGGATTGATAATGTTATTGCCATGAGCTGGCTCTTCAATAAACTGTTATTACATATTAGAACCTGTAGCTTTATTAAGAGATCCTCGGTTAATCTCTCCAGTGCTCCTCATCTTGTAAAGACATTTCAAAACTATTTCATGTCGTTTCACCACTTAAATAGGTGTTTGTTTCGCGCTTTTTCAGTTATTCATTAGCACTACTCGTTAAGTGATTAACCTTTGCTGTCTTGTACAGTGAATAGCTCTGATGATTCAAAGGAACGGAGATTAAGAAAGTAATTTGGATAAAATAAACGATACAAAACTGGCTAAATCATCTTTGATAACTTTCGACAAATATTTTACATTTCATAATTGAAGTAATGATTTGTAAGTATTGTTTTTATGTTTAATATGCACGGAAAAGCCTTAATTAATTACACTAGCCAACAAATTTTAAGTCTGCTACTTGAGTAAATGTTGTTTTATCTGACTAATTTTGGTGCGGTGATTCCACTCTATGCTCAGATTTGTCCTAGCACGAAAAATTCCAGATATATCCAACTAGGCTATATGTCTCACTTTGTCCCCTTGGTTCAATTGATGATATAATTATTACGAGTTTAAGAAGAATAAGACGTTTCTGGGTAAAGGATTGGAATCGGGACAGCCTATTTTGCATTATGTAAGTCCTTGTGCATGCCTAGACAGGAAATTTATTACATATAAAAGAGGTACTACTCACCTAACTATAAATTTCTTCAAAAATGTTTAAAACTCTTGCTCTTGCGCTTGTACGTGGATATAGGATCCTCCCGTTATAGAAACCAGCAGTAGTTACTTATCATGTTTTCGTTGAAGTGTGCTTGACACGTGCCTTTCATCATTGCGATATCTTGGTGGAACATTTCCCCATGTTCCTCACTAATATCATCCATATTGGATGGAAAGAAATCTAGATGTGAATGCAAGAAATGCATCATAAGAGACATCCGACACCCCATTAGTCGATAGGCCTTCAGCATGTTGTGCACTAGTTCTTCATAGTTTTCAGCCCTTTGGTGACAAAGGAAGTTCTGCACTATATGGCCAAATGAATCCCATGCTGCCAACTCAAATGGAGTTAGTTTATTTCTGAACTCCCTGTCACATATCAATTCTCTGATCACCGGCCGTACAAAAATGCCAGCTTTAAGTTTAGCATCAGTTTTCTTTGCACCAAATTTCTCTTTGAGATAATGGAATCCATCAAAATCATGGTCCATTGCTTTAACAAAATTCGTGATAAGGACAAGGTCGATATGAAGTTGTGGAATATAAATCTCCTGTGGATGTACCAAAGGCATGTGCTTTAGACTGTATCGGCAAACTATGTGTTTTTTCTTTCGGGCCACTTCTTGACAATATAATGATTCCTGTCGTCATGGCTGTTCCATTGGAATAAGAAGCGCATATTCTTTGTATATTCTAGCTGCAGTCCAAGAAGGAAGAAAATTACCTTTAGATCACTGCATATATTCCACTTATGATGCGAGTGATGACCACCTTCCAAGATAAATTTAATTGAGTCATATGTCTTTATCATCCCAGCAATAAGTGCGACAGTGGGCATGAAAGAAATTACTCTCCAGTATACTAAATAGTGTCTCTGGTGATGGGTAGTTTAAGATTTGCCACTACTTTTTACTTTAACTATTGAGTACTTCATAAATAAGATACTTTAATACTTTTATTAACTACACTTAAATTTGGGTAATTTTAATTGTACTTTGAGAATTTCTTGTCAGGGCAACAATTTTTTTACTTAAGTATCAAAGCAGGGCACATTTTTCAACACTGTAAATGTAATATTTATAATAAAGGAGTTGGAGGAGACAGGGATTTTCCTATAAACTTGGTTATAAGTAAGGTTACGGGCAAAATATTTTTGGATTAAGAATTATAATATTATTGTTTACCTGATAAAAGAATCTTGATACATTGTTAATTATTGACAGCCCATTTTGTAGGTGACACCGACGTATTGGACTCATGTCTGGGAACATTGAAAAAGTACTGGACTCCAAAATATCAAATTTAATTTAATTATTGGAGTTTTATGAAATAAATAATTTGTTTGATTGTGTTTTTTTAAAAATACTACTTAACTTAATCCTTTAGTAAAAAAATATTATAAGATTAGGTTAGACTAAGTTAGGTATTTTTATACTAAGAATTATTAAGTTAGCCTATTAAAAAATAATAATTTGACAAAATATCAATAATCCAATTTAACATCTAATTCTGGAAGCCAGAACATTGTCAATGATAACGGATTTTAGGTTTTAAATTTTATGGATTTCTTTAACAACTAAAGTGGCACTATTTTAACCGCTTGTGGAAAAAAGACTAAGTCTTTTACTAGTGTGCTGCAAGGAATAAAGGTCTATGTGCCAGGAACGGTTTTCAATAAAACCTTTTTTTGCCTTTTGCTATTTTCATTTTCCAAAAATTACAAAGGTTACACTTGCGGCATTTTGGGTTAATTTTGTAACATTTCAGCATTATATTTCAAAGATTTATTAACTTAAATTAAAATATTAATTAGTTATTATCACTTTTCGTTTGTGTCGGTTTCAATAACCAATCATATCTTATTTTTTAAACTAAAACTACTCATCGTGAATTATAATTGTTAATAATTAGAGAGTTTTTGAATGAATGAATTGACCAATATACTTGAGTAATTATAATATTTCCGGTAAGCGATTTTGTAAACTCGTCTCATATTGGTCAATTCACAAACGCTGCATAATGCAATACGTAACATTACATTCCACCCTCCTCTGACATTATGGTTCTTATTCTTATATACCAAGTGATCTTGATTTTTGAAGAGATTAAAGATATTATCAACACATCTGAATATAATACGCGATAATAATGAGGATACTTATAAAAGAGCTGAATGCAACATCACTAAAATAAAGAAACAAAACTTTACTGGAAAAAATAGGAAGGGAAAATAACATCAAATATATTAAAAGTTAAAAGATTTTCTTCATGGCTTGAAGTGAGAAAATATAACAGTAACAAAGGATATTTAATATTGTGCTGTGTTCAAAATTCACGTGCCCTTACATATTTAGAGGGACAAGAAACTTCAGAACAGGTTAAAAATAAAATAAAAGTAATAAAGCATCGTCAGGTAACGGATTTTATAACTTTACAGCATTCTTGTCATAACCAAAAGGTTCAAGCTGCCATGACAAACACAATTTGCCTAATGTTCTTTTAGACCTTTTTTCAGGTCTCATTACCAATGTATTTCCCGATTCGAATAATGCTCAAGATATAAAATGTCCAAAAACCAAAGGCGCAACTTTTTTATTTAATGTGATTGGCCATAAATGCATTGAAGAATCTATTGCCTAAAATAAAACAACAAAATATTTACTTATATTAGATGAGGTCACATATTATTTTAGAATGAAAAAATTCGTCCTGGTTGCTAGGTATTATAATACTGTGCAATACGAGTTTTGTCTTCGGGTAGAAACTGTTATTTTTTTATTTGCTTTTGTCTAGAATACATGGAAAATCACTTATTTATTTCAAACTTTGCTTTTTTCTCCAGGATAATGGTATTTATATTAAATTTACCTATTCCATTTGGAAGGAAGGGGCGAATTCAAACTTTCATTTGCATAAAGAGGAAACAAAACGACTTGATACAAAAATAGCATTTACTTTTTCTAAGGTTACATAAGTAGGACAAGTGAAATATCAGAAATGAGTAGTTTTCCGTGATTTACGTTTATACTGTAAATTACTCTCACGAAGCAGCTACCAAATATAATCTCCCATAAGATGTTCATTATACGATCCTTGATAGCGGCGTTCAAAGTCCAGTAGATCCTGGTAAAAAAGCTTGCCATGCCCATCGGATTACGTTCCCATGTTCTTCTTAAATTTATCAAGATGAGCGTCCGGAATATGGAATTTCAGGGACATCCTACAACTTATATTGCCGTAGTTTCCCTCCAAGTTCTCAACAAGCTCTTTATAGTTTTCGGCTTTGTAATTACCTAGAAACCCCAGAAGCACTGCGATAAACCTGTCTCACGCTGCTTTTTCCTTCCTATTTAGCTTCTCGGGAAACCCCTTGCACTCCATGAAAACACCGGCTTCCAAAATTGCCACAGTTAGCTTAGGAAAGAAATCATGGAAATACGTCAAAGCCGCTGAATCCTTATCTAGAGCTATGAGGAAATGTTTCACAATTCTCAATTTTAGGTTCAGAAAAGGAAACATTACTTTTTGCAAGTCCAACAAAGGATCCCATTTGACGTTGTTTTTTACCTCACTAAACTGGGTCTGTTGTGGCTAATCCTGCCCGTTGATGAAAGCGTGCCACGGTGTCCATCCTGGCCCAAAGGCAAAGATAACAAGGAAACTTGGTAAAGCCGCCCTAGAGACCCATCAAGAAGGACACCCTTTTGAAGTCTCCGATCACCTCCCAACCGTACTCTTCACATTTCACTGCATTAAGCAAGATCTTGACACTGCTGTATTCGTCTTTGAGCGAACAAGTGAGCATGGGGATGAGATGGATACATGTTACCGTTATGAAGCAGCACTGATTTGAGGCTCCTAGAGAAGCTGTCATTAATAGGTGCCACTTCTTGGAGTTACAGGCGAATCCAATTGCTTGAAACGGATCCGTCATATTGTGACAAAAGCATTGCTCATCTTGACTTGTAAAAAAAGCTTAAAAAACACTGTTGACGATTTATCTGACCTAATATTTGCACAGTTTCATCTGAAAAATCCCATTGCTTGAATCTCGAAGCTAAAAGCTCGTCAGTGCACTTTGTGAGACCAAGATCTCTGACAAGGCCGTTGATATTTTTTGGGGTTGGGTAGTATGTGTTTCACTTATCAGTTGAACTATTGCATTCTGAAACAATGAATTTATCCTCTTCTGAACTGCTTTTCTTTTCTTAAACCACTGCTCTCTTTTCAGGGGAGTGTTTTTCGGGACATCAGAACTGTGTGACACAGGAGCAATAGATAACTGAAGGTCTAGATACTTGAAAACAGGCGAATTTTTGCCTGCTCGACGTTTAGAAGTGTTTACCATGCATAACAAACAGTTGCTTGAGTGTTCCTTTGGTTCCCTCGAAATTCGTTGGATTGCGAAATTCATAGCTCTTTTTTCCTCTGTACCATCCTGTAAAAAAAACAAAAGGAAAACATATGTATAAATATACAAATAATTTTTGCTTAGCTTCATTAGATATGTAAAAAAATATATATTCTCGAAGGCTCTAGGAACCTCTACTGTTTATTTTACACAAAATTGGTGCTGAATCTATGTGGAATATAAAAGAACTGCCATTGCTTTCCAGGTTGCAAAATACAAAATATAAGAGAAAATAATAGCTATTACTATGTATTATTTTTCTATAACTTTTTAAATACAGTATATCATGTTTATACCGTAACTGATAAAAATAGAAGCCTTGAAACTTTGATACATTTTTACTATTTTTTTCAAAATAATGTTATTTAATATAAATGAGCTAATGTAAGTTCAATGTGCTACCCACAAGGGCAAAGTTTGGGCATTAAAATTGACTTCTTTTGTATAATAGAGCCACAAACAATTTGAAAATGATGCTTGTAACCAAGGGCTAAGACAAAAGTAAAAAATTTTTTCCAGTGTTAATCGCGGAAAAAAAGATTTTTGAGCCTAAATCAAATCAAAGATGCAAGTGCAATTAGCAATTATAATACTAGAATAAAGTTTTATAGTCAAAAGGAAATTCCTTTGAAAATCTATCTGGTTTACACTGATAATGCCATGCTGAAGATGAGCAGCAAGTGTGTGGGTGGTTTAGAAACTATCTAAAGAGAAAAACCCTGATTTATGTTTTTAACTGTGTTTGTAATTTTATAAAACTGTGCTTTCAACGCCTCGCCAACTAGAGGAGTTAGTAAGAAACGCTTCTTCATACGTTAGAAATAGTCCAAATCGCCAATCAGAATATAAATAATTTGAAAGTTTTACAAAAATTAACCAGCCTAAGATTCTTAATCTTAGTTATACGAATATTGGAACAATGGCGAGTAATTTTGTTATTTTTCACGACAGCTAGTTTTGAGTCTGAGATTCCTTTGGCTACGAAAATACTTAAGAAATTGCAGAAGCAATTAACCTAAAACTATTTTAAATTTTTAGCCTATATATTGTCATGTTTTAATTAATAAACTTGAAGTGGAGTTTCAGGCTGAATGATTTACGGCGCACAAAATATATATTGTGAAACTAGCTGCAGGAAAGCAATTTTAGACAATTTTACAAACCAAGAAATTGTCAAAAGCATTGAAATTTAGGAAATTATTATATGCAAATATTCAACTTAAATTAAACTAAAAAATGTTTATTATAGCGGCATTAATAACCTTTAATTATTTAGAATTAATACATTTAACTTTTATGTGCGTGTTTCCAAAGAAATGTTGAATCGCTTTTTATCTTTAAGTTTCCTTTCTTATTTAAATATGTTAGAAGCATTAGATCCAACGAATGTTTTCTAAGGGAAACATACATCTATCACCACTTTGGCAATAAAGTTTCTGAATCTTTTGAGTATAGATCGATATGAAGACATCAATACTAAACGGCAAGATAACTATCTCATCAGGTTAAATCTTTTTTAAAGGAAAAGAAAGAAACTATTTTGCATCTTATTACCTAGGAAAAATGCGGAGATCAACCCTATTATTGTTTGTTAACTAAATTTATGTTTTACATGCTCACTTTACCCACTCTTCAGCAACTGCAAAAAGGATAATTTCTCTTTTGAATAAAATCAAAGAAAAATAATTGCTCAAATTTAAAAACAAGCACAGTAAATGCATTGATGAACCCCCATTCAACGCTTCGCGAAATCAACTGCACAAAGTGGACCCCAGCAGAAGACCTATGCAAGAAATTGAATAAAAAGCATTGGTGTGTGCAAAAAAATGAGGAAGAAGAGGATAAAGATATAACTTTCTAACAAATTATAAGGTGCATACACCTAAAATTCGATAGCATT